>OW203738.1:21662776-22140276 GCA_934045075.1 Yponomeuta sedellus
TTTAATAATGACTACAGTTTGTAAAAAGCGCTGTTTTTTTGTGCAAGAGCTATTGAGCCATCCGAATTTACATATTTTGACCTTGAAGCATCTCTAATGGCTCCAATAATAGCAAGAAGATAGATAATTGTTGCCGCGGTCTCGCCTCCGCAGGCTTACAGAAAGCCTCGAGCAAACTCACTTTTCTCGGCTTACAACCGCCGCTGTAGAATGAAATCTTAAGTAGACTTAAGCAGGCTATTCTTGTTCAGTAAATTGAAACTGGTTCTGTTGTTTGTCGGACTAGTGATGCGAACCGGTTCTGAGAAAACCAGCCTATTAAAAAACTTATAATGACCGTTTGATCCAAAAACCAATCGGTTACTTTTTGTAGAGTAGTTTCTTGAATATGGCCTGTAGTCGAAGAAAAAATATAATTTTAGAGGCGAAAACTTTACTTTCAAAGCATTCTTGCTTTGACAGTAAAGTTTTCAAAGCAAGACTGCTTTTTTAATACATTTTGAACCTGAATACGATAATCGGGGATTTATATTTTGACAACCTTAGGCTACGATAGTATTATTAGGCTGAAAAAGTGGTTGGATAATGCCGTTGACCTGTTTTTTGAATTACAAAAATTATTTTATTTAAAAAACACGTAATCACATAACACACATAAAGTTTTTTTTAAATTAAACAATACAAAAAAAAAACAAATTAAACTGCCACGCTGTCTGGCAAATAATTTATAAAATTTAATAAATAATAATAAAAAACAACAAAGCTTAAAGATACCCTGAATATCGTTTTTTAAAAACCTATTTAGAGGCTAAAAATTTCACCCATGCCATGTGAGTCGCCCATTGGCTCAATTGGTAGAGCGCTGGTACGGATAGCCAGAGGTTGCGGGTTCGAATCCCGGCATGGGTGAAATTTTTAGCCTCTAAATAGGTTTTTAAATTTGTTCCTTAGCACGGGTTAGTGCATTAAAAATAAAAATAGTGTCATCGTTTTTTTATCAAAGTAATTGGAAATACCGGTACTGAAGTTCGTAATCTATTCACATCACTATATCGGAGGCGCCCACGCGCAGTATAAGGGTACGGGTCACGCTGCACGCCGCTTTGTTTATCACGAGAGGTTTATTTCTACAGCTTTCAAATTTCAAGGCCCCGGTGTCATTTGAAAAGTCAAACTTTCAATGCAGCTACAGAGGTCGTGTCTGCTCTTCGTTAATTCCTATTCTTCTCGATTATCATGAATGTCGCCGGTTGATGATGCCGTATAACTTTTTTAGCTTATATACGTCCCACTTAAATTCGTCGAAGAACCAACGTCGAAGACGTTGGTGAGCGGATCACAGACTTAAAGTGTAGATGGGCGGGACACTTGGCAAGAAGGGAAGACGGCCGGTGGACCAGGGCAGTATCGGAGTGGTGGCCAAGGGAGGGAAGGAGGTTGGTAGGCAGACCACCGACACGATGGTCAGGCGACATCGTGAGGGTTGCGGGCCAGAGATGGATCAGGTTAGCACAGGACCGTGAGGAATGGCGCAATAAAAAGGAGGCCTATGCCCAGCAGTGGGTTGATGTGGGCTGATTATAGATAGATAGATACGTCCCACTCGTGGCGAAGCGCTCGTGGCCTAGCGGAACTGAGTGATTGGAATCAATCACTTGGGTTAAGGAACAACGGGCGCGGTCAGGTACTGGATGGGTGACCATCTCGTGACTACCACTAGTGGTATTTTTTCCGAGCGTTTCCGTGCTTTGCAAGGCACGTTCAGCCGTTGGTGCCGGCTGTCATGTAATGGCAGTCTTTAGCCATGTCAGAGGCCTTATGGGCGGCTTGATAACTTCTGACAGTAAGGCCGCCACTGTCTTACAATCCTCCACCAACCCGGACTTGGCCCCCGTGGTGGAGTATGGCCGGACCTTCCTACCATACAAGAAGAGACCCGTGCCCCAACAGCGGGGACATATAAAGGGTTGATATCGAAATATACGTCCCACTGCAGGGCACAGCCCTTCTCTCAGAAAGGGAAAGTTTGGGCTTAATTACCACGCGAGCCCACAAGCGGATTGGCGATTTGAAGCTTATACCCGTATATGTCTTAGATAGAACTTAGACCTTAGACACTCAGGTTCCCTCAGCCAGGAACACTATGATAAAGAAAAAAAATATAATTATAGTAAGTATATGTTTTTGAACCTTCGCTGACTCGACATTACATACATAAATAAATGGTTGTATCATAAGAATTAGTTTGACGAAGCTTTATGACAATTATACTATTTTTATTGCACTAACCCGTGCTAATGATGCAATTTACTTAAGCCAGATGTGGCTGCCTGTACGCCATACAGAGAATAGTGTAAAGAGGTTCGAAATTTCACTGATGCCGGTGAGTCGCCCATTAGCTTCAGTTGGGAAGAGCGCTGGCACGGACAGCCAGAGGTCGCGGGTTCGAATCCAGGCATGGGTGGAATTTTTAGCCTCTAAATAGGTCTTTATGACAATGTTTGGTTTTCGTAAAGTTTTTTTCCGTGCTTTAAATAAATATATATGTATGATATTTTATTTTTAAACAAAAACCAATCATGACAGGTTCTTGCGTCAGAAAAGCCCTGTGAGTGTTGTAAACTTTGCAAGTTGATAATAAAGTGAACCAGTTTTTTATGGTTTTAAAAGGATTCATTAACAGTTAAAATATAAAGGAGAAAATTACGACACGTTTTACATAACCTACTTGTGAATTGTCACTAAATTGTCCTTGAAACGTGATAAGGTAGCATATAATTTCATTTTAACGAGTTGCGAAATATTACGTTATGTTCATTAGCTTTCAGAATATACCTCGGGCTCTATAGTAGGCTTCGGTTTTCGCCGAAAGCACACGAGTGTAATACTTCTTCCTGTTCTGTATAAAACTTTTCTGCACTATTGAAAAGTTATGTAAGTTAAGTGTCATATTAGTTCCGATATTTCTATTACACGAATATATCAGATTCTATCCGATAGTAGCCGAGGTATATTCTAAAAGCTAGCAGACTGTTAGTCTTTTGAATAGAATCTCTAGGTGATTTAAGTCGAGTCGTCTTTATTTTAGTAACTAGAACTTGTCTAACTTATTATCCTTAGCACGAGTTAGTGCGTTAAAAATAAAAATAGTATAACTAGAACTAGCTAACGTTTTTTGTTACACTGCACCGTTCCAGTGAAATATCACAAGTGATAAATTGAGTACTAGCTGTGCGGGAACCATCGCAGGGGTTCCCGCAGTTTATCAATATTCCGATGGGAATAAGATATTTTCCCGCAGTAAAACGTAGCCTACATATAATCCAGGGTTTCGGCTAAGTCCATACCAAATTGGATTGTAATCGCTCCAGCTGTTTAGACGTGAAGAAGTGACAAACATAACACTCACAAACTTTCGCCTTTATAATACTCGTATTAGTGTGTTGATGTGATGTTATAGACCGAAGTGGCGGAAAAAAAACTCACGGTTCCGTCTGCTAATCAGGATTGGTATAGGGTCCTGTACAACTGTACAATGTGGCCCATATTTAACAAAAATAATAATAGCCGAAACAGATATGAAAACCAGATCTATGGACCTGGCGCAAGAGGTTACCGACATAAGGGGGGTGGTGTCGATCGACCGGGATGGGTTGGGTCAAACCAGTCCCCCTAACTATCTGAGGCGGTTGGAACTCCATGTTGGCATGCTTCCGGCGGCCATGCCGGAGGCGGTGCTGTTTGATACAGTCCGGATAGTCCGAAGTTTTCTTTCGTCGCCCTTACCTCCGGCCGCTCAGACTCCTCAACCGGAGGGTGTCCATCAGGCCACTTTGGTCCAACGAGACTGTTATCTCTTTGTCCCATAATAAAAATAACATCCACACAACCCTATCACTGGTTCTGGTCGCAAACTAGGATCCGCTGTGCTATGGTAACCAGGCAGCGGCTTACATTGGTCATTGACATTCAGAAAACAGAATGTAAGTAAATTCTTTACGTTGAAACAAATAAATTTGATTTGATTTGACAAGGACATCACAAAAAAGATGGAAATACACCCAGAGTGTTACAAATAAATGGCAGCTTCCAGTGGAATCGATATCACACTAAACTGCTCGTTAGTATTCGTTCGTTTTGCTCCAGTTTGTCGGTGATAGACATGAGATCAGGACGTGCATGATGCAAATAATAAGGCAGTAAGCGTTGTAAAATTTTGTCATCATCATCATCATCATTTCAGCCTATTGCAGTCCACTGCTGGACATAAGCCTCCCCCAGGGTGCGCCACAAGACCCGATCTCCCGTTTTCACCATCCAGTCACCACCAGCCACCTTTTTGAGGTCGTCGGTCCATCTGGCCGGAGAGCGTAAAATTTTGTACCAAAATAATATCAGTACAGTTTGTAATGGATGCCATTACGAATTTTGAAACAAGCGCACCAGACCTGTTTGTTGTTCATGTCCAGGATCATGTCAAAACGTGGCCCGATGAGGGTTTTAGTCAATAAAAGAATATTAAGAAATTGTAAGCAAATATGTAAATATTAAATCATATTATAGCACTAGTTGTAAGTAAATGTGTTTAATCCTGAAAAGGAAGAATTTGGACATGTACTTCAAGCAATAAAGCTTCATTTGATTTCAAAACAGCGATCATGAGTTCAATTTCCGATAGAGGTAGCTATTTGTAATATTTTTACCTTTTTACCAAAGTGCAAGATATTCGAATTTGGGACCAAGGCACGTAATTGCGTTGAGTGGAAGGAGGTATTTAAAGTTGTATATGAGTCTGTACATTTTTTCAAGTCTACAAGAGGAGAATTCCTCTTGGGGATTAGAACAGGCACTCGTTTTAACATTTGAGAAGTGCTACGAAACTCAGTCAAACCTAAAAACTACAAAATTGCGTAATAGTCATTCCCATATAGAGTTCTAAAGTCTTACCATCAATCACCGAGGAACATAAACGCGTGTTAGAAGCAACGTGACTCCACGGAGCGTACCATAACCGGAGAACCAGTCCGGAGTAAAAATAACAACATCATTCATTACGCATGCTAACTGCTTTGTTTGTCTCGCTGGCCCGCTCGGCCGAGCAACGGAGGAATCACTTAGCCTGGGTTGGTTTCTACACTAAATACCTAGAAACAGGTAATTATACGCAAAAAAAACTTTCTTCTTTTGGCGCCTCTCCTATCGGAGGTCGGCTATCATTGTGGCTACTTCATCCCTAGATATTGCGGCTCGAAAGAGTTCTAAATTTACATATATAAATAACCTCACGCCTGTATCCCAGAGGGGTAGGCAAAGATGGTAGTTCTAAATTTCTCGCATCCGCGATAAATCACCTTTGTCCAAGTGATTTGTCGCAAGAGAAGATAAATCACTTGGACACAGGCAGTATCATCAAGATTGAACATCACATTAGGTATATACGTTTGATTATTCAATTTTAAACGAGCTCTAAATACATTAAAATGGTGTAGAACGTGGGAGAGTTAAACAAATCGCCTTAAGGCGAACAAACAGGCTACAGTCTGTTTATTATTACTTGTCCAATTTAGTAAACAAGATTCTACGCGTAAACTGTAACTTTTTAGTCCAAAACTGCCATATTTCCATAAATGAAGTAACTTGGAACACTCTTTTAGATAACACGCTGCCAATTTTATAAACATAGTTTATGATAATACTATTTTTTTATTTTGAATGCACTAACCCGTGCTAAGGAACAAATTTAAAAACCTATCTAGAGGCTAAAAATTTCACCCATGCCGGGATTCGAACCCGCAACCTCTGGCTATCCGTGCCAAAAAAATAAAAAAATAGTATAATCATGTGGGTACAGTGATATCGTTCCGATGTAAAAAACCTAACTGCAAAGTGGGTAGTCGGGGCTGTAAGTGATGCAATTTGCTTAAGTCAGATGTCGCTGCCTGTACGTAATACAGAGCATAGTGTAAAGAGGTTCGAAATTTCACTGATGCCGTGAGTCGGCCAAATAAAGCATGTAGGAATGGGTAAAGTAATGAAAATCCTATTAATATTATAAATGCGAAAGTTTGTAAGTATGGATGGATTTTTACTCTTTCACGGAAAAACTACTGAATGAATTTTGTTAATGAAACTCTATAATAATATAGCTTATACATCAGAATAACACATAGGCTACAATTTATAAAGACAATGTGTGAAATTTTTCAAATGCAACCCAAAAATTAATGTGAGAATTTTAATGTTGTAATGTTAGTTGTTTTCTACACCTCGCTAACATAAGTTACTCAAAATGGCGCGCAGACGAAGTCGCGGGCACCATCTCGTAGATAATTAATGTTGATGAAGCGAAACATGTTTGCTCAGGATCTTGGCAAGTGGGAAAACCTGATCTCTACTTATTATATTTCCGGGATACAGACAAAAGTTTCTGTATGAAAATAAAGAATCTAGTTGCATCGTATTCAAGATATGGAGTAGCATGGCAAATGAGCAGCGGATGTGCTATGTATTCTGCATCAGCGGCAACAGTATGTCTGCCGAGCATATTGGCACAAGTGCAACAGCATTAAAAAGTTAAAATTACTTTGCTGAATTCCGCCAAAAATCCCACAAGCACCGTGCGGTTAGCTAATGCACCGCCCTGGATCCCACTTTTTCAAGCAGAAGCAAGACACGAACACACCACAACCAACACCACAGGCTCAGCCTGAGGATGCCTCGTGTTAGAGGCGAAACGCGTCGCGTGTTTTCTCACACAAGTATTGGTGTTGGTGGTGGTGTGTTCGTGTCTTGCTTCTGCTTGAAAAAGTGGGAGGGAGGGCGGTGCATTAGCTAACCGCATGGTGCTTATGGGATTTTTGGCGGAATTCAGCAAAGTAATTTTAACTTTTTAATGCTATTATGGATTTCCGCAAAGTAACGCCTGATTCTATACAACTGGTGCAACATCTATTTATAATATATAATTATATGCCACAGAACTTGTTTGGTAGTCAAAAAATACAAAAGCAATATCAAAGGAAACCTAGGTTAGGTTTCCTTTGATATCGTTTTTGTATTTTACGGGTCTCCACAACACAGGGTATCCTAGTGTGGAGGCCGCAACCTTCCTAGGCATCTTTGATGTATATTATAATCTTAAGTCTTTGAACATTAATTTATGTCAAATATTTAACTGTAAGAAACATACAATGTTGTCTGGATTTTACTTTTGAATTAATAAATGTTTTATCTTTATCTTATCTTTATTTTTTCTTGGATCTCAGTGTTCTGATAAATAAATATTATTATTATAGTCGAACGGTATTAAGCGTCACTGATTGTTCCGTCTAGCTAAGTATCTCAATCATGAGGACTGCGGTACTATCCTCAGTCAATAGCTATGTTACTAGTCGGGGACAGCTGGTATGAGATTTTTATTAGATTTTGAATTTATCGCAGCCTGATAAAAGTTAATTTTAACTAGAAACTGGCTCTAGATAATGTTGTATAGATTAGAAATGTACCCTTTAGGCAGGGCGTCAACTATAGCTACGTACCTAGGTACGATAGGTATAACTAAAACGGAGCTATCCTTTTGAAGAGTTTCTTCTGTGGCTCGCGTGATTCGGTGCGGTGCGGTCCGTTTACACGGTCCGATATTTACCACTTCAGCCGGTATGCTTATCTTACGGCTGTTTAGTGCGTAGGTAACCATATTGAAAGTAATTTATGACAAAGTAGGCACGGACTGTACAGTTAGATGGATAGGTAACTCTTTATGCACACCAGTAAAAGTCTGAGCATTACCATGAGATCCTGCAACCATGGTCATGGAAGCATCATCCAGAGCAAACCCAGTGGCGCGTTTTTGGAAGCCAGATGTCTCTGGAGGAGTTGACGCTTTCTACACGAAAGAAACTGAAAAGCTAAACTCAAACTGAAAATAACACCTAGTTTGATTTCGGTGCTTATTCCATAGGAACAACAAAGTATTTCATTGCCAGTGTAATACGTATTTCTTGCCGTAGAAACTTCGAGATATCTATTTCTATGGTGGCTCCGGTATTTACCGGTACAAAAAATCTGGCATTTTATGTGTACAAATCCAACTATCCACAGCATTTAATTTACTGTCTTCACAGCAATTTCACTGAGTGAAATCTAGTAGAAGATTTTTTTCCAAGCGTTTCTTCAGCTCTTTCTTCAGCTCCCAAATTTTATTTGGTTGTAGATATTTATGTTTCGGACAAATATATTTTTTGCCTCGGTCACTTAGGAAGAAGTGGACTGGATGGCCACTGCAAACATCACTGGAAAGACGAACTGGCCCAAAACCCACATGAGCTCCAGGCAGGCAACTGGCAGGAGATTGCACAGGATAGAGACGAGACCTCTTAAATCAAGGTCAAGACCCAATCAGTGCCGTCGCTGATCCAGCGGAGTAATTATGACATACGGGCGTTTATCGCATAAAATAAAATGCATCGTGTTGCCAAATAAAGTTTATAATTACACGTGTAGGTAAAAATCGTCGCGTGTAAAGGCCCCTCTCGAGTTTGCCTTTTATTGCCTGGATACTGCATATCGCTTACCTCATCGTTTATTTAGAGAACGCTCGCAGGTTTCGTGCATAGTACATGATAGTCCGACTCTCAGCCAACGAGCTTGCGGGGAGCAGCTAACTCGGAGCTCATTAGCCCCTTCCTATTGTAACTATTCAATATTAGTTTATCTTTATTAGCATCTCAGATTGTCTTATTTTCTTATGTACAGAGCGCCCCAAGTCAATGCTCCGCAGATCTTGAATCGTGATCAATTGTTTAACACGGCGCTAGTCACTGCTTCTTTTATCGTATTCGGCATAAGGACGGGTATCGCACATGTAGAGATAACTTATTTATTAACTTTGCCATTAGTAGGTACAACAGGGCAACCTTTGAGTTTCGTATATAGTTTGTTTAAACAGCGTATGTACAGACAACAGCATACATTTGTATGCATACCTATATACTGGTCGGTTTTATTATCGGAGTACAAACCGTATTCCCTTACGGGAGAAAACAAGAAAACGGTAATGATTAACTGTACCTAGCAACGGATACGTAAGCAAACTTGCTGTTTGTCGTACACAAAAGAAACTAAGTATTCCATTTTATTTTTGTGACAAAAACGCGCACGTCTCAGTGCGGCCGTGCGTACCGAGCGATGTTGTAGTACAGTTATCAGCTATTCTACCTTTAATTTTTCTGTCGCAAAGTCGCCCTTACCGTAACTAATCAGAGTGCACATATGTAGAGCATGATGTGGTGTCGACTGTACACATTGCTTCGGAGTTATTTATCCATCTAGCCGATACAATTTATCGCAACGAGCGCGCCGCATCTAGGGCACGGCCATTTTAATATATTTTATTAAACGCTCTCAGTATAAACTATTCTATTATAGTACAACCGGTTCTTTAATCAGATGCACAACGAGTTTCGCGGCCGGCAATCAGAAGACTAAACTGGCTTTGTTTTGATACAGGACTATTTTGGTAACGGTGTAAATTTCTGGATTTTGTGCACTATTGCTGTACTATTTTTTACCTTTATTCATAAACAAGAGGCGTCAAATAAAACCGGCAACGAATGTCAGCATGTCGATAAAGCGATATTCTCTCGATAGCTGTCGCCAAAAAAGAAATAAACAAGCAACTAACGAGCGTTTTTGGAAAGCTGCTTATAAGTAATTAGAATTCGAGACGGGTGCCCGGCGCAGGGTCTCACAGAAGGTGACTTTCTTTCGAATCTGGCGAGACGCAGCCATTATACCGACTAATTAATACTAACACTAGGTTTTCTGTATTTTGCACTAAATTCCTTTGAAATCCTCGTCACTTATAGTTTTTTTCTAGAATATGATTTAATTGCCGTTTTAATGCTATATATATTTCTTTCTATATGTTTTATTTAGAAGAACTATTTTGCAGATATATTTCACAGATATATTTATATCAAAATATCCGGATATTTGAGTTTATTGTTTATAGTTCGTTTATCTGAAATTGGCTGTGCAACTTTTTATACCTATAATCGTATAAAAAGTTGCACAGCTAATTTCAGACTTTTTATTTTATGTGTTTTCAATGATCTTTAGGTGTTTACAGGCTTTGTCTGCAAGATAATGTTTGAATGTATCTAAGTATAAATATAGAAATGCTACGCTAAACACTTGTTATGTTAACACCGTTTTAGTGTGAGAGAGTAGATATATTTTACATACAATGATTAACCAGATGCTGGGGCATTAATATTATTATTAAATTCTTCGTTGCACCAGTAAAGATTGTACAATTGGCGGGCTTATTACTAAATAGTATTGCTATGAAGTAATATTGTTGGTAATGTAAGTGCAAAATTAAAAAAAAAACTCGAAAAAATCTTTTAAATCAATAGTTTTGTTGAAATGATTCAGAATTTGTGCTTGGCGAATTTTATCAGAACTACAATTTGCTTTTTAATACCTAGTGAACCTTCTGATCAACATGCTTTATGAGCCGGTGTGCAGCATAAACTTGACTGGGACGGACTGTACTTTAAGGGCTTATTTAAATGAGCTGCTAATAAGGTCGTAAATAATTGACTGTCGACAATAATAGCTCGTTTCAGACATAGACTTTTTAAATAGAATAGAATTATTAATCAAATCTAGTCGCATGCACAAAATAAGAGTGGCAGTTAAGCACAGTTTACTTATTTGTCATTGCAATATTTTGGCTGTGAACTGTTTGAAGACAACACGATCTCACACATAACTAATTTACCTTCATGAATTCAAGATTGTTCTAAATCTCATATATAGGCAAGGTGCACGTAAAAAACGAAAGCGCATTTTTTATTTTGCATATTAGACTAGACAACACACGGATAGAGACATTTTACAGTAGATAAAAACGTAAATTACACGGAAATATCTTAATCGGACAACCTTTGAATGGACTGGAGTAAACCACTGGAGAAGGAAGTAGATGCACATATGTACAAAATGATAACCGCAGAAGTATATGAATACAGGCTTAAACAATAGTAGTCTATTAAATTATTACATAATTTATTGGTAATATTAATTACATATAAAATTTTAAACAGGTATTCTTTGACGCGTGTTTCAGGATCATAATATCTCATAATAAATATCTTGCCAACATGAGGTTAATTTTTTTCTATCAAATTTTCTCATTGAAACAACTTTCAGGTTATTCATTCGTTACACCTGGTCTTAAAAGTAACATTAAATTAATGATATGCCACAAGCTTAATTATAAAAAACCTATTTTAGAGGCTGAAAATTCCACCCATGCCGGGACTCGAACCCGCGACCTCTGGCCATCCGTGCCAGCGCTCTTCCAACTGAGCTAATGGGTGACTCACCGGCATCAGTGAAATTTCGAACCTCTACACTATTCTCTGTATTACGTACAGGCAGCGACATCTGGCTTAAGCAAATTGCATCACTTACAGCCCCGACCACCTACTTTGCAGTCAGGTTTTTACATCGGAATGATATCACTGTACCCACATGATTATACTATTTTTATTTAGCTTTTACTTAGCATGGGTTAGTGCATTAATAATAAAAATAGTATAAGCTTAATTATGTCGACTTTACAGTGCATCCCAAAAAGACAACTAGAGCACAACAAGTTTTTTGTGCACTAAATAATCTGACAATGTTATTATGTAAATCCATGTGACAGTATTCACTAATCGTAAAAGCATAAAAAAATATTTAAGATGTACTTTATATCATAAAGTCGACAAAATAACTAAACGAGTTGCCAACAATAACTTAACTCACTTGATTTATTACTACAGCGATAAATGATTTGGCTACGTACAAACATGCCGTAAGTGTTACAAAAACAAAACCACATTGTACTCGCGAACAATAGAGGAAGAAACAAAACACATCCTAAAATACATAAATAATTCAACAAAAGCTGTGGTCATGGAACTCACAGAAGGTAGACATTATATCGGAGTCAAACGGGTTAGCCCATTAGGTGTAATTTGTGTTGGGACTGGGGAGTAGTAACAATCCGTATTTATTTCTTTGTAATTTAATCGGAAAATTCCGATCATATTTCCGAATAAAACGTACGTTTAATTTTGAAAAAAAATAAAAGGTTTTTTTTGTCGCCAGCAATAAATTCATTTAATAAACGCTCTACAAGTTAATCTACAAAACGATCCAAAAATGACTAGCTTACAACATAATTATCTAGGCTAATGCAAACATAAAATCCATGCCCTTACCGTATTCATTCGGTCGTATATCCTCGTATAGACCCTAATGAGAAACTATTTCTAAAATACAATAAATCATTCATATTAAATTTTAAGCCCCAAATATACCCAAATATGCCCCAGATGTACCCATATCTCAACCACAATGCATGGTTCACTATGACCATTCGATGTACATTGTGTAGCCGATCAACCAACTGATCAACAAGTAGGAAGACTAATTGCACTAATTTCGTAATTCGTATTCGAAATACACATCAAATTGTCATAATAGTCTTGAATTATATTCTTTTGAAACCTGGTATAGGAAGTCAGGCGTACGTTGCAAGCTTTGGATTGAATACTTCATTAACTGTTATAGTAAAACTTCTGTATTATCGAACTTTACGTTCACGCTGTGGCTAACAAGGTGGCATAAACAATACAATTTGAATACATTACCGCGTTTAATTGCCGATTGTCGGGCGACAAATTGTCTTCAGCTCTCGGCTGTTGGCTGACCCTTTGTCCGAGCACTCGCCGTATACAATCACTCAAAATACCCTTGGCTTGATTGCGTCCCACGTTCGGTACTTACCTTACGTAACGCACGATTTCATTAGGTTGGTCGGAACGAAGCTATTTGTAGATTGCTCCCGTCTTTAGAAGGATGAGGTTTGTAGAGAACTTATAATTGTTATTCAACTTTATTTTACACGAAACGTTAAACAAGACATTACGTAAAAAATAACATGTACAAAGCGAGCTTATCTCTGAAAGAAAAACTTCTTTCAGTAAACTTTAGAGAATCACAGAACCAGTAAAAGCCGGTCTATATACGTGTAGAATCATAGCTATGTTAATGCAACCAATTCGTACTGCTAACGGCGATTTTCATAAAACTATGTAAACCCGCACGGAATAAAACATATTGTAAAACACAAACATTAATTTATTTATTGAAGTATTTAAGAATTTGCTGAATACATACTATATATTGACACTTTATTGCACAAACAGAAAAAAAGAATTACATCTATGAGTTCTTAAATCTAAGTAACTTTGTGTCTTTTTTAAAAACCTATTTAGAGGCTAAACATTTCACCCATGCCGGGATTCGAACCCGCAACCTCTGGCTATCCGTGCCAGCGCTCTACCAATAGAGCCAATGGGCGACTCACGGCATCAGTGAAATTTCGAACCTCTTTACACTATTCTCTGTATTACGTACAGGCAGCGACATCTGACTTAAGCAAATTGCATCACTTACAGCCCCGACTACCTACTTTGCAGTTAGGTTTTACATCGGAACGATATCACTGTACCCACATGATTATACTATTTTTATTTTTAATGCACTAACCCGTGCTAAGGACAAATTTAAAAACCTATTTAGAGGCTAAAAATTACATTAACTGCAAAGTAGGTAGTCGGGGCTGTAAGTGATGCAATTTGCTTAAGCCAGATGTCGCTGCATGTACGTAATACAGAGAATATTGTAAAGAGGTTCGAAATTTCACTGATGCCGGTGAGTCGCCCATTGGCTCAATTGGATGAGCGCTGGCACGGATAGCCAGAGGTTGCGGGTTCGAATCCCGGCATGGGTGAAATTTTTAGCCTCTAAATAGGATTTTAAAATTGTCCTTAGCACGGGTTAGTGCATTAAAAATAAAAATAGTATAACTATTGAAGTTGGCTTGAAAATAAGCCAACTTCAACAGTGTTACTGTCGTAAGCACCTAAATATACTCAGAACCTAGACCACTAACATAGCCGAGCAGTCCATGGAGAATCAGTACGAGATTGTCGCTTACGCCTAACGCGGCTTGGCAACGTCCAATCAAGGGAAATGACAGGTCAATGTCACAAGCCAGATTGTGGGTTTTCTCATGACGTTTTCCTTCACGAGGGGCTTGACTGTAAGCACGGCCAACTCTCCGTTGGCAATCACCGGCTGTTAATTATACACATTACATCAGCCTGAACCTTTCAGCCTGACTATCACTGCGACAGAGTCTGGCAGAAGGTGAGTTCCAGATTACTTTGACTTTTCACGTGCGTACATCTGCTTCTACTACTCACGGCTGTATTCAAGAGAGTTGGAGAACGATGTACTTTCTAAACCTCTATTACTTCATCAACCTTGATCAATGGCTTTTTTGTAATAAACACTGAGCTGTTAGATAATGCTAAGAAGCATTAAGCTCGCCTATGTGAAAATTTTTTATGCAGTATAGAATTTTGCAGCAGTGGACTACATAATATAGCCTGAAGAAGAAGAAGAAAGAATTAATAATAATAAACACTCGCTAACAATAAAGTGTTCTCTATCTCTATCTTTCTATCTAACGGTGAAGGAAACATCATAACGAAACCAGAGTTTCTGAGGTGTTAATCTCTTGTATTTGCAGTATAAGACAATATTACTTAAAGAATATTCTATCTATCTATCTACTTGCCAAATTTAATATTCCTAGGTCAACGGGAAGTATCCGCTGAACTTTTTCCTTTCGGTATCTTGACTTGATGGATGGACGGACGGATAACAAAGTGATCCTATAAGGATTCCGTTTTTCTTTTTGATGTACCGTACCGAAATCAAACTTAAAGAGGCTCTCTTTGTTTCTGCTAACCTTTACGGGAATCTTATGTCTCTATGAATGTAGTCACAAGTTAATACGATAGCTCACGCACAAATGAACTCGCTGATCGTGCGTCAATACCTCAGCTCTTGAAATTGCTAATCTAGGATGGGCACGCATGGTACGTAATTAATTAAGCTCATACTGTCTCTCTGAGAGAACTTTCACTCACAGAATGTTTCGATTCATTACATAGATAGTTTTTTTTGTATATAAATTACACTACTATTACAGGCTGGCCTAATTATATAAACTCACGCCTATATCCCGCAATTGTAACCAGTTTTACCTGGAGCCTGTTTTATAGAATATCAATTTATTCATGGTTTACTATTCGATGTACCTACGTTTTCAATCGGGGGTGGTGAATTTAATATTTTTTTTAAATGAAATGAAAAGGTGTTATTGAAAGTAGCGCAGATACTTTATGGACGTAACAAAGCAAACTAGGTCTCCATTTCACGATCTAGATAATTTTGGAGAAAAAATGGGCAAAAACACTCCAAATTTACTCTTTTCAATGTCCTTAATTAACGGCGTTTACATAATTATTACTATGTTTTAACATAGAACTCATTGTACGGGCTTTAATTACAGAAGTCATTGTCATCTAAATAATCCTCTATATAATAGTAGCCCTTATGGAACAAAGTGTACTTTACACGTTTTTTGGACCTTGTTTCAGTCAAGCTTATTATTATCTTTTAATTTAAGAGCAGTCAAAGATGTGTCCTCGGTGCTGTAGCGTAGTTTAATCTCATTTTATATTAACTTTTACATGTTTGTTACTTAACTACTATATGCGGAAACTTATTTTTAGCTTAAAGATTTATCCATTTTTATGTGAGCTGCAAATTGCTCAAAAAAATTTATATTATTCGATTAACCAACAGAGTGGCGGCCGAAAACAGGACCGTGGATGCTTTGCCTGATGAATTTTCCTTAGCAGGTATTCTATAGTATTTTCTAAGGTTAACACGAGCAGTAGACATAATCCGCCGGCATCCAAATTTTAATAGAGATCGTGGTTGGATCATACCGGTAGCATGGGAACCAGTGCTTAAGTGCATGAGACCCCCTTGCTAGAAGTGTGACTGTAGAGTTAAAAATTTTAATTTCTATTAATAATCAGTATTTTTAAGTTCATGTAAAGTAATTAGTTTATAAATTTAATATTAACTTCAATTACTAATAATCAATATTGTTGACTTTATATAAAAATAATTAGTTTGCCTATTTTGAAAAGTAACTTCATAATTAACTTTTGTAATTTTTGCCGAGGGTAGTAAACTAACCGTTGATGCTTTCTAAAAGACGCCTGTCACCTCAGTCATCCGGGACCACGGCACCTGAAAAAGTGCCGAAACGTTGGAAAATTATAAAAATGTAATGAACGAGCATAAGTCCGTGTAAAAACAGTTTTAATTAGGTATTCTATGATATTCTGTCACCCTCTGGGGTGTGAGTGTTGGCACCGGCCTGTCTGGAGCGGGCGGCGCGCGCTGCCAAGCGGCGGCGGCGGCGGCAGCGCGCCGCCACTGGCAGCGCGTCAATTGCGCGCGCAGCTTACATTTCAAACCGCCGAAATAGCCGGCCTTTGCCAACGTAATACGTGATATAATGTTCAAGAAGACAGACGCTTTTTCTAATGCAATATCGATAAAATAGTGACTTTAGTTAATTTTGATAAATATGTAGTACAATGAACACCCGATTACCTGTCTCACTTTTCCTTCAGCAACTTTCTCTAGATAGGTTTCTCAAATTATTCTTAGCGCGGGTTAATGCATTAAAAAGATTATAATAATTATAATAAGACAGAACTCCTCCATTGTACCGGCTTTCCAGACATGTTAAGTTGAAGTGGTCGCAGACTAGCCACATTTGCCGGTGAACCGATAGCATCAGCACTTTGCATTAGCAGAATTGGGAGCCAAACGCGCCGCAGCCACGCGGAAGTCACGGAGCGGCTTAAAAGTGACGTTGAAGTAAAATGGGGTTTTGTCGCGACATTGCGCGCCCCGCGGACGATTAATCACGCGCGATTATCGCGCGACACGCAATGTACAGACGACAGCAGGTCGACCTTTACATTAGTGTACTCAACTACAGAGTTGTGGGTGGCTTTAGAGGAAAACTGTTGACTGTCTGTCTGGTTGGGGCGGCGTTATTGGAATATTTTATAGTGAAAAAGAAAAATATCCCCGACTGACATTATGAAATTTTAAATGTAATTTATTTACTTATTTATTATTATATATCACAATTGTAATTTTATTTTGTTTCTTCTATTGTTAATTAATTTTAATTTTAAAAAAATATGTATGTAATGTCTGAAATAAATTTATTGAATTGAATTGAATTATGCTAGTATTTCTCTATGAGATGATTTATACAGCGTCCAGTGGCATCCTCACTCACACTAGATGGGTGAAGGGACCACTCCGACGCTGTAGTGCCTGGCACATGGTTTAATAGATTGTGTAGGCTTGCCCAGCACCTATACCATCCTGACAGCTTAGTCGGCCTAGCCCACAGGAAAGACTAGTCAATACGTGCGGAGCCAACCAAGCCGCGAGTTTTCCTCACGATATTTTCCTTCACCGTTAGCGTGTGGTATTGCGACTACAAATTCGCAAATATACGTAACTTTGAAATTAAACAAAGTCATTGGTACATGCCCGCACTCGGGATCGAACCTGGGGCTCTCGCTTGCCAGTCCATGGTTCTACCCACTGAGCTACCACCGCCATACATAGTTAGGTATATATTAGGGGTTAAAGTATGAAATTGCCGTTTTATTACAAAAGGTTCTTTGAATTGACATAGAATCTTCATGGTTTGAGGTTTTCGAATGAAAAAATGTGAAACATTTGAATATCGAGTTTCAATTGTTTTTGTTATTCAATTTAGACAAGAAAAATGGATACGCGTTTCTTTCTGCAGATCAGTCAAATCATGAGGCACCCATTTTTCGTATTTTTTTATTTTATTGATCTGACGTAAGTGAGTCAATATTGTGGGTAAGGTAACGTTAAACCATGCCGCTAATCCCTGGGTAGTTTGACTAGGATCGGCTTCCACTATCTCTCTTAACTCATCGTTATTCACCTGTGTGGGCGGTCTTCCTTGTGGCTCGTTCTTTAAGTTGAAATTTCCATCACGAAAGCGTTTAAACTAAATTCGCACGGTGCGTTCATTAGTAGACCCCTCTCCAAACGCAGCATTGATATTGCGGGCTGTTTCTGCCGCGTTAGTTCCGCGTCGGAACTCGTATTCAAAAATCACTCGAATTTTCGCAGTATCCATCTTTCTTGTCTAAATTGAATAACAAAAACAATTGAAAGTCGATATTCAAATGTTTCATATTTTTTAAAAAAAGAACATCATAGAAACCATTTGAAAAAAGTTTCATTCGAAAACCTCAAACCATGATGATTCTATGTCAATTCAAAGAACCTATTGCAATAAAACGGCAATTTCATACTTTAACCCCTATTAATAATTGACTGTACTCGCCACTTCAGTCTACCCGAGACCACGGCAACTGTAACGCTGCCGAAACGTCAGGAAATAAGGTAATTACGTTTTACCTTATAAATAATCGCGATTTGACCCGTTTAAAATATAACTAGGACATTATGCTATAGAGAAAACCAAAGTCACATACAAGATCCTAATTTTGTAATTAATGGATCGTGGTAAGTGGCTGTCCCTGGTCTCTGCCTACCCCTCTGGTATAGGGTAGGCAAACAAATTATTAATTTAATATTAAAATGGAAGATTTAATCTCTCTCTTTCTTTCTTTTTGTTACACGCTACTGCCGTCCTGCTGCGATGACTGCGATAAAGGTATGTGCAGATATCAACTAAACTAATCTTAGGAAACTCTAAAGCGTCTTTGTTTGCTAGGCAAATAACTCATAGAACTGGAATCATATCATATTTTTGATGTAGGTACGTAACTTTGTACCAATGTACTGAAGCGAGAGACCCAGGTTCTGCTGAGTGGTGTCGGCCTAGAATAGCACCAACCCAATTCTTCCCGCGGGTGTCGTAAAAGGCGACTAGGGGACACAAACCGGGGGGGTGGGCAGCAGCGCCCCCTGCAGTACAATTCCAACAAACTGCGATCCCCAACCCGCATGCCCAGCGTGGGGATTATGGGCATTACCCCCTATGATAGCACAACGTGGCCCTCATTAGGGGAGCGCTATGTCTAGCAGTGGACTAGACGAGAGACCCAGGTTTGATTCCCAGTGCGGGCATGCACCAATGACTTTGTTTTGTAAGTCATAGTATTTTCTAAGGTTAACACGAGCAGTAGACATAATTAAAACTGTTTTTATACGGATTTATGCTCGTTTATTACATTTTTTACAATTTTCCAACGTTTCGGCGCTTTTTCAGGTGCCGTGGTCCCGGATGACCTGAAAAGGTGCCGAAACGTTGGAAAATTGTAAAAAATTTAATAAACGAGCATAAATCCGTATAAAAACAGTTTTAATTATGTAAGTCATGTACATTTGTGGAGTTATACTAGCAATACCGCTCCTGTGAAAGAAAACACCGTGAGGAAACCTGAGTGCCTGAGGTGTTAAAATACGTCCGCGCTTGAACACGCGTGGTAATTAAGCCCATACTCTTTCTCTGAGAGTTGGCCTGTGCCCTGCGTTAGGAAGTTTATAGACTACATTAAAAATATATTTTTACCTTCCACGATTTATATCAGTGAAAAGTTCGGTTAATAAAGACTAAAATGTAGCAACAACACCAGCCAAGAGATACTATCGGTTATTAATTGGATTTCATTTCACTCGTAAAATAGAAACGAAACATTTCAAAGGTTCAAGGCAAGATGAACAGAAATAACCAGAATCAACTCGTATATTGTACTTGTTAAGGCACTGCGCTGTCCTAACTAGTGAATAACTAGGAATGGGAAAAAATCATATCTTCTTCTATAACGCGTCTTTGGAAAAATGAACGTAATAAATATAAATAAATAAAGTAAATCTTTTTAGGACCTACTAAAACAGCCTAACCTAGCCTCAAGGCTCTATGACTTTAAAGCAGTTTTGCCAAAAACGGCGGTTTTAAGCGGAAAGCGATTAATGTCCTAGGTTCTAGAATTATATCTACTTTAGAATAGTTGTCACAGTTCGTAAGATTGGTTTTTAATGTCGATATCAACCATGTTCCCACTGCTGGGGCACTGGTCTCTTTGTGGATCGCAGAAAGGTTCGCTCGTGACCTAGGGAAGTGCTTGTGGCCTAGTCGAACCGAGTGATTGGAATCAATAACTTGAGTAAAGCAACAACAGGCGCGGTCAGTTGTTGGATGGAAGACCATTCCATTACCGCTAGTGGCATTTTTCCGAGAGCTTCCGTGCTCTGCAAGGCGCGTTAACCCGTTGGTGCCGGCTGTCGTGTAATGGCAGTTGTTAAGCCGTCAGAGGCCCTATGGGCGGCTTGATAACTTCTGTTAGTAAGGCCCGCTACTGTCTTACAATCCTCCACCAACCCGGACTTGGCCCCCGTGACGGAGTATGGCCCAACCTTCTTAAAAATAACATATTATGGAACAAGTTATGATTTTTTTTCTACTGGTGGGGCTAGCGCCTTAAGCGGCACTGAGACGGTATACTGCTGGTTTAGTCAATTTTGAACTCTATTTGTATTCGTAGCTTTACAGCAGAGTGAACTCGTCGCACCAGACCCAATCCACCGCAACTCACTCTAATGGCTTATGGTAATTAGCCGAAGTGGAGTGCGGCCATTAATCATCCGGTTCATTACTGCGTTGCGTAAGCCTATATCACAATTAACACCTTTATCTTATCTTTTAATGCAACTACACGTTGTATGATGCTTTCCTTCGAAATGGGTACAAACAAGTGCTAGATGGAAACATACGTACCTCGTGGGCGCCCATTTTTAATCGACTTCATTAAACGACTTTAATCCGTCCGAGAAGGTAGTCAGTCGGAATCTTTTATTTTTATGTATGTTCTCATGTTACTCGAAGAAGCTTCTAGCGATTTGGAAATTATTTTTTTGTTTGAATGGGTAGACTTCCCAAGCGGTCAAGACAGGATTTGATAATGATTTGATGTCATGGCCCGACGTTAGCGGCTTACATTTTGCATTGCATTCAGCAAACAAAATGTAAACTATTTCCAACCTCTGTGGCGTAGCGGTAGCACATCTACCTACCATGCAAGAGGTCTCGGGTTCGAATCCCGGCTGGGAACAAAAAAAAACCTCAGGTCCTGGATGTTTACATGTTTGTGATGTCGTTGTTTCTGGTTCCCACGACACAGGGTATCCTAGTGTGGGGCCATAAGTTATGTATGTGCCTGTATGTATATGTTACGTTTGTTACGTTTTCGTTGAAATAAAATTGATTTGATACGATTTGTGATGTCCTTGCCTGGTTAACATAGCACAGGGCTTTAGAGTCTAGTAAACACATAGTTGCTTCGTCTGCCTCGATGTTCTAACGGTTAACAGGCTTGACTACCTTTACAGAGGTCGCGGGTTTGATTCCTACTGGAGGCCTCTGTACTTGATTTGTACAAGTGGCCTCAAACTGGGTGTACTGCCATTTCTGTGCTGTCTTTGTCCGGCTACCATAAGGCATTATCAGGTCGCTAGCATAGGCATAGGGAGTACGACGGGGCGAGTCTTTTTGTTACACCAAAATGCCACAAATTCACAATTTAATTACTGGAAAGTCGCGACTTTTGACGTCAACACGCGCGATTCCCGTCGTCGTACTATGCAACATCTGCACTGCGAAATACATACTTGCAACTTCTGCACTGCGAAATACATACTTGCAACTTTTCCACTGCGAAATACATACTTGCAACTTTTGCACTGCGAAATGCTTACATATTTTGACTCTTCGGTCACATCTAAATAGTACACTAAATACTTGGATCGTTACGTTATAAGACATGCCGAGTGATTGTGTGTTCTTGGAAGTTATAGTTCAGTTATATATATATATATATTAGACGGGTCTAATCGCAATTATTTATTAGGTAAACTGCAAGTTTAGTTTTATCTAGATTTGTTGTATGCTCTTTAAATTTCAATTTAATTTAACGATAACCGAAGGGGGGCATTGAAAACCATAATACAGGATCTACCTAGTTTGATAGAAAATTAAGTGTACTTAATATCTAAGACAACCTGTAAGTTAGCATAACTTTACAAGTATGCCGATGTTTGTTGCTCAATAAATATCTTTATTTTTATCTTATCTTTAATTACCTTAATTTTTGATGTTGCGGCAACGTTGCAATTGCCATGGCCACCTACGGCCACGTGGATCCGTCTTATCTATCTCTAATATAAAAATGAAAATCTCGCGAGCAGCTGAACCGATTTCGCTAATTATTTTTTTAGAATATTCCTTGAAGTACAAGAATGGTTCTTACGGAGGGGAAAAAAATAACCGACTTTTAGGCGGTAAGAAGTTCGCTGTGTCAGCTAGTCTTTATATATATTTCTACTCTATGTGTGTATGTACGGCGGCCTCGGTGGCGCAGCGGTTTAGCACGCTGACTGTAAAACGGAAGCTGGTCTCGGGTTCGATCCCCGGCCGGGTCAAACTAGGAAACGAACTTTTCTAGTTTGTCTCGGGTCTTGGATGTTATCTATGTATTTATTGTATTAAATCTATCGTCGAGTTAGCACCTATAACACAAGTCATTTACTTGTACTTAGTATAGGGCTAACGAGATCTGTGTAATATGTCGATGAATATTTATTATTTATTATTATTATTATGTCACTGAATTCCTTCTATACGGCTGGACAGATTTGAATGAGTTTTTTTGTATACTTTTGGGTGCCCCCTTCTTCGCTACCCGTGTTACTATCCATCTTACTACCAGTAGTAAGATGGGCTTTATTTTGCCCGTGTTACAACTAACTATTCTGGTCTATACGGGCTATACGGGCAAAATTATTATTTCCTCTATTACTACTGGATGAATGGATGCAGGATAACGTCTGTTAGCTCTGTTGTACTCGTGTATTCTCGTACAAGTAACTACGTATGAGCTTCGGGGGTCATTAACTAATATCAAGTTATCCTTTTTTTTTGTAATCATTAATTAATTTATAAGAGGCATAACACAATTTAATAATTCGCACAAAGCTTCGTCATAAAAACTAGCACAATCAAAAAAACTAAACTAAATTAATCTAAAATACCACCCCGGGACACACTCGACCCAAAAGTTCCCATGACGCTAGCAGCATTTCCTCGTTGCACCGCCAAGGGAGATCCTTTGCATCAGGTATGCCCCGGAACGAACGTCATACCCCGACTCCTCAGGCGCCGACCGATCTCCCGAATAAAAAGTTTTGCCTCATACCCCCATTGTTTCCACGGCCAGTGGGACGAACAAATAATGACGCATAAGCTGGCTATACTTTCGTGTTTTTATTTTTGCTGCCGCTTCAGCAGCAGAACCCGCATACGCAGCAGTCAAACCCAATATTACTATTGTATTATTTATTTCTGTTCAATTGGGTGATTATCACGTGAATAATTTATATTTGCCGCTATTTCGTATTCTACTAAACAATCACACAGCAATATCAATGACATGGTGTAACCCGTGCGACACCGCATGGTGCTAAATTTCGTGTACATTTCCATCCTATGAAATGGTATTTGTTAGGAGACTACAATTTTAAAAACCTATTTAGAGGCTAAAAATTTCACCCATGCCGGGATTCGAACCCGCAACCTCTGGCTATCCGTACCAGCGCTCTACCAATTGAGCCAATGGGCGACTCACGGCATCAGTGAAATTTCGAACCTCTTTACAATATTCTCTGTATTACGTACAGGCAGCGACATCTGACTTAAGCAAATTGCATTACTTACAGCCCCGACTACCTACTTTGCAGTTAGGTTTAACATCGGAACGATATCACTGTACCCACATGCACTAACCAGCACGGGTTAGTGCATTAAAAATAAAAATAGTGTAAGGAGACTACAATGTCAATAAAACAACCACTGCCGTGCTGGTGTACGTCTACTAGGCATTTCATAGGCTCTGTACACGCGTAAAAAAAGACTAGCTTCTATTATGCAGTGGGTACGATATCATAACAACCATCTCTAGCGACGATAAAGCCTATCTATCTAACTACACATCGTGAATGAAATAGTGTCAATAGCTTTTGTGTGCATAGAACAACCTACAGGTAGGTGGGTACGTGCCTGCGGCGCGTTTACTAGAACAATATACGAACAGAAGGCTCCTATTGGCGAATTAATTGTACTTTTAAAGACAGCAGAGCGGGCAAAAATGTTCTCAGAGGATGAATGTTCTTGAATAGGAATTTAACATTGGAAAAAAGCTCTTATTGAACAATTTTACTGTGAATTCGTATGCTTGTAGGGATACGACATGACGCATACTGAAGCTGCCAACTCTAGACTACCATAGATACGCTAGGCGACATATTATCTGGCAGAGCTATGACAAATGTGCGCATGCTATTACTTCGCAGACACCGACTTACTAAAACTAGCAAGTGTACGAAGGTCTTTGTAGCAAAGATATACAAAAAGGGTAGCTAATTGTATAATATTTTCCTTATAGATAGATAGATAATCATTTGTTAAATTGCCACAACACACAAAGATATCAATTACAATTAATAGGCATAGCATGCTAACAAAAATATCCACAAAAACAATGTAATAAAACTTCACAAGTAGAATTTTCGTGTTTATTGTATATCGACGGATTTAACAGTCTTCAAGAGTACATCATTGTCACCATTATCAGCCCACCGCTGGGTATATGCCTTTTCCCCCAAATGCCATCTCACGATCCAGCCAGCAGCATCTACTGACCCTCCGCCGAGTCAACGACACCGTCCAACCACCATGCCGCTGGTCTGGCCACTGACCGTCTTCCTGTGTTTCTTCAGGTGTTACAAACTTTTAATTTCAATGGAACACCAGTTAGCTGTTTCTTCTGTGCGTCTGCACCCTATGTAGCTATAGTGTAGCTAGATAAAGATAGAGATAGCGAGAGGTACC
This sequence comes from Yponomeuta sedellus, assembly GCA_934045075.1. Classification (NCBI taxonomy): domain Eukaryota; kingdom Metazoa; phylum Arthropoda; class Insecta; order Lepidoptera; family Yponomeutidae; genus Yponomeuta; species Yponomeuta sedellus. The sequence continues at coordinate 21,687,750 of OW203738.1, forward strand.
GGCGTGTTGTTGTGCAGCTCAGCTGTTTGTTGTTCAGTATGCTATACATCGCGAGGCCGCGGGGTCGGCGACCGCCACAGATGAACCGTACAGACGCGACACTACATCTAAGCCCGCTTTCACCAATTATAATAAGAGGAGATGAAGATGATGACTACTTCAAAGTTCTTTTCAGTTTAGTTTTAGTTTATTGGTGTATGAAACCGGTCACAAACAATCAAGCAAATCTGAGAGATTTCTTAAGATGCATACTGCACAAACAATATGCGTGGATCTTATGGAGGCAGCGAGTTGTTTGAAAAGTCGGCGCTTTCGACACGATGATGAATAACATAGGAATGGGTTTACCAGTGTAGATGTATAGACAGATAGATCGAATATTCTTTACGGTATATAGCTATGTACATCAGGAATTATATGAGAGAAAAACAGTAAAGAAACAATAACTATAAGGTCGACCAAAGCATAGGGTCATCAGGGATCAAGATATGAAAGATTCTGATAAATTCTTCAAAAGTTCCAAAATATCTTTTCAACTAACCAAACTATAATGGTTCATAGGTTTTATATAATATTCTGCAAGTGACTCTACGTGATTTATTCTGTTTTGCCTCAGAAAAAAAAATCACATACAAATCACTCGCCATGATAGTTATACAAACACCACACATGCACTAGCACTATACAACATTATACCATCGATAAAATATTACTATAATATTTTATCGATGATTATACTTAACACACTAGGATCCTATATCAATTTTAATGTAGTTTGGCTCTCCAAAGAGATATATCTAGAGAGACAGTCAAATCACTCGTCTATTGCAACACTTTATTGTACAGACATACTGCGACATGACTTACAGCAGTCACACTATGCATGATTGCAAGACCTGTAATGTTTCTGTTCACATCACAGGAATAAAAAGACATGACGCGATACCATCGGTCGTTGTCATCGGCTGTGGCACTCGGCCCAGTTGAAAACATCAATGACATACGGCGAGTTGGACGCGGGCCCAAATGATTTGTGAGCCGATGACACCCAAATGGAGTGCTGCCAACTAATCGGTTACTAAGTAATTGTACTGATCTTGTAGCTATATTTTAAGGGAACAGACAATGATAAAAGTTGCAGGTGTAGAAAGTACTCGTACCTAGCATGTCGAGAAAAAGCTTTTCTCGTTGTGTTGGATAAATAGGTCTTATTACAGGGAGCTCCCCTCCCTAGCCGTGGACGGAGATAAATGGAAAACCCTGATTTCAGCCTCTGACTCCATGGAGGGGTGAAGGAGCCAAAAGAAGAAGATTAAATCTGGAATTTCGCAAGAAAACCTGAGTTACACATACCTCAGCGCTTGAATTTGCCAAACCGCGCTGGGATCGGGTGTATTCTCTTTCTTTCTCTCTATCTGAGAGATGACCTGTGCCTTGTAATACCCTTATTGTTAGGTTAACCTTGAACCGTAATTTCAAGTAGTGAACTAGTAACAACAACAGACTTAGTTTTACCGTGATTGTGTCTCTCAGAGACAGGATGTACGGATTCACGAAGCGTCTAGTCTGCTCCGGCGTTGTTCTAAGGTCGCCTAGTAACAGTAATAGGTGTAGTTCGGTAGTTGGCCGGGCGGTTGCGCAAGTGCGGGTTCGATCCCGCCAAGGCCCGTCGGAGTGCGCCGATGTTTACGATACTACCGCCGACCACTCTCCATTTATTATAATTGGGGAAATTATAATTTTATGATAAACTTCAACACATTATCATCATCGACGCATGGAAATAGGGTTTGAATAACGATTTTGTTTTTGTATAGTTGAGTTATTACGGATTTGTGGAGGTCGCTCCAATGGTTGCGTGCCTCGTAAACAAAGATTATGCTTCGCGTACACTATGCCTTCAAGTCTATTGTGGATGATTTTTACTACACTCCACGGCCTTTCCCTCACATTGTGTAAAAGGGGAATGAACATAATGACATTAAATTTTCAAAGTTTATTCTAAAGTTGGGCAATATGGATTAGCTAAAGCACGGCTGATCGTAGCTTTTATGACAACACAGCGGTCCCGAGTGGCCTCGGCGGCCATGCATCATCGGATATCGCGTCTTGTAATAATAAGTGCTCGTAATAACAATAAAATAGACCCTTTTATAGCGGCTACATCCCTAAATAGCCATTAACTATACCTTCATAAGCAATAACGGTCGGGCCGAGGTTTTTATTCGGCTTCTAACTGCCGTTTCGATTATTTCCGCGCACGTCCGATTTGTTTCAGAAATAAAAGGACTGAAAACTGTCGCGAAGGTTTTAGCTACAGTTTCGGTCAGTTCCAATTGAATATAATAGTTAGGAGTGTTTTATCTCATTTATAGATATGCGTGCCTAGGTTCACCGATTTACCAGATTGTTTTACGTGCTTGAGCTATTGGGTTTGAATCTGGGTATGTAAGGTTTTCTAATTTCTAACATTTAGTTGTATTTCTCAATGACTCATGATGTTCATACATAGTTATATAGTTGGTTATATCATAAATACACTGCAATATTAAGTACTACAGGTTTGATTGCGTTTTATTCTAAACTACTCAAAAAAGTTGAAATAACTAAGTTTTTTGCAACCATGTCTTAAAAGAAGGTTACGTACTATGGAGACAAACAAAATTAAACTGTTGCAAAAGTTATTGCAATTTTAAAAGTTTGATACTTAGTTTTGCTGGCCAATGTAGTTAGTTATATAATTAAACCAGGTCTATATTAAACGTCTAGATTTACGGTAATTACGTTTTATGTATACATAAACGTTCAATATTATTATATTTAGTTATTTTGTAGTACTCGTACCAATACCACGAGCTAACTGGTGTGGAAATTATTATAACGAAATATTTGGCTTTGAGGCTTGAGGCTTTGTTGGCTCCGCACGTATTCGATACTAACCCTTGTGTGCCCCCACTGCTGGGGCACGGGTCTCTTCCTGCAAAGGTAAGGTAAGGTTAGGCCATTATCCACCACGGGGGCCAAGTCCAGGTTGGTAGAGGATTGTAAGACGTGGCGGGTCTTACTGTCAGAAACTATCAAGCCGCTCATAAGTTCATGGTAGCGTCTGACATGGCCTAAAGACTGTCATTACATGACAGCCGGCACCAACGGCTTACCGTGCCTAACGAAGAACGAAAGCGCTCAGAAAAATGCCACTATCGGTAGTTCACACATCCTGCGCCTGACAGGTCGGTCACCCATCCTGCGCCTGACCGCGCCTTTTTTGTTGCTTAACACAAGTGACTGGTTTAACGCACGTATTAATGCGGAGCATTTGGGTGACATTCTAGATCATCAGTGTTAAGCCTATTATAATGTTCTTGATTCTTTTTTGCCTGTTTTACAGATCAATAAAGTAAAATACATACAAAACCCAAAATTATGGTTAGAATGCTCTAACCATAATTTTGGTTAGAATGCTCTAACCATAATTTTGGTTAGAATGTTCTAACCATAATTTTGGTTAGAATGTTCTCATCATCTCGTATTATTGTAATATGATTTATGATTTATGATTTTGATGAGTTTGATAAAGACAAACTCACCAAAATCATAATTTAGACGTAACTCGCTGGTTAGTCCGATTTAATCTGTTGTACACCTGTAACAAATCGTAAAGTATACGTTGACACCTTCAACTGTCTCGCAGCATTTGAATAATTGCCAATTCATTAACGGAAGTGGGTGTCAACTATGTTTACCTTGACGGATGCTAAGTTGTCTAAATATAAGTAAAATAATTAATTAACAATCAATTATTTTAATTTTATTACGAACAACAATGACTTACTGCTTTTGACTCAGGCATTTGTTATTGTATCTTGTGTTTTTCCTAATTAGTTCCAAATGTTTTACTACTTTGTATACAACGTATCATTGAAATAAGGTAACACCTGAAAACCGATTTAATAAAGCATAATAGAGTAAAGCAAAAGCAAGCAAGTAAAATAAAGCAAAATAACCGTATTAGTTTATTGACACATACATACATACATACATACATACATACATACATACATACATACATACATACATACATACATACATACATACATACATACATACATACATACATACATACATACATACATACATACATACATACATACATACATACATACATACATACATACATACACACACACGCACTAGTACATAATTTTACGCAAAATATTAAGTTTTTGTTCGTCTAAAATTTGTGAGATTACATATTTTAATTTGCGATATTGATCCTCACAGATATATTTACTTACTTACCTTTTTTTATTAGCTCAATAAAAAATATTATTCCCATCCCCCACGATTCAGGCATCTAATTTTTTCGCATCGCATCACATTTTTTGCAAAGTAACCTCTAATCCCACTGTGTAGAGGGTACTGCTAGACAAATAGCTGTCGCCTTATTAAATCCCATAGTGAACGCTCGATCGTCGTTTGCATGGGAGAAATTGGTATTAGCAAAGACGCTGCCAATTATACTCTTTGTAAATATTTTTCCGTGTACAATAAAGGATTTTTTCCGAAAGCTTCCGTGCTTCGCAAGGCCGGCTAAGTCATTGGTGCCGGCTGACATGTAATGGCAGTCGTTAAGTCATATCAGAGGCCTTGTGGGTGGCTTGATAACTGCTGACAGTAAGGCCCGCCACTGTCTTACAATCCTCCACCAACCCAGACTTTGCCCCCGTTTTGGAGTATGGCCTAACCTTCCTGCGATACAGGAAGAGACCCGTGCCCCAGCAGTGGGGACATATAAAGGGTTGATATCGAATAAAGGATATTCTTATCGTGTCTTATCCTAAACCTTTCGGTAATGTTATAAATGCAAAAGTGTGTGTTTGACCTCGAATTTTTAGATGCTTATAGGGATTTAATTACATCCTGTATATGGTTTATGGGACGGAGAATCACGCAGGTTTTTTTACTTTTTCACCGCTGGCCCAGCTAGTATACAACAAAATAAATCATAAAATCCGTATAAAATAACCCAATTGGTTAACCCAATGTACTCTTAATTATACTATTTTTATTTTTAATGCACTAACCCGTGCTAAGGAACAAATTATAATAATGTTTATTTGTGAAATTATTGTATCGATACCATTTGCTAACGGTGAATAAAACAACCTGAGCGAAACTTGAGGTGCTCAAATACCTCAGCCCTTAGAATTGCTAAGCTGCGGTGGGCACACCTCGTAATTAAGCTCGTGTTCTCTCTCAGAAAAAGCTTGTACCCTATAGTGAGACTTAAGGTTACAAATAGAAGTATAAATAGGTTCCAAAAGTAAAATTGTTCGTTGAGTCCTCAGTAGAAACTACTTTCATTTGGAGTCATCACAATTACTCCTGTCACCTGTCACAAATGACACGTCGAAACAAGTAACGGGCATGACATGAGCTTTTGATTATTATGCTTTTGTTTTCCAACAAAAGTTCCATCTGACCTTTCGACAGAAACACTCCACAACGCTGTGCCTGGCACCACCGACGTAAGACACAGAGGTTAAATCAACTTGTACATAAATAGAAAGTGTTGGGTCACCTTGGCGATAGCTACAGCAGCCCTACGACGCATGAGGTGCTCGCGGCCTAGTGGAACCGAGTGATTGGAATCCATCACTTGGGTTAAGCAACAGCAGGTGCTGTCAGGTGCTGGATGGGTGACCATCCCGTGACTACATAAAAAGTTGATATCAATTGAGACTAAGCTAGGGACTCCATGCAGTAACGCTAGCGTTTCTGATGTAAAAAAATCATATATTTTTTATCGCTTTTGCAAAAAGTATCAGACCAATTTCTCGATCAAGTTTATAGCCAATATGCCGTGAACCATATGATCTGTAAAAAAAGATGTGATACTTTCCCTTTGGTGTTTTTAACACCAATGGGAAAGTATCACATCTTGTTTTATACGAGTAAGTGTAAAAAAATGTTAGCTGTCGCACCTTATCGGTGACTGTTTTAACCTAGACCCTTGAAGTCATGAGTCGTATATAAAACAGATTGATAAATGACGATTAGTGACAATAACAATAGATGGATCGATGGGTGGATTTATGAATAATAAAATAGAAGAAATCAAACTGTGTTGGTGGTAATAACAATATTTTTTATACTTTTTTGTGGCACTTCACCCCCGTCACACGTGGTAAACAAACACATCTTAAATGTCACGTGCTAACCTGTTAAATGCCGGTTGACTGTAGTTTTAAAGACACCCAGATTAATTTTCCTAAAAGACACACGAATGCAACGTGTTTTCAACTTTGCCGTTCTTTTTATAAAATAGTTATTTGTTATACAAGAGTGCAAAGTTGCTTTTTAACCGCGTGTTCAATTTTGATGACCGAGCAAGCGAAGGATTCTAAAATTGAATCACGAGGGAATCAAAAGAGCACGACGTGAAAAATCTTTGCACTCGAGTGCAACACGTAACTTTTAATTCCACCTCAGCGAGGAAATGACTAAATGCAAAAAAAAACGTTTACAATCACAAGATAGGCACACTTTTTTAATTCACATACTTAGTGCACACGATGTTCTAAATTCAATTTACTTTATCCTCTAGAGAATAAAAACGGCTTTTCCACTCAGATATTGAAAATTAAAAATACTCTTTCCGAGATGGTGGGATGAAAAAGTTTTTTGTATCGCTCTGCTTTGACGAAATAGAATACGTCCCTATTAGAGAACCGGCGTGCGTGCATGCAACGACTAATTAATGTTGATGAAGGGACAGAGATTTGCCATGATCGTGGCAAGTGGCAAGCCCTGGTCTCTCCCTACCCCTCCGGCATACATGCGTTTATTTATATAAGCATGTATACGAGTAAAACCCTTATCGTTTTTCTTAACATAACGTGCGTAGTACGCCATAGGCCACGGCAAAGGCCACCAATGGAATAAAAATAATTACCTTTCTGTTAAAAACCCTTTTTTTTCCTTAAGTGAACATAGATAAATAGAAAGAATATTCTTTATTGCATGTACACCAGGGATGACATAAGAGGGAACATAATATAAGCCTTAACAATTGTAACAACTATTTTTAGAATCTACAGTCTAGCTAGAACGTAGAATCAACAAGCGGATCGATTTCTGCTAAAAATGGCCGTTTTGGGTAAAACTACTTTAAAGTCCTAGATTCTCGGACCGAGGTTCTAAAAAGAGCGATATTTATTAAGATTTATGATGTTTAGTTTTTCCAAGGTCTCGTTATAAAAGAAGATACGATTTCTTTCCATTCGTGGTGTTAGCATCGTTGTGAGTGAGTAGTCCGTGTTGTTGGAGCAAACAGTTTCAAAACAGTTTATGTTAGATTGCAAAAGTTTATAATACTTAGTTTTCTTTTGCATACTTTGCTGTCAAGATTGTATAAAACAATCAAATTCCAAAACCTATTTAGAGGCTAAAAATTCCACCCATGCCAGGACTCGAACCCGCGATCTCTGGCTAACCGTGCCAGCGCTCTCCCAACTGAGCTAATGGGTGACTTACCGGCATCAGTAAAATTTCGAACCTCTACAATACTCTCTGTATTACAGGCAGCAACATCTGGCTGAATTAATTAATTTGCATCACTTGCAGCCCCGAGTACCTTACTTTGCAGTTAGGTTTTACATCGGAATGATATCGCTATTATCTAATCTGTGGCTATACCCACTGGTTAGTGCATCAAAAAAAAAGAATAAAATCAAATTCGAACCTACAATTTTTCGAACTCGAGGGCAGCGTTCTACCAATGTGCTGACACGGCTCCAATCAGCATTCTCTCTCATTTGGATTTCTGAGAGAAAATAGCACAGAAAGTAGCTCGATCTTACTATCCAATCAATTAGCGTTGATTTATCCGCGTAGCTTGTGGTCGGACCGGGAGCAGCGGGCGGGGCGGCCGGCGAGTAAATCAGCATTTCATTAGTTGCATAAAAAAGCTACAAATGTCGTCAGTGAGTTGGTACCAGCCGCTAGGCTGCGTCCACACCGGCGTACTTTGTTTCCGTTCTCAGAATCATAAATTACTAAACCAGCTAATGGTATTTCGGTAAGCTCCATACCATATCCGTTCATGTGGATAGTTGCCTGCCGAACATAAAAAGTTCGATGGTAAGCCCAATCTGCTGTCCGGCCCCTACCAAGTTCTATCGTCTGTTATTACTAAAAAGGAGCACAACGGCTAGCGTCATCTCGCTTTATTTCATCGCGTAAAGTGAGATGCCACTTCCTGATAGTGGGATAAAACTTTTATCTTGACCTTGTGGTCCCTTAGCTGAGTCTCCTGCCAGCGCATTCTGTGACTATCCATTGTTTTGGGTTTCTTTCTACGTTTCCAAAGCATGTGTGTATTTGACAGTTCGAGTACTTAAATCGGACGATTCCATATAGTGGAGATGTTACACAATAGCGCCCCCACGAGCTTTAACATTACTCGGAGCTTTTCATTCTTTTTTTATGTTGCGTCCCATGAAACTGTATTGCGCGTAGAAAACGGATTGGATGACCGGTATGTCTTTAAATCATGTAAAATTTCATAGGTAAGATTCCTATATTTGGAATCCCAACCAACCATACCAACCATAACAATTATATATTATATTCTTATCATATCTTATATGTTAACTTAATTCCAGATTAACTTACTTGATTTTTGGTTGGAATTATCCAACTATATAGATGTAATGTCATACTAATGGTTTGTTGACAGTGTTTAGTGCTTAGGAAAGTTTTTGAAAATTGCTCACTCGTATCAATAGTAACCCACTCAATACTTTTAATAAAGAACACGCTATACGTGCGTGCCACCTAAGTGGATCAATTCATCGACTTTATTAATTCCGACCGTGCATATGAGCGCGGCTCGCGTCAGTCTCGGCGGCCTCGGCTCCTCAGGGAAATGAGGTTAGTCCAGATAGAGTTGCTATAAAAACGGATGATAAAGTGAAACGATAAAAAAGGTCTAAGGGAGCCGGCACACGCGCGGCTGCGGCCTACTGCGGCTTTCCGTTTCCGTTATGCAATTGAAATCAAGATCGACATGAAAATGTACAGTCGAATAAAACAAGGCTTTTCGTCGCCACTGCTCCTCCACAAATTATGGTCCTCAAAACTATCTTATGGAGACATAGTACTTATGAAGATGTTTTTCGGGGTTTTGAAAGACTAAAAAAGTGAAAAATGAAGTGTCAAAAAAATGTTTTATATTTCTTATGTTGAGCAAGTTTACCTAAAAATATGTTCTAGACGCCGAAGCCTCTGATTTAATAGCTATTTCAAGAAAGTAGTTTTTAGGAACTTTTTTTGTTTTTGAAATTTTATTTACAATAACAACAAACGAATACTAAAAAAAACGAACTATGTAGATAAACACCTTAAATAAAATAAACTTTTTAAGAACTGTGTTTTAGAGAAAAGTAACAATAACCGAATGCGTGATATGGCACCAAATCTTATAGGTAGTTAAGGCCTAAGATTGAATGAGACAAAACCGTGAACTCGGCATTCGTCTTCCGCGTCAGCCGGTATGCGAAGAAGTCACCAGTAATAGGAGCGAGGTTGCTGGCCGCTGTCAGCGTGCCAATCTGCAGCGCGGAGCGTGATAGCGCTGGTTTATTGGACAGGGGCGTGCTGCCCGCCGTTCGGTACAGCTCCGCGCTTTACCGAACGGCGGGCAGCACGCGTATTCTTCTTCGACTAAATTATGTAGTCCACTGCTGGACATCCCTCCCCTAATCAGCGCCATAGCGCCCTGTCTTCAGCTTGCCACATCCAGCATCTGCCTGCAGTTTTTCGCAGATCGTCATCCCACCTGGTCGGTGGGCGTCCTACACTACGTTTGCCGAGCACGCGTATTACGCGCACTAAATCCTGAACGATCCCACGATCCCACAATAGGTAGTCTAACTGTCAAATTCCAGACTAATTAAAATGTCAGGATTCCGATTGTATACTACAGTGCAAATTAGATGACAGTGACGTTTGGGATTAAAGCCAGTGCAATGCATGGGTTCTATGTTGTAAAATAATTATGTAAACTCTGTTAATTAAAGACTACGTTTGCAGTTTCTCTCCAAAATGATCTAGATTTTTAAAAGTACATCTAGTTTAACTTATAACGCCCAAGTCGCAGTTTCTATGTGACTTTGAATAAAAACCGTTTTGATTTGATGAAATAATTAAGCCTCAGAGCATTGTGTACGCGTGGGATATAACAAAATGAACAGAGCGAACCAATGTTAGATAGGTTAGTGTTATCTAATTCTCTTATATCTACATCTGAAAATGGTCAATATATTCAGTTGTATTGAAGAAAATGTCTGTTCCCTACATTTTGATAGTGCAATGTAACAACTTATATTCTTTCGCGGTCTGAAAGTTTATAGAGTAAAAGCGATAACCTGTATTTTCATGTGTATTTGAGGACTTTGTTGAACTCTGTATATATACTTTTTGTTGCACTAACCCGTGCTAAGGACAATTTTAAAATTAGCTCAGTTGGGTGAGCGCTGCCGCGACCATAGCCAGTTTCCGCGGGTTCGAGTCCCGGCATGGGTGTATGGGTGTACTTGTTGGGACCTGTTTTTTAGATCTACTTTCGAGCCAGCAGCGTTGATACATTGGCATGCAAATAATGACTCATGCAAGTCATGCTGAACAGTGACGTTATCATTATGTAGCATACGCCCACTGCAGGGCACAGGCCTTTTCTCAGAGAGAGAGAGTTTGGGCTTAATTAACAGGCGTACCCACTGATTTCCGCCAAAAACGGCCGTTTTCGCGGAAATCGATTAAAGTCCTAGAATGTTTTATTCATTTTAATGCACTAACCCGTGCTAAGGACAAATTTTAAAACCTATTTAGAGGCTAAAAGTTCAACCCATGCCAGGACTCGAACCCGCGACCTCTGGCTAACCGTGCCAAGGATGTCCTAGGTTGTTGATACTGCGTCCTAGGTTGTACGCTATACATATAGTTATAACAGATATTAAGATTTTTGATTTATTTTTTGAAAACAACGTATTGTAAATCAAGTAATGATTTTATTCCATTGGTGGCGCTAGGCGCTAGTTAGCATCTTTAGGGTTCAATCATCAAAATTGTGGTGGGCACGCGTGGTGATTACAGAAAGAATTCGTGTTAACATATTTTACAAATCGTTTAGCTAAGGTGAGATAAACAGTCCTAAAGATAGATGTTTAAAAATAATGATCACGAGGAAGGGCGCTATCACATAGCCGAGGTCAATTCAGTTTAAAGTATCCTTCTACGCTGACCAGTTCTTGTTTATGACGGTATGTAAGAGGTAATAAAGGCACCATTAATATTATTAGCTTAAAATCATAATGTATTTAAGGCAGAATATTACATACTACAGCTTGGCACAGAGAGAGAGACTCCCTCTCTCAGAGAGAGATATATGTAAAGAGAGTGTGGACTCCGGCGCAGAGGAACTCCCATTTTCGGGTGTGTTAGGGGACTTGGTTACACTCTGTATATAAAATATTTTTTTTTAATTATTTTAAATATATATATTTAAAATAATAAATAAAAATAAATATTCACGGACATATTACACAGATCTCGTTAGTCCTATACCAAGTATAACTGAATGACTTGTGTTATAGGTGCTAACTCGACGATAAATTGAATACAATAAATATATAAATAACATCCAAGACCCGAGACAAACTAGAAAAGTTCGTTTCCTAGTTTGACCGGGCCGGGGATCGAACCCGATACCTTCCGTTTTACAGTCAGCGATAGATTGATAACACTTTATCTATAATATAAAAATTAATCGCTGAATGTGTTAGTAAGCGCAAATCTCAAGAGCAGCTGAACCGATTTCGCGATTTCTTTTTTTAGAATATTCCTTAAAGTACGAGGATAGTTCTTACATGGGGGAAAAAATAAATAAAGAATCGACTGTTAGGCGGAACGAAGTTCGCTGGGTCAGCTAGTTGTACAGAAAAATGGAAATTACACAGATATTTCTTAACTTAAGAGAACAGACGGCGCCCTTATCACTAAAAGTGATCTCTTCCAGACAACCTTTATATAGAGAGGTGAACCAACACGATGTACTTGTTAGGGCCTTTGTGTAGATCTACTTTCAAGCCAGCGTAAGATACATTGACATTCTATTAAAGACTCGTGCAAGTCATGCTGGACAATGACTTGATTATTATGTAACATACGTCCCACTGCAGGGCAGGCCTTTTTTGGGCTTAATTACCAGATGTGCCCACTGCGGATTGACGACTTCAAGCGCTGAGGTCCGTTAACACCTCAGACTATACGATTTCCTCACTACGTAATTTAGAAAAGAAAGTCATTGGGGCATGCCGGGATTAGAACCCGCGACATCACGAATATGAATAGCGTACTTTCGAGTTTTTGCGTACTATCAGCCCTCTTCCTGTTTGCTGTCGTTAGTGGTATATCTGCCTGACAGATTAAAGGATCAAACTTTTCTTATTCTGTGGTTGAAACAAAAAGTTTGTCTCCGAAATCATGGTCCCATGAGTTTCGCTAACAACGTTTTCCCTCCGACTGAAAATTTAGGTATATTTTGCATGTTTTGTTTCTGTTTGTTCTGCGGAGGTCAATCCCTAAAGTTGTACCCCACTGTGTCAACTCAGCCGTGATTATCTGCCTTCTACACACATAATTTGTTCTAAAACGTGATTATAGTTATGATGATTGGCCTTTTTTTCCATCTACTTAATGAGATGATTTGTACAGCGTCCAGTGGTATCCTCACTCACACTAGATGGCTGAAGGGACCACTCCGACGCTGTAGTGCCTGGGACATGGTTTTATAGATGGTGTAGGCTTGCTCAGCACCTATACCATCCTGACAGCTTAGTCGGCCTAGCCCACAGGAAATACTAGTCAATACGTGCGAGCCGACCAAGCCGCGGGTTTCCTCACGATGTTTTCCTTCACAGTTAGCGTGTGGTATTGCGACTACAAATTCGCAAATGAACGTAACTTTGAAATTAGATGCAAAAAGGCCAATCAACCTCATCATTCTCAGAAAACAATTTACAGTAGAAGCCCGAGGACCAAATTAAAAATACATTCTTAAAACGCTTGAGAGATCTTCTGAAGCTCAAAGTGGCGCAAGTTTTATATTTATTAGATAATAAATATTTATGCGCATATGTCGTGGCCCTACTACAAACACTTTTGTGCCGAAGAGTAGTGCATTCGAAGAACCACTTCTGAGTAGTTATATTTCGGGAACTGATAATATAAAAAAATGAAACCTGATAGTAATAATAGTAATTTATTATTTTAGTCATGATATTCTGGCCCAGCAAGGCCAAGTCATCCGTATACCTTATCACCTTACAGAGACAAGTGGTGATTTTATGTATCGAAGGTCAAGACCCACTTCGAGTTAATTTTATTTTATTCAAAAAACCAACAGCGTAACAGAGTTTCAGAACTTAACGTAATGTATGATAGGTAAGGCCAATAACAGGTTTATCTTTTTAAACTTATAGTGTACTATATTGTTTCTTCCCGTATTTTATGGATTTGTATCACCTCATTTGTCGAAATTGGTCCTGTGGGTGTACCTCATAATAAAATAATAAAAAAAAGCCTTTATTCTGTTATTATAAGGTGACAAAGCATTACATTTCGAATGTGTTTCTTATAATCAATTTCAATACAAAATAACTTTAAAATATCCAATTAAATTATAAATTAAGTGATCTTAAAGCTCATTGATCGATAGCAACTTTCGCGCGGCTTCGTCCGGTGTGGCAATCACGGAAACTGACCAGGAGAATCAAACTCAAAATATTCCGGTCCAATGTCAAAACCGTATTGCTATACGGATGTGAGACGTGGAAAGTCACCAAAGACATCTCGCGTCGGCTCCAAGTCTTCATCAACCGCTGTCTTCGCCGTATTCTGGGTATAAGCTGGCCCGAAAAAATCACCAACGTGGACCTATGGGATCGCTGCGGTGAGACCCCAATCGACCAGCAGATCAAACGTCGCAAGTGGAATTGGATCGGCCACACACTCCGAAGGGACCCCGACCACATCCCGAGGCAAGCCTTCGACTGGAATCCCCAAGGAAAACGTAAACGTGGCCGCCCTAAGCAATCCTGGCGACGGACGATCATCGCAGAGGCGGCGACTATCGGCAAGACGTGGAGCGAAACGAAACGCGAAGCTCAAGACCGTGAGGGATGGCGAATCATTGTGGATGCCCTTTGCCCCATCCAGGGGACATAGGAACTTAAGTCAAAAAAGTAAGTCAAAGCTCATTGAACATCTTAAATAAATAATCCTAAATTAATAACAATCAATTATAGTCATTTAAATATATATATATATATATTCACTATAATTCATATAATTGATTCAATTTAATTTTGGTGTACATTGAATTTATAATTATTATTGTGTAATGTTTCTTGTCATTTAATTTATAGGGGGTGAGACGGTGTACCTCATATGTAGTATTAAGCCCACAGCCTCTCTTTCTGAGAGAAACTTTGTCTCCTAGTGAGACCGAGATACAAATAGTGCATTCGTTAGATACTAAGCTCAAGTTTAAAACTAGGTTTAAGTTGAGCACCATTGTGATTGCCGGTAAGCAGTGCAATGAGCACATATTATGCTGTAAACTAGACAAAAGATGTGTAACAGTGCTAGTCTAGATTCCTAGAGATGGGCGTAGAAGTGTAGGCAGGCTACTAATGATATGGACTGATGACATCAAAGTCAAAATCAAAAGAATTTTCTTCACTATAATAAAATCAAAATGTTTACTTCATGAACGTCACAGCTGTTAGTTTCACAATTAATAGATAGTAGCTGTGCCCCGCGTTGTTACCCGCGGTTTATAGATTTTCCCATGGGAATAAGATATGTTCCCGCAGTAAAACGTAGCTTATGTGTTAATTCAGGGTGTCAGCTAACTCTTTGCCAGATTTTATTAAAATCGCTCCAGCCGTTTAGACGTAAAGAAGTAACAAACATACACACTCACAAACTTTCGCCTTAGTGTGTTGTGGAGAGGAAAGTAACACAGAAACTCCACATTTATTCTTTTTAAAACAGATTTTAACTTTGAGTTTACGGAGTGTTATGCATCTCAGTCAAAGTGTCAGGAAAAGGCTGGATTCGGAAAGCCTAAGACCGCAATGAAAGTCGTGCATTAGAGAGACTTACACTCAGCATTGGGTGGCTGTAGGTTGAAGAAGGGACAAACTTGGCTTACTGTCGTTCTTGGTTTGCATTTATAGCCGTCATTATACTGCAAGGGCTTCAGTATAAGACAGCATCTTCCATCAATAGAGAACCGTTCAACCGTTTTAGATGACACAAATCTTTCGACGGGTCACAATATTTACATACAGTCTGTTAGTTTTTAGAATATACTTTGGGCTCTAGAGTAGGCTTTGGTTTTTGCCGAAAACATACGAGTGTAGTACTACTGTGATTTTTCATTCCGTAGAATTCTGACATTTCGTAAGTGTTGCTACTAAAAGAGTTCTCCACCGAAAAAGAGACAAATTTGACCCATTTCAGAATAATAAAAAATTAAATGCTGCGTATTTTTTATGTTTTACCTACATAAGGTTAACTCTACGTATTTACTTGCTTAAGTGACTTAATACAAAAATAACAAATATTTCAATATCATGAACAATACAGCGAATTAACTTTAATTACTTTATTTTATTCTAGAGCTGACAACACCGCCACCTAATTTAAGGTTTAGTAAACCTTTTTAGAAGAATAAAATGTGAGCTGTCACGTCGCGTCTGTCACTTTGATTTGCTGGTTGTGATGAAAAGAGACGTAATTATCACTCGTCGTAAATTCACTTTTAATGTGGAGCACTTTATAAAATGGAAGCTTTCACTAACAAATAAAATGTATAGACTCAGATATTCAGACTCGTATTGCAATTGAAAAATGTGCCCGGCGCAAAAGGTTTGTAATCTCTGATATGTCAAAAAATTATAACTGTCAGAATTCTACGGAATTAAAAATCATACGGTACTTCATGCTCTGTATAAAACTTTTCTTTACTACTTTGAAAAGTTATGTAAAGTTATAAATAACAAGCTGCTCGCAGAAGTAGTATATTTCTGGTGTTGAACCACTCTGCTATGTTTTGGAGCCATGATGTTTTTCTTCGGCCAGGTCTACGCTTTCCTTCAATTTTCCCTTCTAGTATAAGTCGCAGCAGATTATATTAGTCATATACGAGTACATAAAAAAATGGATGTCGGTTACATACTCAAAGAAGATGAAATAGAATTTGAAGAAGCGGTGAGAGTCTAACACCTAAAGATTTCAAGAACGATTTAAATCAATGGGGCATAACTAAAACCAACTAGAAAAATAAGCTTTGATAGGTAATAAATAAATTCTAATATTTGTAAAGTAGATATTGTAAGAGATTATAATTTTGAAACAAAGTTATTCATTTATCCGATATATCTCGAACTCCTCCGTAACACCTGCATCGATTTTTGTGAAATCTCAGCTAGTATCAAATAAATTTATCGGAATAACAAAATTAATGACCACTTTGGTCATTAATTTTGAGAAGTTGACAGAAGTTGGACACAATCGGAGAATCATAAAAAAATACATAAACGAAAAGCTTCATCGAATACAAAATACAAAATAAATACAAATCACGCTCAAAATAAAACATACACTTAGAATACGTATGCATTTTTTGGTAATTAAACTTTTTTTTACGTAGCCTCTATGATGTTTGTTCCCCCAATTCAGTTCAGAGTTTTCTGTCCTGGGCCACCTCAGACCACTCCGGCAGATGGTTGTCGAAATCATCTCTCCACCATCTTCTAGGCCGGCCTCGATTTTGATGTCGCAGTAATCGGGCCTGAGGAGGGTAGATCGCGTCCGAAATACCACACTACCCGAATAATCGACGTGGGTGTCTAAAAGGTAAACTGAAAAAAATATTATTTATAAGCTAATATTAATTTGACTTTATAATACATCGTGCTTAAATTATTCACGTGACAAATGATAGTTACAAGACAATTCGTCATATAGACCTCTGTTGCCGAACTAAGCAACAGCCTGTGTTTCGGCAAACAGCGCCACTCCCTTCGGTAACACTTATTTGCCAGTATCTATTTCGGTGTTACATGATGTGTATATATTATGTTTTCATACAAACACAAGTTAAAGTTATTATTTAACTAGCCAAAAATAATAAAAGAGACATTAAACGTATAAGGCGGTGTTGAAATTTAGTACGAATTACTTTTATAAATACTTTATTTTATGCAGTAACGAAGTAATAATAAACGACAAAAATTATCTTCAATCTTCTATCGACAAGAAAACTTCCAAACAGACAGTTACATACCTACGTGTTGAATAGTAGAAAACATTTATATCTGAGGTGAATGAAGCCACAAACAAAGCCATTCATTTATTTATAAGTGCGAGGCTACCTTGTTTTGGTAAATAAATTACTCAGTTATCTCGTGTTATTATGATGTGGGAGCCCTCGAGAGGGCCTCCCTCCTCCAGCGATCTGAACAAACAGAATAATTGTTATGCGTAATCTAATACTGCTCGCAAGGCCGCGGGACAGCGGCCGCCCGTGATGTGACAGAGGAACTGTTGCAGGCGACACCGTTAACAAAGTCAAAGTGATTTTATTCAAAGTAGCGCAGAAACTACGACTGCGTTGGGATAGCGGGTAGTTGTCCCTATATTTCCCGCTGACGCTTAGTCTCCCATGGGATTAGGGACTATTTGTTTTATTGCAGTACGTATAACTTTAAATATAAATTTTACTACAAACCTACAGAAAAATCAGTTATTGCATCGACTGTGGAAGAAGAACATGTATTTCTCTTCAAAATATTAATCCAGATTGAATTTTATGGTATCTAGATTTATTATTATATAAAATTACGTATGATCATACTTAATCATACATAATTTAATTGAAATCTGTGTTTTATTAAATTACAGATTTTTGGTGTGCAATAATGAGAACCCGGACCAGGTCCTCGTGGTGGAGTATAGCCTAATCTTCCTGCGATGCAGGAGGAGACCCGCGCCCCAGCAGTGGGGAAATACAAGGGTTGATATAAAAAAAATAAAGAGTATTAATGTAATAAAAGCATCTTAGGCCACGAGCCTAAGCGAACCGAGTGATTGGAATCAATCACTTGAGTCAAGCAAGAACAGGCGCGGTCAGGTACAAGATGGATGACCGTCCTGTGACTATCACTAGTGGCATTTTTCCGAGCGCTTCCGTTCTTCGCAAGGCACATTAAGCCGTTGGTGCCGGCTGTCATATAATGGCAGTCGTCAAGCCATGTCAGAGGCCTTTTGGGCGGCTTGATAACTTCTGACAGTAAGGCCCGTCACTGTCTTACAATCCTCCACCAACCCGAACTTGGCCCCCGTGGTGGAGTATGGCCCAACCTTCCTGCGATGCGAGAAGAGACCCGCGCCCCAGCAGTATGGAAATACAAGGATCAATATAAAAAAAATAAAAGGTATTAATTTAATTAAAGCATCTCAGGCCACCAGCCTAAGCGAACCGAGTAATTTGAATCAACCACTTTAGTCAAGCAACAACAGGCTCGGTCTGGTACAGGATGGATGACCATCCTGTGGATATCGCTAGTGGCATTTTTCCGAGCGCTTCCTATCTTCGCAAGGCACGTTAAGCCATGTCAGAGGCCTTTTGGGCGGCTTGATAACTTCTGACAGTAAGGCCCGCCACTGTCTTACCATCCTAACCTTCGGAGTATGGCCTAACCTTCCCGCGATGCAGGCAGAGACCCGTGCCCCAGCAGGGGGGACATACATGGGTTGATAACGAATCTAATAAAAATTACTCAATACATTTGCACTGACATTTAGCTCTAAAATCGTCTTTCTGTTTCTGTTTCCAGTTTGCGCAAAGACCTTGTTCAGGTGCGTTTGTAGGTACCACGATCACAAAGTTTCCGTACTCGGACCTTGGCCCTCCATTCGGTGTATTGATTGAATCAACATTTGGTCAATTAGTTCCTATTGGTCACTCACGAAAAGTAAATATTACACCCTGTATAATTTAAATCGGGGTTTGTAGTGATAACTATTAACTATCTTTATTATCAAGATGATAATCATTATATGATAATCTAAATTACAGTCAATTATATATATATATATATATATATATATATATATATACCGCTTTATATAGGGTACAAAATGAAATTGAAAAACAATATAATTTAAAAATTTTAACATATTTAAATTTAGATAAAAAGTACCCAGAACCGGTGCGTGCATGCAACGACATATGAACGTTGATGAAATGAAGGTGATCTGTCAGGATCGTGGCAAGTGGCAGTCCCTGGTCTCTGCCTACCCTCTCGGATACAGGCGTGTTATGTTATGTGTTGTAATTTTGACAGTTCTAGTAAGATACACTAACCAAACTTCTTAATAGTTATTTTCTTTCAATATAACGCTCCACCAAGACAAAAATACGACAGACCATCTCGAGAAGGCCCTGTGTTAATGACATGGAGAACAATTTGAAGGAAAGAATGGCAGTAATTAGGCGGGTATAATTGAAGCGGCTGCGATCCCCGGTAATCGCGCCCTTCGTCCGGCGCCTGGTGTTAAAACCGAGTGGAATCGCAAATTAAAAGAATCAGAAACAAAGCCTTCGAAAGAACGCATAAATTCGCTTTGTTTCCGACTTAAAGAATTGTAGACAAGCGGCTCGGCGGTGTTTTGCATATTTTACTAATTAAAGTACGGAAGCACAGGCTGAAGGAAGGGCGGGGAGGGGGCAAGTGTTGACGGCCCTAATCTTATCAGGGGTGGGCTTTTTTTATTAAACGATTTGTTTGTTTTTTTTCCTTCAAGGAGAAATTGGAGCGAAGAGGTGAGTCGGCGAGCTCGATCTAATTCGGTATCCTCTCACTCAAATATTGACACAGGAAAATATACTGTGTGCATAATACAAAAGAATAAAACTGTTAAAAACGAATCATACTTGCGGGTGCACAGGAGGGTTCCGTAGCTTATATCTTCAGATAGGCTCTCATGAGTCCTACTCAAATTTAAATGATTTTTGCTATTTGTTGTTACAATGTAGAGATTGGACTATAATCGTGCTAACTTTGATACCTATATGTACTTTTAGTATTTACTAAGATTAACACGAGGACTAAACATGATTAAAACTGTTTTTACACGGATTTATGCTCGTTTATTACATTTTTACAATTTTCTATAAAAAATTCTCAAAAATGTAATAAACGTAAGCATAAATCCATGTAAAAACAGTTGTAATTATATGTACTTGTGTTTATATTTGCACGATATAACAAAGACAGAGAGAAACGCCATATTTTTTGTTATTATTGGCCAGGTCATTATAATAATATTAATTAATTACCCCGTATTTGTCTAAATCTTTTTGTAGTTTCTGTAACTTCTATCAGCAGTTAGCAATCTTCTTCAGATTGTCATTACAGCGAGCTGTTGATCATTCTGCGCTGCGTTTGCCTGTTCGTGGTTATCCTTACCAAAACCTACATAATCTTTGAAAATGTAGACTAGTTAACGGTTCACGAGAAAATGGTCAGCCAGACAGACATACAGAAGACGATGTAAGGTAAGTGTTACTACACTTACCTTAGTGACCGACAAACATCTTAAACATGCCTCGTCTGGTGAGTTTATGATATTTTTTTCATTATTTGTCCATGACGAAACGAAAGTCTGACGAATTATAAGTTACACCACGCGCCCACAAATAAGAATCGCATTACATCCACGCAATTTAAAGTCATTTTGATAGTTATTTGAGTTATTGGTCAGGCATTATAATATGGTCCCGTTGAAAAAATAGCACAGAATCTGTGACTTAATGAACGTTGCAAGTTAAACTAAGTGTCCATTTAAAAATCTAGATAATTCTGGAGAAAAAAAGGACAAAAAAACGCCAAGCTTATTCTGGCGCGGAACCCTAAAAAGTTGCTTCTGTGAAGATTTTCCATGCGGGCGCGCTACGCGTCTTCACAAATCATCGCAGAAGGTCGCGCCTGGAGTTGGACGACCGGGGGGGTGGGGGAGAAGGCGTCCGGCCCAAGGGTGTGTGCCGCGAAGTGCACATTTCCGTTTCCGCCCGCCCCCCGCGCCCGCCCTCCGTTTAATTTGAATTTTTCACTTTTTTTCGGGTCGAGCATTCGCTGTTTGCGCGGGAATAAATTAGGTGGGATTTTTTCGGATCACATGGGCGTAAAAGGGGTTTCCCAAGGGATAATTCATTATGAAATTAAGGCATTTGCATTTTGTTATTATGGGTGTGTTTTGATTTGCCGCTCCGCCTCGCTGGCTCGGAAATAAACAAATTAAACCACTTTGGCCTATTTACGGATCGGTTGGTGCGATTTATCGTCTTCGCTAATAAATTGTGTAACGAATTTCTTTTGCTTTTAGGCCTAAGAGAAAGTTGCCAAAAATTTTTTTAGTTGTCCTCGAATCTGCCTAGAAAACACATACAAGCTGGCGTCACGAAGTATTTACTGACGTGAATAGGAATTGTGAAATTAAGCTGAACTGTGCTATATAGGCATGTTCATAAAGATAGTTCTTGCTTGAAGGAGTTAATGTTATTTGTGTACGTATTTCATGTAAGTGAAGATAAATGGACGTTTCTAAAAGATTGCGGTAAGTAATTCGGAAAAAAATCTCGGAAAATTATTTTCATCTCTTTTGGCATCATATAAAAAAATGTTGGCTAATAAAAACATATTGACGGCCTCGGTGGCGCAGCGGTTTGGCACGCTGACTGTGCCACCGAAGGTCTCGGGTTCGATCCCCGGCCGGGTCAAACTAGGAAACGGACTTTTCTAGTTTGTCTTGGGTCTTTGATGTTATTTATGTATTTATTGTATTAAATATATCGTCGAGTTAGCACCTATAACACAAGTCATTTAGTTGTACTTAGTATAGGGCTAACGAGATCTGTGTAATATGTCCATGAATATTATTCTTATTATTATATTTAATATGACACAACATCAACTAATTACAATCGTTTATGTCTTAAACTAGGATAACATGGATAACCATGAGACATTGAGACCGTTTGTACAAATAAAAGTAGGCCGATGCTTACCTGTGGGAATGGAACCAACGACCTCTGACACGGTAGTGAAGCTTGTTTCTGCTAGACCAATGACGCAGCCAGCTTACTGGCTTGTAAGTTCTATATCTATATATTTATAGTCAGCCGACATCAACCCACTCCTCCTTTTTGCTGCGCCATTCCTCACGGTCCTGTGCTAACCTGATCCATCTCTGACCCGCAACCCTCACGATGTCGTCCGACCATCGTGACGGTGGTCTGCCTACCAACCACCTTCCCTCCCTTGGCCCCTTTTATAAGTAAATAAGAGTATCTTCTCCGGAGAGTCGGAGGGCTGAAACAACTGTAAGTCCATCCACGCTACGGTAGATACTCACTGAGCAATTATGATGAGGTTGTTTGCCTCCACTTTTCTTATTTTATGAACAGCGATTTGTGCTTTGTCCCTTAAAACGAAATTGCTCAGCTCCTGCACTGGGTTAAGGCGCTAGGCGGTGCTAACTAGTGCCACTAATGGGAAAAAACATATCTTTTTTTATTACGCGACTTTGAAAAAGTGAACATCGAAATCTTAATAAGTATATAAGTCTTTTTAGAATCTACTGACAAGACTCTAGGTCTAATAATCTCGAAGGTTGTTGATCCTAGGCTCTAGACTCTGGGTTCCTTCAGCAACATCATAAAGTTGTCTGGAAGAAATTGCTTTTAGCAATAAGGCCGCCAATTGTGATATGTACATGTGTATTTGATGTTTTTTCCAGTGTACAATAAAGAATATTCTTATCTTAACTTAGCTGTCTAAAAATTGTTGTTAAAATTTATGATTTAGCCAGTGGTCGCGGGTTCGAATCCCGGCATGGGTGGAATTTTTAGCCTCTAAATGGGTTTTTAAAAATTGTCCTTCGTACAGGTTAGTGCATTAAAAATAAAAATAGTATAAAATTTATGATGTTATTTTTTAGAAAAAAACTATTATAAAACAGGTTATGATTTTGATTCCATTGATGGCGCTAGTTAGCACCGCATAGCGCCTTAACACAGGAGCATGTGAAACCACGCAATTTGGACATCAGATTTGGATTTGGACATCGGACGCTCGACACTATTGTGTACCAAATTATGCCACAGTTGAATGTAATATACTCGTATCTAAGAAACGACCGGGTAATTTAATTTAATTTTAGAGAAAATACAGGCATAAACGCAAAAGCATTCTCTTTTTCTTTGACATTCTAAATTGTTAAGGGAAGAAAAAAGTACGCCTTTGTACCAAATTTTTGTCACATTGCCTATTATTTAAGTTGTTATTACAAAAAGACATTCTTTAGTGCAAGTTTTCCACTAAGGTTTATTTTACTGTCCACCGGACATTGAATTCTGTTACTCGTATTATCATTATTATTTTTTTATGAAATGAAATGTAAAGTTTTTATTCAAAGTAGCGCAGATACTTCAGCGTAATAAACGTTACAACTCAAACTAGGTTGCTTTATTGCGCAAAACTAACTTTATTTTATTGCACAAAAGATAATGTTTGATAGATGAACTTAATGATAATTACATTTTCTACCAATCAACTCGCAATATATTAGGTATCTCTCGCAAAAGGAGACGAAAATTGAGGTAGGCTCTCCAGTAGGGCATCTCTACTGAGTTACGTTATATGCTACGAGTACTTTGTACCGAAGAAATAATCACAACGACGACTTCAAAGTGTAAACAGAGACGTTGAAACGCGTTGTTATTTGCAAAAACATGATTCGGCGGCTCTGTTTAAGTTTTACCGAATTTTTATTATTCTATGTTTTTACTGTCACAAATTATATGATTTTTAATGCACCCTTGTTAAGGACAATTTTAAAAACCTATTTAGAGGCTAAAAATTCCACCCATGCCGGGACTCGAACCCGCGACCTCTGGCTAACCATACCAACGCTTTCCCAACTGAGCTAATGGGCGACTTACCGGCATCAGTGAAATTTCGATTCACTTTACAATACTCTCTGTATTATGTCACAATTATGTCAACGGCATTGTCTCATGCCATTTTCTGCCTACACTTTCCATTAAATCTATTTTTAGCGTTTTCCTTACTTTTTCTTCAGTTTTCTTATACAGTCCACCCGTAGCTAACACATGTATTATGAAAAATATGTTTTATTTTGCCTTCGTGTTTTAATTTTGTGAATAACTTTGTTTTACTCTACAAACGGCGATAGCGTATCGATAGAGCCTTTGACCTATGTGGTGGGTTCAAAAACCGTCATGTATTTATGAATTGCATTATGTATGTTTGTCTACTCTGATACCTACTATAATACAAACATTATAAAACTTGAAAACAAAACTCTTATGACAAACATTACGCATAGGCCAAAAATAAAAAAAACAACCTCCAGCTGGACCAAGAAGGTTGAACCTCTACTTAAAAAAAAAGGTTTCAATGAACGAGTCCGTGCCGACGCAACACGCATGCGCAATCGACATTTTACATTTAAAAAAAACTTTTCAATATTTAAACAAAGTTTGGTTCTTTAAAAACCTATTTAGAGGCTAAAAATTTCACCCATGCCGGGATTCGAACCCGCAACCTCTGGCTATCCGTACCAGCGCTCTACCAATTGAGCCAATGGGCGACTCACGGCATCAGTGAAATTTCGAACCTCTTTACAATATTCTCTGTATTACGTACAGGCAGTGACATCTGACTTAAGCAAATTGCATTACTTACAGCCCCGACTACCTACTTTGCAGTTAGGTTTAACATCGGAACGATATCACCGTACCCACATGATTACACTATTTTTATTTTTAATGCACTAACCCGTGCTAAGGAACAAATTTAAAAACCTAATTAGAGGCTAAAGTTTGGTTCTGTTTTATATTATTTTATGTATTATAGTAGATAAAGTAGTGTATGCCACTGTACATAACGTGGTCTTATAACACTCGTGTGATACTATAACCTCCTAAGCCCTGGAGGTAACAGTTGCTTCAAGTCTTCGAAAACTACGTAGATTTTAAAGAGCTTTTTCTTCTTTGTGTCCAAAAAATTATGAGGAAAATATTGGTACTGGGACAGGAAGTTTTTTGGACTTCCTACTAAATCAATGGGTGTGAGTGAATTAAGAAAGTTATTAGTCTTGTCCTATTTCGAGGACGCCAGGGCTTAGGTGGATAAAAAACTCGCGTACGGCTCGTTTTTTTAAAACACACTCGTGTTATAAGAAACCTTAATATGCAACAGTATCATAAACTATACTTACATTTGTTTATTTGCGATTGCCGCTATCTTTGAACCAAAACGTCGAGAGAAAATCCGCGGCCTATTTAGCCGAGTAGGCATATAACTATAGATTGCCTTTCCAGTAGACCTACTAAGCTGAGAGGTCTTGTTAGTTTATTTATTCTCACTTATAAAACAATTTACACTATTTAATAGCTTAATACAGTTTCAAAAACCTATTTAGAGGCTAAAAATTCCACCCATACCGGGATTCGAACCCGCGACCTCTGGCTATCCGTGCATTGGGCAATGTACCAACAAACTGTTGGTACATTGCTCTCTTAATTAACGTTTAAAACCTTATGCTAACTTAGTCAATACTTTCTTACGGGCTATACGTTATTTAAGTCGTGTTGTTGATAAAGATGTTGGAAAGTCTAATATAATATTTAAGATAAGATCGTCATCAACCCTTGTATGTCCCCACTGCTGGGGCACGGGTCTCTTCCTGCATCGCAGGAAGGTTAGGCCATACTCCACCACGGGGGCCAAGTCCGGGTTGCCTCTGACATGGCTTAACGACTGCCATTATATGACAGCCGGCACCAACGGCTTAACGTGCCTTGCGAAGCACGGAAGCGCTCGGAAAAATGCCACTAGCGGTAGTCACGGGACGCTCACCCATCCCGTACCTGACCGCGCCTGTTGTTGCTTAACCAAGTGATTGATTCCAATCACTCGGTTTGCCTAGGCCACGAGCGCTTCCTAAGATAAGATGAGATGAGATGAGATGAGATGAGATGAGATGAGATGAGATGAGATGAGATGAGATAAGATGAGATGAGATGAGATGAGATGAGATGAGATGAGATGAGATGAGATGAGATGAGATGAGATGAGATGAGATGAGATGAGATGAGATGAGATGAGATGAGATGAGATGAGATGAGATGAGATGAGATGAGATGAGATGAGATGAGATGAGATGAGATGAGATGAGATGAGATGAGATGAGATGAGATGAGATGAGATGAGATGAGATGAGATGAGATGAGATGAGATGAGATGAGATGAGATGAGATGAGATGAGATGAGATGAGATGAGATGAGATGAGATGAGATGAGATGAGATGAGATGAGATGAGATGAGATGAGATGAGATGAGATGAGATGAGATGAGATGAGATGAGATGAGATGAGATGAGATGAGATGAGATGAGATGAGATGAGATGAGATGAGATGAGATGAGATGAGATGAGATGAGATGAGTCATAAAAGGCGACTAAGGGACTCAAACCCGAGGGCGGGCAGCAGCGCCCCCTACAGTACAATTCCACCAAACTGCGATCCCCAACCCGCATGCCCAGCGTGGGGATTATGGGCACTGCCCCCTAATGATGGCACAACCTGGCGCTCATTTGGGGAGGGCTATGTCCAGCAGTTGACTAATATAGCCTGAAAAAGAAGAAGAATTAATTCCGCTGGTTAAATGCAATCCACAATTAAACTGAGTTTACCGTAAATTATTTTGCTAAAATAAA
The DNA here is from genome assembly GCA_934045075.1 of Yponomeuta sedellus. Taxonomy (NCBI): domain Eukaryota; kingdom Metazoa; phylum Arthropoda; class Insecta; order Lepidoptera; family Yponomeutidae; genus Yponomeuta; species Yponomeuta sedellus. The sequence continues at coordinate 21,714,692 of OW203738.1, forward strand.
AATTCAAAGTCTCTTCCAATTTTAGTTCTCGTCATGCGAGACCATTGTAACTATATACATTTTGCATACGGTTTTTCTATCACTTTTATTGATAAGAGGCCAACGTCTGAACTCCTGGTAAAAAAATACCTAAGTGATGCAAATTACTTCAGCCAGGTGTCTGTACGTAATACAGAGAATATTGTAAAGAGGTTCGAAATTTCACTGATGCCGTTGAGTCGCCCAATGGCTCAGTTGGAAGAGCGCTGGCACGGATAGCCAGAGGTCGCGGGTTCGAATCCCGGTATGGGTGAAATTTTTAGCCTCATAATAGGTTTTTTTTAAAAACCTGTGTCATTTCGCTTTTTATGTAAAAAGTAGTAACCCGACCATCACTACATAACATCACACAGCCATACGTATATAACTAGTATCTAGATGTTTCTCGATTCTCGTCACGGAAACGCGATTTAATTTATTCGATCAATTGGCAGCGATGTGTACTCGAGTCTCGGGTATTAAAAAAAGATAATACTGTGAGGCCGCGAGCAGTTGTTCTCATTGATCGGTGCAATAAACAGCGCCGCTGCCGGAGTGGGTCAGCTGGCGCCCACGCGCCCCTCAACGCTCTATAATGGCTTAGACTAAAATCTAGTCGGTCTAGTCGTAATATCTCTACTTTTTTGAAATTTCCAACATAAATTTCCTCTTTGGATGTTATGTATGTATTTATTGTATTAAATCTATCGTCAAGTTAGCACCTATAACACAAGTCATTTATAGTATTTTCTAAGGTTAACACGAGCACTAGACATAATTAAAACTGTTTTTACACGGATTCATGCTCGTTTATTACATTTACAATTTTCCGACGTTTCGGCACTTTTTCAGGTGCCGTGGTCTCGGATGAAAAAGTGCCGAAACGGCGGAAAATTGTAAAAATGTAATAAACGAGCATAAATCCGCGTAAAAACAGTTTTAACAAGTCATTTAGTTGTACTTAGTATAGGGCTAACGAGATCTGTGTAATATGTCCATGAATATATATTTTTTTTATTTATTTAAATTTCCGCTTTTTTACGTAGCCTTTAAAAGTCTCAGTGCAGGGCATAGGCCTTCTCTCAGAAAGATAGGGCTTGGGCTTAATTACCACGGGTGCCCACCGCGAATTAGCAATTTCAAGCGCTGAACATCTCAGACTCCTTACGATTTTTTTGCTTCACCGTTAGAGAGTGGTATTGGTACTGTGTCTTCACAAATGTACTAACTTAGAAAACAAAGTCTTTGGTACATGCCCACGCTGGGAATCGAACCTGGGTCTCTTGCTTCAGAGTCCATTGTTCTACCCGTTAAGCTACCGCCGCTGTAAATTTTATGACGTAACAAAAAATCATTTCGGACAAACATTTCCTATGTCATCAACGAGTGTTAAATATAATACCACAGTTGGCGAGGATACGTAACATGGACCTGCTAAAACGACAAATATTATGCGTTTTTACAAGCTGTCCCGGCAAAAATTGTTTTGCAATATTAATTAGAAAATTGCCAGACCTACCAATAAGACACACTTCGGAATTCATAAAAAATTGTGAAGCTGTTACGGGGGAGCTCGACAACCAACACTGTGATACGAGAATTTTGTTGTATCCCGAAATCCGAAACCTACTTTGTACGGCGAGTATTTGTACGGCGGAAGGGGACCTACTGTCGACTATACATAACATGACATGTTATGTATAGTCGACATTGTCATTGTCATACATTGTATGTAATTGAAAGGAAGGAATATTCGTCTAGCCTTTAAAGTTTTCCAAAAGAGGATCCCAAAACCGGTGTGTCAGTGGCAAACCTCGTCTCTGCTCATCCCTCCGAAATACAGGAATGAGTTTATGTAACCTATATATATGGCTCCCCTTGCTTCCAAAGAGCTTAGTTCCTGAATAATCCGGGATCTTAATAAGTAATCATCAGTCGCAGGCAAGTAACAGTCAATTAATCATAATGTTTATTTATAGAGACTCATACAGCTACCGTATTAATCCGCTTAATGTTTATTCACATTTGTATTGTACCATCTGATGCGTGGTGGAGTAAGTACTTTTTATGTATTCTCGAACTTATTTAGAGCACTGTAAAATCTACCTTTTCATTGTTAGTTATGGCAGCTTGTGCTAGTGTGACAGAGTGTGGGAACAGAAGCTGAACGTTATTAACAAGTTTAACGAGCGGATTCATATTCAAATTACATCATTTGTGGCCGCCCGATAATTTATGCGCAATTTTCCGGATTGCTGCCCAACTTTCTTGCAGAAACATAGGACTTGAAACCGCCTATTGGATGACGTAGACGTGACTTTGTTTTTTTTAAATTACGTACATTTTTGAAGCTGTACTTTGAATTGTTTGAAAGAACACGTGTTGAGGAAACCAGGATCTTTCAGGTGTTCTTATAATTGAAATTGCCAATCCGCGGTGGGAAAGCGTAGTAATTATGCTCATACTCTTTCTCTGACTGAGAGAAAGCCTATGCACTGCAGTGAGACAGAGCTATAAACAAAAATCATCACTTTCCTTGTTCTCGTCACATGTAGATTTTCATAAGTTTGTGCAATTATAAGAAATTCTCATAGAAGTTACGCGGCCCCTCGGGCACATTTTTGGCCGTCCAATTTGCACACTAATGATTTAGAATAATCGTTCATTATTATTATTAAACGCACCAAGTCACTGTTACATATTGAATACTAACCCTAGGCTAAGTTCTATATTTATTGCTACTAATATAACACTGGACCACGGTGTCTGTAAATCAACTGAAATAAATAAATAAATTGTAAAATTTATTGAACCTATCTCAGAGAAATTTATGTTTCAATGTTATAGGAGAACATGCTTCAAAATTAAGTTTGCTTGACATTGTATATAGTCAACAGTCAGCTCTTACAACTTTAAGCTTCCTAGAACATTCTTACAGTATTTACTATTATAAATATAATATATGTATTTTTTTTTACACAATAACAAAGGTTCTTGTGCTTATCTTAAATTAACCTAGATTAACATAACATAACAACTTCCATACAAGCACATACATTGCTTCTGGCCCCACACTAGGATACCTTGCGTCGTGGGAACCAGAAACAACGACATCACAAACATGTAAACATCCAAGACCTGGGCTTTTTTTGTCCCCAGCCGGGACTCGAACCCGGAACCTCTTGCATGGCAGGCAGACGCGCTACCGCTACGCCACAGAGGTCGTCGATTGGTTGAACAAGTCCTGAATGTAGTATTCAAGACTCGTTCGGCCAACATTTACCTACTCTAACATCTCTGCGGATCTCCGATCGAACCGCAAGTAGTTGGTCTGCAACAGTTTTTGTACCATTAATTAACGGGCCCACAAAAAAACTCGCTTCTATAAATAATATCCGGTAGTAAATACACATTTTAACGTTTTTATAGCGCGGCCATTTCTCCACGGTTTCCTGTTGATTTGGTACAAACGTATTATGTGCGTGCGACGGATCTTTATGATCGGGCTCTGCGACGAACAGGATATATAAGTGTGAGCTTTCACTTGTATTTACGGGGCTATACAGAGAAGGGAAGATGTTGTAAGTTACCGAAGATAGTAATTTCGATATTAACTAAATTCCAGAGGGCTTGAATGTTATCGCAATTGAGTTAGTAATGTGTAGTGGTTCGAAAATTTCGAACGCGTTTGCGCCTGCCGAGCGGTATTTAATGAGTTTTTGCTGGATAACTTTTACTTTTCGACCTTGTTTTCCTGCTAGGATGGTGCGAGGTGGTCGAAAACAGGGAGAAGTGGAAAAAATAGGGGAGGCCTTTGCCCAGCAGAGGGACACAAAAGAGGCGTAGTAAAACAAAATGTCTTTTAATTCTGTTATCCGTTTTCGTTTTTTTTTTTGTTACAAAACACAAGAGGGTTATGCCGGTCTTAATATAACGTAACATAATCATAACAATGTAACTGCCTTAAATAATTACAACAACTAAGAAGTAACCGAAAAGAACGTTGTTTCTGTTATTTTTCGTGCCAATAAAATAATGAACTTTTTTTTTCGGGCGGAAAACATGCAGTGTGGCCGTGTGTCGTCCAACAGATATTTTTATAGCGTACAACAGGGAAAAGTCGAGAAGCTTCGAGACACGTAAATAGAGCGATAAAGATGATGAGACATTTCCTAGAGGCTAGAACAAGAATCTCCAACCTTTGGCCCGCGAGCCACGATATGGCCCGCTTACAGCGGCTAGCTGACGATTTGTCGCCTACACCCGAGTTATATTGCTAATAATTTATCGTCGTCATTATGAGCCCACCGCTGCCCACAGCTGGGTATAGGCCTTTTCCCCCAAATGCCATCTCTCACTATCCCTTGCCAGCCGCGTCCACCTTCCACTAACTCATCGAGATCGTCTAACCACCGCCGCTAGTCTGCCTACGGACCATTTTGCTGTTCTCGACTGCCACTCTGTGATTGCTTGGTCTTCCTACCGACTTCCCGCCTCGCAAGGTGGCCCGGCCCGCCTATTTCTAATTCAATCTTAACACGCCTTTTGATCATGAATCAAACTTGCTACAAGTTTGCTTCGCTGTTCGTGTCCAACAAATAAAAGACGTAGTTGGTGTGTTTCGTCGGAGTTTATAATAAAGGAATTTTCCGGTGTTGTGTAACTACAGCATGCAGCAGCAGCTGCTGCTGCATGCTGTAGTGGCCCGCCAGTTATTATGTTATCAAATTGTGGTCCACCACGAAAATTGGTTGGGCACTCTTGGTCTAGAGTGTGCGGGCATTGAACGTAGGCGGGCGGAGCCGCGGGCCTCGTGCAGTCGGCCAGCGCAAACACCCGTGAAGCAGATTCAACGCAAAGGATGAAATAAAAAATCGAAATGTATTCCTAAATAAAGAGTTTATATTCTATTTTTTTATAGTCAACAATAGGCCACTGAAAAGAGATTTGATGTGCGTTCTCTATCTATATACTAGCCCCAATGGCAATCCATTCTCAAATCGTATAAGTATAATAAAAGAGCTGGTACGAGTTCCTACCTTAGGATCTGATGACTGTAATTGCATCTTGCAGAGCTGTTTAAACACGGACTGTGACAAGGCACTTCTTTGGTTGCCCGTGATGATAGGAACTACGTCCTGTCATCAAGTTTTAATTTTCTACTTCTAAGATCACCAAAGTTCGAAGTACGAAGCCAATAATTGTAATAGTTTCAGTCTCTGCGCTAAGGGCTCCCTCAGCTCAACGCTGAGTCAGCTGCCTTTCTTTACTCACTGGCTCAGGTAAGTAACGAGGTCATATTTAATTTTCCACACTTTTTTGGTTCTTACCGTTCCCTATATGGCTATTGTGGCAAATGACTGTGCTTTTGTTACTATGTATGCTTTTGATTAACCTACATTTAAATCGTTCTGTTACTTGTTACTAGTGTGTGATTCTCATGTAAATAAATGAACTATCTATCTATCTTTCTCTCAGCATTCACTCTCTATCTCTGGAGTGACTTCTGTTGCGTCCCCAGTTTAGCAGCGGTGATAATAGCGCGGATGTTTAGCCCCCGCGGCTCTCGGCGTGAACATAAAGAGGTCGTCGACCCCTCAGCTACGCACCGAGCCACTCATCCGACTAATTACGCCAGACACATGTTTGCACTACTTCACTGCCGGGAGTAGTGGGTAGTGGGTACCCACAGATGGATCTGGGGACAAACAACGGAGTGTGTTCAAAGTTTGAATTAGACCACTGACTCTGCTACATTGGGTGGTACACTTTTCTGCAAATGTTTTGGTGGAGAAGTCATTAAATAGAGTACATGCGTTTAGTGTGGAAACAATATAATTTATATTGTAGCGCATCTGTCGCATTAGGCTGATCCTGTAAAGATAGATGTATTCTTACATCTATTTTTACAGGATTAGAAAAAAAACAGAATTAAAAAAAAATAGAGGTCCTCTCGATTTCACAAGTTACAGTAATTAAACTCACTTACATATATTTACACAAATACATATATTTATAGTACACCAGGAACTATATAATGCTAGGCAAGCTAGTCCTAGGAAATTTGGCGCATACGTGATACAGGTCTAAATTAACCCCGACACGCGTCACATTGTTTCGAGTCACTTTTGTCTAATTCCTTTCGTTTTGCTAAAATTCGTATTTTTCGGGACATTTACGGAGGGCGTTATTTTTGTCTGTCAAGGAGCACCTGAGACCTCAGTAAGACCTGAGATTTTAGCACTTATAACTAGGATATTATAAGAAGCAAGATTATAGAACTGATCTCTACCAGCTTATCCTCTTCCCACAGTTATTGTTGAGGGGAGTGCCTCTTAACAATAACTTAGCATAAAAAAACTATACATGTAATTCCCAACCTTGGTGTCCCAAGAACTATTTAATCCTCCACCAAATCCTGTCGAAACCCCGAAGTTTGCTGATATAAATTAGAATAAAATTTTACATAAATTGTAGACGTATAGGAATCATTTAAGATTTTATGTGCATAACTAAGCTTCTGAAAAAAATTGCCGATGGCGGCTGGACGAGAATGCCCGGGGACAGTAAGAAGTAGCGTGCCTAAGTCTAGCCATGGACAAACACAATCATCATCAACCCATTATGTCCCCATCGAGGGGCACGGGTCTCTTCCCTGAGCAAGATATAAGTCACTCTCCACCACGGGGGCCAAGTCCGGATTGGTGGAGGCTTGCAAGCACTACTCTTGCACTAGGTTGGCCTTACCATCAGAAGTTTTCAGGCCTTCCTAAGGTCTCAGACTTGGCTTAACGACTGCCATCTATCGACGGCAGCCGGCACCAACTGCTTAACGTGCCTTGGCAAGCATGGAACTGCTCGGAAAAATCCCACTAGCCTTAGTCATAGACGGTCACGCATCCATGCACTGAAAGCTCCTTATTTACACTATTTTTATTTTTAATGCACTAACCCGTGTTGAGGACAATTTTAAAAACCTATTTAGAGGCTCAAAATTTCACCCATGCCGGGATTCGAACCCGCAACCTCTGGCTGGCACGGATAGCCAGAGGTCGCGGGTTCGAATCCCGGCGTGGGTGGAATTTTGAGCCTCTAAATAGGTTTTTAAAGCTCCTTATTTATTTACATGAATATTGTAACATACATAACAGTAAAATTATATCTTATGTCGCTTACGTGATTGTTTAAGCTCACTCAGGCAGCCGGGGCTACGAGCGATTCGGACCAACATGGGCTGCACTAAATTCGATTGGAATTTTGTTTTTGTGTTCATTAAGCGTCTTCTGTGACGAAGCTTTTAATTTCGGCTTCCCGTCTCTTAAGGCACTTGATTCATGGCGTGTTTTGAGTTCTCCTCCTCTTCTTCACGATATATTTTATTGCGGAGCCGGCCGCGACAGCTTTACGGTTATTGGCTGCATCTAATAATACGGGTAGATTTCTTTAACCGACTTAAAAAGTAGTGGGCTTTAATGGCTGCATCTATTTTAATATCACTCGTGTTAGTTCCTTTTTTCCATTACTAAATCGACGCGAAGGCTTACATTAAAAAGACTTTTAACAAACGATTTTTAAACGTTGCGTTTACGTTGAAATACATTTCTGGGTTCTGATATTTTGACGACCTCCGTGGCGTAACGGTAGCGCGTCTGCCTACCATGCAAGAGGTCCCGGGTTCGAATCCCGGCTGGGAACAAAAAAAAAGCCCAGGTTTTGGATGTTTACATGTTTGTGATGTCGTTGTTTCTGGTTCCCACGACACAGGGTATCCTAGTGTGGGGCCAGAAGCAATGTATGTGCCTGTATGTTAATGTTATGTTATATCTACACTCTTAAAACAGTACCGCAAGACTGACTGGCAGACACAATAAACAGTCTTGAGACTGGCGATAAAGGCTTTTAATGTTTATAACTTAGTTTCAACGTTAAACATAATTTTTTTCTATTTCTATTAGTTAAAATGTGAAATCTTGTAGCTTACGTAAAAAAATAGATAGCTAGTGTGTCTATATAAGCTAAAATATAAATTTTCACATATGGTAAACAAGTAGCAAACGTATGCAGGTTAATATAAAATAAGTTTAAACTACACTACAGCACCGAGAACGCGTCCTCGAGAGCTCAGAAATTGAGAAAAGAAAATTCGCTACTGCCGTAGTACTAAATTAAATAACTCGGTATATCCAAGGATAATACTTATTCACGCGTCTGAAAGGGCACCGGAATGATATTTGATGGTTCTTTGCCTTACTGTGGTTACAGATACATCATCTCATTACGCAGATTGGCCTGTGCCAAAGGCCTAAACACATTTCCCATAGCAAGAAATTTCAAAGAGTCGTGGCGAGACACGAATCCACCAGCTTCTTGTACACGAACGATCTGTAAATCTAGTGTTACCAGCTGTTAGTCAGCCAAAGTGCTTGCATAAAAACACAGAAAAATACAAACAAGTATGCACAAAGTGTAATTACAGTTTGGTACTGTTAGGCAGTGAATTTTGTTTTGTGAATTGTGAATAAGTCAAATACAAAAAGATTGATAGTTTACGAGAAAGCGGGAGTTAGTAGTAAGAGTGTAGAGCACAGTGTATAGGCCTAAAGCTTGCAGTTAATTAACTAAACGTATTATTTATTAGTTTTAAGCTCGCTTATGTTATACAAATGTTTTAAAGTGCAATAAAGATATTTTAATCTACAAAGTAGTCTTTGAACTAAAACTTTCGTAAGCACAACACATTGTAGACTTTTAGTTCGTGATTAAGCTCTGCGAATCGGAGCGAAACCTGGTCGGATTTTTCCGATATAACAACACCCGTAAGTAGATCCGGACTAAAAATCTACAATAAAGTAGTCGTTCAGTAAATGCACATATTTATGTTTAATTTAGTTTAGAACTAAAGATGTGCATCTTTAGCTCTAAACGTTACACCCGAATTATGTCTACAAACTGCAACGCGAACCAACTCCACACACACTCTGTACAGTCTACATTTTAAGTTAGAGTTAGAGTCGCAAAAATTCTCTCGTGCATATTCTTGTCACCAACCGAACAATATAGTTACTTAAAGCGGCGCAAAAATTTACAATTTGAATATTATTCATCGCTGCTGCTGCAAAAACAAAATTATCGGGGAGCTTAGCGGCCGGGGGTCGGTCGAGTTATCTACCTTGTGTCGGCTAAAGCCCGTAACGGCTTGAAAAACGAGGTGACATAACGCCAGAAACGTAACCGAATAAATCAAATATCCACAACAGAAGGGGTGATCCTTATTTATCGCTCGATTTGGACACAAAATTGGCACGACGCTGCGGGCGAGCACAGAAGGCTCGCTAGAAGAAGCTCAGCTTTAAACGTTCGATCAAATCCTAGAGCGCATTTGTTAGAGACGCTAGTAATTCAAATGTAAACTTTCTATCATCCTTTCTCTTTATCTTTAACCTAAAGATTAACGACACCCATTGTAAATCTCCACAGCCTTTTGTATTTAATCTCCCATAAGGGTTAATACACGGATGTTTTACATCCGTGGGGTAATATTATTACTCAACTAATATTATAATTGTGAAAGTTTGTGAAGATGTTTGAATGTTTGTTACTGAATCAAGTAATAACGGCTAAACGTAGTTGCATGTAACTTGGCATGCACATAGGACAAGGATCCAATTTGAGACATAGGATACTTGATATCCAGGTAATACGTTCCCGAGGGATAAAATTTTATTGTTACCGAAACCTTTTTTCAAGCCAAACTCTTAGATATTTACTTATTACGTTGCCATGGCAACTAGAATTGTACGAAATTTTCTATGACGGTATGATGTTCGCCCTGCTAGCTAGTATATTCTTATCTACATCTAACATAGGCTTTCTCAAAAAAAAAATGTTTGGGTTCAATTCAAAGCTGTACTCTAAATAGGTTTTTAAAATTGTCCTTAGCATGGGTAAGTGCATTAAAATAATATAATCATGTGGGTACAGCGATATCACTCCAATGTAAAACCTAACTGCAAAGTAGGTACTCGGGGCTGCAAGTGATGCAAATTACTTCAGCCAGATGTCGCTGCCTGAACGTAATACAGAGAATATTGTAAAGAGGTTCGAAATTTCACTGGTGCCGGTGAGTCGCCCATTAGCTCAGTTGGAAAGAGCGCTGGCACGGATAGCCAGAGGTCGCGGGTTCGAATCCCGGCATGGGTGGAATTTTTAGCCTCTAAATAGGTTTTTAACACTTCTAATGTACTGAAACGGTCTTTCTACATTTGAGTAGTCGGCGGACGAGGTGGCAAAAATGCAAATATAAAAGCTCGCTGGCACAACACAAGCGCAGTCCGATTTGCATGCTTAATTGCGCTATTTAATATTCCATTTGAGGACCGAAGCGGCTCCGGGGAGGGGGTCACGTCACTGCCTAGCGGGACACAGATGTTCTGCGGCAGGGGGCCCACGAAACCTTCAATTGATCGTTCGAATTGAGTGCGACACTGAACTGAAATTGTTCATTGATTAGTTTATGTCAGCAAAGTTTACCCCACCAAAAGAGAATTGGCCTAAAACTTCCCAACTTCTCGTGTCAAAGTTTTCAGAAGGTTTTGGATGATGTTGAATATCTATTTAGAGGCTAAAAATTCCACCCATGCCTGGATTAGAACCCGCCACCTCTGGCTATCCGTGCCAGCCAGAGGTCGCGGGTTCGAATCCCGGCACGGGTGGAATTTTTAGCCTCTAAATAGGTTTTTAAAATCGTCCTCAGCACGGGTTAGTGCATAAAAAAAAAGAATATAACGATTTTGAATAGTTTAGCAATGAAAACTTGTAAAATCAATTAATCAAATCAATTTATGTCAACGTATAGAATTTTCATTCGGTTTGCTGAATGTCAATGTACAATGTAAAATGTATTGTACTGTAGTGCTGTACTGTAGTGGAGAAAATGGCAGTGGGAAAAAAACTTCACTCTGATCATCTTTAAAAACCTATTTAGAGTCTAAAAATTCCACTCATGCCGGGATTCGAACCCGCGACCTCTGGCTATCCGTGCCAGCGCTCTTTCCAACTGTGCTAATGGGCGACTCATCGGCATCAGTGAAATTTCGAACCTCTTTTCTTCTCTATTATATTCTCTGTATTAAGTACAGGCATTTGAGTTCTTGCGCGAATTACGTACACGGACCTTTCAGCAATTCAACGATATCATCCGGCCATCGCGCTGTAGGCTTGCTTACTGAATATCGGCTGCCACTCCGCTCAAGTCCAAGTGCCGTCTTCTCCTCTCGGAACTTAAGAGATGGCAGTTGAAGGGAAAAGCCCAGCAGTGAGCAGCAGTAGGCTGATAATGATGATGGCGTTGACGTAGTTCATGGGTACCTGATAGAGTGACCTTCTTCTTCTTTAGGCTATAATAATATTAGTCCACTGCTGGACATAGCCCTCCCCTAATGAGCGCCATAGCGCAAGGCTGTGCCATCATTGGGGGATAATAGTGCCCATAATCCCCACGCTGGGCATGCGGGTTGGGGATCGCAGTTTAGTGGAATTGTACTGCAGGGGGCGCTGCTGCCCACCCTCCAGTGGAGTGACCTATCTTTTTGTATTCTTATCCATGGTGGTGACCACTAAATACCGAGACGTGTCTCAGAGCCGCTTCATCAAGCCCGGTCCACTGCGTCACCCAGTTTGTGCGCGGTGGACACGCGCCCCGAGCGGTTGATGTTAATTAAGGAATTATGAAAGCAGCGACACGCGAGCGGACGGTAATTACACTCGGCCTGTAGGAGCAGAGTCGCCTCGGCCAGAGCACGTCATTTGATGCCACCGCATTGTTGTCGAGAGGCTTTTGTTAGGGCAAACATGTATACATGTACCCTGACGGGGAAATTAGAATTTAGCTTCTTTTTTTAATGATTTGCAATTGGCAATCTGCTTTGTGTATGCATGTAAGGCGCTGACAAACCCTTAGACCAGCGCTGAGTTAGCTGCCTTTTGCAGCATCAGAGATAGGTACCGCGACGGACTATTACTGTATTTCTATGTAATGTCTGTCTATTTTATTTTTTTGCTGTTATTAATATGTCTATTTCATTGCACCATTGAGTGTGTGACTGTTGCTGCAAATCGAAGTATTTCTTTTTCATTTTTTCTATGTATATATTCTTGAATTTTTTGACAAATATCAAAGATGAACGAGTGAATGAATGAACGAACGAAAGAGCGAAAAAACGAGCGAACTAACTAACGAGTGAATGAATAAAAAAAAATTGTCTGCGGAATAAGATGATTTATACAGCGTACAGTGGCATCTTCGCTCGCACAAGACGGTTGAAGGGACCACTCGGACGCTGCTGCGTCTGAAACATTGTTTTAGATCACAGAACATAAAAAAAGAGTAGAAGTCGTAAGTGGGCGGTGCCCGCGTGCCTTGTATTAGCAGTGTATGCCTATGCGTAGTTTCTGAGAAGCGATCGTGGCCTAGGCGAACCGAGTGATTGGAATCAATGGTCCAATCAGGCGAGGTCAGGTGCAACTATGGGCAACTATCCCGTGACTACCGCTAGTGGCATTTTTCCGAGCGCTTCCGTGCTTCGCAAGGCACGTAAAGCGTTGGTGCCGGCTGTCATGTAATGTCAGTCGTTAAGCCATGTCAGAGGCCTTATGGGCGGCTTGATAACTTTTGACAGTAAGGCCCGCCACTGTCTTACAATCCTCCATCAACCCGGAATTGGCTCCCGTGGTGGAGTATGGCCTAACATTCCTGTGATGCAGGAAGAGACCCGTGCCCCAGCAGTGGGAACATACAAGGGCTGATGCGTAAGTCCTAGGATGTTGATACTACATTATAGCTTGTATGTTATGAAAATGGTTCTTTAACTTTTGATGTTTACTTCTTGAAAAAAAAGCGTATTATAAACAAGTTATAATTTTCCATTGGTGGCGCTGTTAGCAACCCCAGCACCTTAATTTGATAACTCAGTACCTACAGACAAACGACAAGATTCGATGTTCGATACTTTTTTGTTCTTTTGACAACAAAATTTATTTACAACAATATTAATTATTTTGTTCCATTAAAAAATCAATGCAGGACCAGTAACTTTAACAGTTGATTTTATTATATCGAAGAGTCTACCGCTTTACGTCAAAGAGGCAAAGACTTTGCGTTTGCACAGGGAAAGTTGAAATTCTATCAATCAATCATTTATTGTTATATCATGAATGTCAGTGTGGTAATAGTACATTATGATATAAGTGCGGTAAGTTAAAAATTACAGCCGAGGCGATATTACTAACCCGAGCCATCGGCGAGGGCTATAAGGAAGCAGAGGCTGTAATTTTCAAAGCGCACGTATGTCATACGACGTTTTATGACATATTTACGAGGAAATTAATAAAACTCTGACTTTTTTATCATCACTACTTGACGACATTTTCAAATAAAAACAAATAACAATACATCGAAAAGAAAAAGCGCGCGGATTTATTTTTACTTGTCCACAAATAAGCGATGCGCGCGCATCAACTTTTTTTTTTTAGGCAAAGGTACAAAAACAGCCAGTATTACTAATAAAGTAAATTAATATTTTTGTGTTTTTGTTACCGATAAATGGTTGTAATTTATTGTCAAAATTAATTAAATAAAAGAAATAAATGTTTATTTGTTATATTTTATTTCCCAAAGTTAATTTTATTCATAATATATTGACCACTTTCTTGACATAAAACCTCTTTGCTAAGATTTTTAAAAGTATCGTTCATTTTAAGACGGAGTATCTTAATACTTTATTTAAAAAAAAACGTGCCTTTTACATTACATTATCGCACAAGTACGTAATGAGATACATTACGATATTGAAATTGGTGTAATTACAACCACTTTACGAGCAAATATGTTATAAAGACTTTTAGTGCAAATTGTTTAACCATCGACACACTTAGAAGAAGTCGGTTTTTAAGTGAATTTTTTTTTAAATAAATAAATGAATAAATATTCATGGACATATTACACAGATCTCGTTAGCCCTGTGGTCCCGGGTTCGAACCCCGGCTAGAAACAAAAAAACCCCAGGTCTTAGATGTTTTCATGTTTGTGATGTCGTTGTTTCTGGTGCCCAAGACATAGGGTATCCTAGGTGGGGCCAGAAGCAATGTATGTGCCTATGTTATGTTAGTATGTTAGTTCATATAGGGTTACAGACTAAGCCTAAAAATTACAGGAATTACAAAAAGGAATTTTAGAATTAGTGGCCTATTAAGTTCGATTGAATAACAATGGTACCGGCATCATTCCCGCTGCTTTCCCTTCCGCTCTGCAATTAAGTTTTTCCGCACAATGAGGGGCGGCGCTAGGCGGGCGGTGTCGCGGGCCGCAGCTAGTCATTCTGCTCGACCATATAATCGCGGTGTAGGAAGATAGGCTGATGTGAACAGAAAGCGGAGGTCAAAGGCTATAATAAACCCTGGTTCTCGTATATTAAATATGTGGCGTTAAAAGCTGTCATTTGACCAAATCAGCTGAAAATCAGATGATGATACATGCACTCACAGCACTAAGCTAAGCCCTACCCTTTTTATCACATATTTGTCTCTAATTTTTTGGTGTAGTATTTATATAGTATTTTCTAAGGTTAACACGAGCACTAGACATAATTGAAAGTATTAATATGTTCATATTAATGTAATTAGTATTTATATGTTCTTAAATATGTGTGTGATGAATAAATATTTTTCAATTTCAGTTTCGAAAAGTAATTGCCAAAATACAGGACCACCTATTATATATTGGCAATAAGCTGAATTGATAACTGTACCTTTGCGTGTTTTTGTAAAGCCCTCAAAGCTTATATTTAATAAATACCCTGTATGTAGTTTTTTATGGTGAGAAATAAACTTTTACTTTACTTTACTAATTTGCACACAAAATCTACAGAGAGCTAGTAACAATGTGACATATTGTATGATTATTAAATAAAAAAATCCGCAGTTTCTAAAGACAAGGACATACAACCAGGATTTTCTGCCCATTCACACATACGGTGCCGAAATGTGGACGCTCACAAAGCAGAATAAATGGAATGAAAATAGCTCAAAGAGCTATGGAGCGACCCATGCTAGGTCTCGTTGATCGGGTGCCCATGTCGTTATCCGAAGCTGGACAAGGGTCGACGACATTGGCGAAGGAGTCTCGAGGTTAAAGTCGAAATTGGCAGGACACCTGGCAAGGCGGAAAGACGGGAGATGTACCAGGGCCACAGAGTGGCGGCCAATAACAGAATGACGGTCAGTGGGCTGACCAGCTGCTCGAAGGTCCGAGGACATAGTTGAGTCGGCGGAAGGTCCGTGGATGAGGATGGCAAGGAACCGTGAGAGATGGAATTTGTGGCGTAAAACCCAGCAGTGGGCAGTGATGCATGGGCTGATGATGATGACGATTGTATGGTTTAGGTAAGTCTTGGCTTCTCAGCCCATGAATCGAAGATTTTAAAGTAAACGTCTTTCAGTTCAGTAGTAGGGGGTCACTTTCTATAACCGCATGCAACGAAAATATGTCGCCTCGGCGAGGGATGTGTACTATTTATATAATGTATAAAAATTAGAAAATAAAGTCATTGGTACATCCCAGGATTCAGAGACTGGAGAGTTTAACACAGACTATTTAAACTGCCTCTGAGGAGGGTTCACGGCGCTTTAGGGTGCTAACACATATTAAGATTTTTGTCGTATGCTTTTTGACAAAACGTATTATTTTATTACGTATTAAACGTCAACAAGTTATGATGTTTATTCCATTTGTGGGGCTAGTTAACACCCCATAATGCCTTAAGGAATTGCTTTTTCAACACCGTTAATTTCCATCTACGCTTTTTTCTTGGCGAGAAGTCTTTGGAAATCAAGACGGGCTCTCTGTGTGTTCCTGCGCTGCCACGTTCTGTAATTAGGTGTTAGCGTGTCGCAGCGCACTTATTAGCGAGCTCAAAACAACTAATATCATGATCGCATTTTAGGGTCATGTAGTCAACGGGAAAACCTTATAGATCTCTGCCATGTCCGCCCGTCCGACTGTCTGTCTGCAGCTTAGCTCAAAGTCGGTTAGTACTAGAAAGATGGCATATACATATTATTGAATTCGATGAGCACCTACTACCCGTCTCTACTTCTCCTTCGGAAATCTATCCGGTATAGGGTTGCCTGGAAGAATTTGCTATCAGCAATAAGGCCGCCTGTGATACCTCTTCTTTGTAACGGCTGTCTCTGTTATTATTTTCTGGTATGTACAATAGAGAATATTCTTATCTTATCTTATACACATGTCATGTAAGGTAAAATACAAATATTGATAGAAAAAAAAACCTTTGTACGGAACCGCACGCTTGGCGTGGCAATACACGCACATGGCAGTCTTTTGTCTTAACATAAATGCTGTTCAATACATCGTTAGAATATTCTTTGGTGGATTAATATTAATCGCGCAGGTGGTAATTAGTGACTCTACATTTCGTATTCGTGACACAGTAATAACAATATGGCGGTGACGTGCACGACGTAGGACATGCCAGAAACCGTCAAAGAAGGGTCTGCAGTCACCAATATAATTACTTTGTCTTATCCGACAGTAGAACTTGCAAAAGAAAATTGAATCGCATTGAAAACGCCATGTCAAAAGATTAAATTTATGATTTGATTTGGGCAAGTGGTGATAAAGATTTTCTCGACAGCCCAAATCAAATCATAAATTTTATTCAACGTAAAGATTTTACATTCTCTACTTTACATAATATTACCGATTGAAAGGCCTGCGGTGCAAGAGACCCGTGCCTTAGCAGTGGGGATATACAAAGGGTTGATACCTATCGAGTTTTTTTTTGTAATAAATGGGCTTACTTTTGCCCTCTATCTAGTCTAGCCCTAGGTTTAAAATGAGTTGGCCCGGTAGAAGCCTGTTCATAGGCATTTTAAAAGGTTCAAATTATAAGTGTTCAGAAACATAGACGACAGCATGGTATTACACACTAATGATGTGCGCATTATGAAGGGTGACGAAAAGCGCTTACTGTGAATTGCCATTGGTAATTGTAAAAATTGTTAAAGGTATGTTCAAGAATGCGACATACTAATCGGCCATAATGAAATTTAGTATTTCAAGACTAGTAAAATCCCGAAAAAATATTGTCATAGATCTATTCCTTTAATTTTTCAATAATTTTAAATCTATTTTAAATGCAATTCTTAAATTTTCATAAAAAGTACGTTTTTGAAAACGACACCAGAATGCTACGGCTCGACTCACGAACACCACTCGATCCACATTGCATAGCCAATTAGCCCGCAGATTACAAATAGGAAGACTACTTATTGTTATCTGCTACGCATGTACAATTATTGTACATGGAATTAACATAATAAACTGTTAATTACTTGTGGCCTAGTGGAACCGATTGATTGTAATTAATCACTTCGGTTAAGATATAACAGGCGGCGTCAGGTGCAGGGTGGGTGTCCATCCCGTGACTACCGCTAGTGGCTTTTTTCCGAGTGCTTCAGAAAGGCACGTTAAGCCGTTAGTGCCGGCTGTGATGTAAGGCAGTCGTTAAACCATGCCAGAAGGCTTTTGGGCGGCTTGATTACTTCTGACAGTAAGGCCCGCTACTGTCTTACAATCCTCCACCAACCGGTACTTGGCCCCCGTGGTGGAGTATGGCATAACCTTCCTGCGATGCAGGAAGAGACCCGTGTCCCAGCAGTGGGGACATAAAAAAGGTTGGTATGATATCATATCGTCAATAAACTATGAAGTTTACGAAATATAAATTATGAGTCGCCAATTAGCTCAGTTGGAAAGAGCGCTGTCACGGATAGCCAGAGGTCGCGGGTCGAACCCCGGCATGGGTGGAATTTTTAGCCTCCAAGTAGGTTTTTAAAATAGGTTTATAAATTATGAAATTTATGAAACACGGCTATGCTTGGCAGGTTACAAACAGAATTGTAAAAGGCGTGTTTTAACTTTTTAATACACCGTGTCGAAAACTAACGTTTGAAACAGGCAGCGTCTAAATGCGTGAAATGCCAGCCCTGTATAGCCGAGGGAGCTCGCAGTAGTCTGCATGGCGACTCACCCACACTCGGCCGCTACAGTGTAGCTGTACACGCGCACAGCCGCACCGCACTGCACATTGTCTTCCCAAAAGGGAAGGCCAGGTTTGAGTGACCTGCTTCTTTCCATGTACATACAGATTATCGGAAAGGTTGATGAGTTGCGACCACGTAACACGAATTACATGTGAGGTTTGAAAGCTTACCAATCTTTACACCTTCATTTCGGTAATGAAGTTGTAAGTAACTTAGCGATTAGAGTTTATACGTATGAAAGGTAGTATTTCCTAATACTACCTAATACTAGCTATGATCATGCATAATTAGACGGGTCTAATCGCGATTATTTATTCGGTAAAATGTATACCTTATTTCCCGACGTTTGCAACGTTGCCGAAATGTTGGGAATTAAGGTAAAGCGGCGGAAGCCCAGTGGGTAGAACAATGGACTCGAAAACGAGGGACCCAGGTTCCAATGACTTTGTTTTCTTAGTTATGTTGCATTTGTAGCTATACCACTCGCTAATTGTGAAGGAAAACATCGCAAGGAAACCTGAGTGTCAGCGATGTTCAACTACCTCAGCGCTTGAAATTGCCACGCGGTGAACACGCGTGGTGATCAAGCCCTACTCTCTCTATCTCTCTCTCTCTAAGAGAAGGCCTGTGCCCTACAGTTGAACGAATATAGACTGCATTATCGACAATCGCACAATTTAGAAATAAAACTGTAATTAAGACTGTCTACTATTATAGGCCTTTTTTATGAAGCCTATATTCGCCTCGATGTAGGGCCCTGTGCCTTTCTTTCAGAGAGAGACAGAGTATGGGCTTAATCATCCAACCCCACGATAGGTGAGATAGGCCGTAGATAGTACTAAATAGGTATATATTAAAGCGTTAGAAAGAAGCGTGGTGTCGCGAGCTAGATTTCTCCCGAGCGTCAAGTTGTCAACAGCCGGCGGCCGAGCCGCCCCACGCGCGCGCCGCGGGACACCCGAGCTGGCTGCTCGCCGAACCACCGAACCAACACTTCGCTTTATCGCGATCTTTTTTTGAAATTGAAATTGAAAAATGTTTATTTATCACACACATATTAGAGAACATATGAATACTATGACAAAAAATTAGAGACAAATATGTGATAAAAGGATAGGGCTCAGCTTAGTGCTGTGAGTGCATGCATCATCACAGCACTGATTTTCAGCCCGTCCTTGTTCTCACCAAATTAAATGTAATAATAGTTTGCGGATTTAGAAAAGAGAACACCGCAGTTGTAATCAAACAAAAATCTGTTAAGCACTATCTAGCAACATCCAACGAAAGGTGAATGGATATGAAGTGTACAACATGAAGGTTATTACACTGAATGGTATGGTAGATTTTACAAATTAAAAATCTTAACAAAAAACTCAAATCTGACAAGAACTCTCAAATTAAATTTAGTTGTCACCGCTCTTAACACACCAGTATTCCCTAAGTTTGGCTTGACAGGACGGGTTCAGGTCAATGGTTGTCCAAGGAGTTAGGCTAAGCGGCAATCAGGAGATTTTTTTTTGTTTGTCCAGAAGTAATGTATTTTGGGTACTTCCTTCTTTACATTCAATTAATTAACTTTGTCCCATCATCATCATCCCATTATATCCTTATCGAAGGGCACGGGTCTCTTCCTTGAGGAAAGTATAGGCCATACTCCACTACGGGGGCCATGTCTGGATTGGTGGAGGCAAGACTAGTGTCTGGTCTTACTGTCAGAAGTTTTCAAGCCGCCCTAAGGCCTCTGACTTGGCTTAACGACTGCCATCTATCGACGGAAGCCGGCACCAACTGCTTAACGTGCCTTGCGAAGCACGGAACCGCTCGGAAAAATGCCACTAGCGAAAGTCATAGACGGTCACCCACCCATGGACTGAAAGCGCCCTATGTTGCTTAAACTTCGTGATCGTTTAAGATCGTTCAGGCAGCCGAGGCTACGAGCGATTCCAGATTCTTAAGTATGTTTGACTTCGAGAAAAAAACTAATGTCAAAGATACAAATATATTAGCACCTGTAACGCAAGTCATTTAGTTATACTTAGTATAGGGCTAACGAGATCTGTGTGATATGTCCATGAATATTTTTTTATTTATTTGTTTGTTTGTTTGTTTGTTTGTTTGTTTGTTTGTTTGTTTGTTTGTTTGTTTGTTTGTTTGTTTGTTTGTTTGTTTGTTTGTTTGTTTGTTTGTTTGTTTGTTTGTTTGTTTGTTTGTTTGTTTGTTTGTTTGTTTGTTTGTTTGTTTGTTTGTTCGTTCGTTCGTTCGTTCGTTCGTTCGTTCGTTCGTTCGTTCGTTCGTTCGTTCGTTCGTTCGTTCGTTCGTTCGTTCGTTCGTTCGTTCGTTCGTTCGTTCGTTCGTTCGTTCGGTCGTTCGTTCGTTCGTTCACTCGCTCGCTCGCTCGGCAATATTATATTATCTTATTATTTCACGCACTACGAGAAATATCTTATAGTACGCCAATTGTCATTGTGGGTAACCAAAAAATATTGCACCACATAGTATGAATGCTGCGCAATGTATGTATTGTTTTAGTGCTGTTCAAGGTTTTAATTTAACCAATTTTTACCGCTAACATAATAGCGGTGTAGTGATAGTAAAATCGCTGTGACTAACTTCAACGAGTAGTTTGGGAGAAATTGAATCTACGCGTTTTTATATATAAAGCGGAATATTGGGGACAATAGCTCTTCTCCGCCTGTATCTCAATCTATAATGTTCACAAGTGTACAATGCACAGAATTACCCAAATAATGAGCTCTTACTGCGATGTTGAAGATTACAAAAACTTGGTTCTTCTTCATTTTTAAATTATTTTTTTGAGATCAAGACATTAACATTATACATATTAATTAGATATAAAAAAATCTTCACTTAAATCTGTACAGGTTTATCCGTGAGCTGAGCTCTTCTTTCAGTTCCTCTCCACTACAGGAGGTTGGCCGTCAGCCCTGCATATTCTTCTCCTCCCTTTGATAGATCTTCAACACTGGCAACTCCAGTCCATTCTCTGGTGTTACGGAGTCATTATTTCCTTTTTTACCAGAACCCCGCCAGCAAATCCCCACAAGTTTGCCCATTATAATGAAGTGAAGAAGTCTGTGCTGTGCGCTTCGAAGCACATGCCCCAAGTAACGTTGAACTCGCGAGGTTTTATATCTAAGCAAGTCTTCTGGGTTGTTCTAGCGCAGTGTCGAGGTCTATCTAGGCAGGCCGTTGGCAACAGCGCGCGCGCGGATCTGGGGCGGGTCGACGGCCGCCCGAAGGCTGCCGAGCACGCCCGAGCGATGCCGATCGCGCCCAATCTAATCTCGCACGGAGCCGCTCTCAATATCGCAACACACTCGTTTTATTCAGCTGATTGCGTGCAAGGGAAGCAGACTAATGGTTTTCTTTATGGCAGTACGTGTATTTAATACGGCTGTTTGCAATTACATTGTTTATTGAGTTTTTCTGGCTGTTCCTGTGAATTCCTGTGGATGGCCGAGATTTTTCTTTAGTTTGATGATAGTCGCATAAGGTAATATATAGAGCTTTTGTTGGTTACCTAAGCGAAGGATCAACGAACTACGTTGTTGACTGAGTTGTTGTTCAGAACTCGATGGAGATAGTGACATCATAGGCCGGTACTTATGACTATTAAGAGTTCATTACGACGGATTAAAGTGTTATCTGAAGATTCAAAAGAACAGCTTAAATAATATTTTGTTCGGAAGATAACAGTGTCAAAATATCGTAGTGCATATCATAATATTTAAAGGCCCACTTGACCTTTCGAAGTTGTTATTAACAGGAATTATTTTTGCCGCCGAAAGTTTTCGACGAGAGATAATTCTTTTTCGTTCGTTCGTAATAAAAACAACTGTTGTTAGTTGCGTGACACAACCTGTGTCAGTTTCAGCTTCTGCAACGAGTCGGACAGACAGACAGACAAACGGACTGACAGGCTACATGCTCGCAACAAACACGTTGTGTGTTAGACTATACATTATATTATTAATTTTCACTTTGATCGATGCTGTGAGGTCAAAAGTGTAAAAAATATTGTTGAGGGATCGTAACACATTTGGTATTACCGAACTACATATAGTATTTACTGGATATGAGTGGAATATACGTGGAAAAGATATGTAAAACATGAACTGCGCTGACGTTACTGATCGATTCTGTTTGTACTACAATGACATTACAGTTGGATCATGTGAGGTATATTTTTATGCTTGCTAATGAAGTTATACCTTGAATGATATATGAACGAATTATACTGCAATGCATTAACATAAACTAGGCGCTGGTCACTTCAGAGCCCGCTCCTTGATATTTTAGACGGTTAATTAAGTGGTGATTTGGTAATTTTCTACATGATTATACTATTTTTAATGCACAAACCCGTGCTAAGGACAATTTTAAAAACCTACTACTGAGCTAATGAGTCGGTGAGTAATGATGCCGGTGAGTCGCCCATTAGCTCAGGTGGAAAGAGCGCTGGCACGGATAGCCAGAGGTCGCGGGTTCGAATCCCGGCATGGGTGGAATTTTTAGAATTTTTTAAATTTTCTACATTTTTGGTTAAATTTAATGGTAATTTTCTACTTTCTCTCTGAGAGAAGGCCTGTGACCTGGAATGGACCGTTATTAAGGTTTCAGAAAAAACCTTAAAATGCCCAGAGAGATATTTAGTGTGCATTAATAGTTACACAAAGAAAATATATAATTATCTTACTGAAATAAATAAATTACAATTGGCGGTCTTATTATTAACCTCTTCTCATTAACCCCAGGGTAATCTTTTTATTCGCGAGACACAGTGTCGACAAAAAGTTTATCATGTCGTGTCAAAAAATATTATTTCCTTAAGCCATTGTGTCAAAAACAACCCGAAAATGTTTATTCATTGTTTATTTATGCTAAACTGGCCATAATTTGCATAGATTACGATTACGACAGCGAAACGGATGACTAAACCCGTCAATACTGATGTGTTTCTTTCATTTCTGTAGCTCTCGCGCGACATCGTACTGGTGACCTCGTGTTTCAAGCAATCCTGTCTCCAGTTAGCTAACCAAAGATTACTGCGACGCTTCTGAGATACTGTCTCTAGTAAATGTTGCTCATAGAAGACCGGCCGGCTGGCTAGTTAGTGTCCAAATGCAATGTAATGTACAGAGGTTTGAAATCTGTATTGTTGTTTTAGTCATTAAGGTAAATCTACAAACTCGTCTAGAGCTGCAGCTGATAAATGGCGCTTTCGACATTCAGGGCGTTACACAATGGACGCCATGCAGTGGCGTAGCGTGGTGGCAGCCGCCCTGGGCAAACGAACATTACCGCCCGCTTTGGTAAAGGTACTTTTGGAAAAACAGAAGGCTCTGTACTTGTAAGGCTTACCCTGGATACTGGGTAGGAACATAATGCAGGATATATATACACACACACGCTCACACATAAACACACACATTTGCCCGCTAACTCTACAAACATCGCACACATACACAGATACACAGACACATAAACACACACATTTGCCCGCTAACTCTACAAACATCGCACACATACACAGATACACAGACTCATAAACACACACATTTGCCCGCTCACTCTACCAACAGGAACGCGAACACTCACTAACGGCAGATAAACAATTGTTACTCCAATCGATACAATATATCCATTTGTATTATATTATAGATATATAGTATTTATAAGTATAATTATAATTTTACAAGTTATTTTTGCAAGTAGGTATTATTTATGATTTGTAATGTATAATAATATAAAACGTTTAATATGTATGTGGTTATTATTAAATATAATACTATAAGTAGTAATATGTAGTGTATATTGTAAAATTATATTATTGGTACTATAATGGCGCTGCAGCGTCCGAGTGGTCCCTTCACCCATCTAGTGTGAGTAAAGATGCCATTGGACGCTGGGTAAATCATCTCATAAGGTAGATACAGAGGCCAATATTTTTGCTTTAAGATGGTTTCATAAATATGAATATAAGGCCGGCTTGCGCCAACACTATTTGATAGCTCTATTTATCTGTCTATCTAAGAGTAAGCTTTATCGAGTGAATAATTCCAAAAACTTAGTAAGTTAGTCCTGAGATTTCCGCACTTAGCATCATAACTAGAAAACAAAGTCATTGCAATGTGTCGGGATTCGAAAACAGTCGTCTCAATTGATAAGTCGCAAGTCGCCCTAACGGTACTTATCGACTACGCAATGTACTTTGAACTGTCAATTAAACTGCGAATTGAATTTTTAAGCAGCGCGCCCTGGAGCCGGCCCTCTGGTGATGTTAGTGCGGTGGACGGACGGACAAACAACTTTCAAATATATTGTGATTCGGCCGATCGCTATAATTACGCCGCGGTAGGCGCCGGCGCCGGTTGCTTTCTAATGGCCGGCGCGGGCGCGGCCGCGGCCACCGTCGCTGACTCTGCTGCGGCGACGGCTGGCGTCCCGAGGGTTCGGTGAAGTAACCACACAATTCACTACCAAACCTTTGCACGCTGAGAAAACAAATAAGTTTTGTGTTGCGAGAGTCAATTGGCTGCAATTCAGTAACTCTGACGAGCGCTTGCCCGGTTTAATTTACACGATTAAACTTTAATTAATTATCCTTTATTGCACACAAACATTTCACAGGACATTACATAAAAAAATATCATCGTCAACCCATTATGTCCCGAGGGACACGGGTCTCTTCCCTGAGGAAGGATTAGAGTATAGCCTAATCCTTCCATAAGAAATAAGATGCAGCACATAAGAAATAAGATGTACCTACAACGGCGAGCTTATCTCTGTAAAGTTATTTCTTCCAGTAAATCATAAAAAAATGGAGAGACAGTAAAAAACTGAAGTTTAAAATAGTAAAATAAGTCATCTAGTCTCTTAAAAAACCAAAATGTTTATTTTTGACTAATTATTTGTTTGGAATGTCTCTTATAGGAACTACACAGTTCCATGTCATTGTATATGACACTATTTATTAAACGGGCAGAACTGATAATGGCAGATATCTTGAAATTTACATAACTATTACATATATTCACATACATTGCTTCTGGCCCCGCGCTAGGATACCCTGTGTCGTAGGAACCAGGTCACAAACATGTAAACATCCAAGACCTGGGGTTTTTTGTCCTCAGCCAGGGTTTGAACCCGGGACCTCTCGCATGGTAGGCAGATGCGTTACCGCTGAGCCACAGAGGTTGTCATTTAATTCAAGATATTGTTTGAAATAAAACAGCGACTTCATAGCGCACTCAGAAGCAATCTCAAAGGTCAGTTCCACGGTAAATACGGAACTGAGATCACAGTTTCTTATAGAGAGATTGACTCGACGGCGTCCAATGGCTGTTTTTACGGTCCATATTGAATGGAATTGAAACTGCTTACTAACAAATTCAATACGAATTAGTTGCTAAGCAGCTTCGATTCCAACAGCTTGCCACCGCTTCAATGGTAAAAAGGCCGCCGCTATTGAAACGGCTTGGGAATTGAGTTCTTTGAAATCTATAATTATCCACCAGCGTATAATATACAGAAAACGACTCTTCTTTTTTTCTTGGAGTCTAAAAAAGCAAAGGGCAAGATAAAACTGTAATGAACGTTGATGAAGCAAAGATAAGGTCGGGATCGTGGCAAGAGGCAGTCCCTGGTCCCTGCCTACCCCTCTGCGATACAGGCGTGAGGTTATGCTATGCGTTATTTTGAATCTAAAAAGTTGCATTTTCAATCACATCCATCACGATTCATATTAAATTCTCTCTCTCTGTCTGAGAGAAAGTTTGTGCCCTGCAGTGAGACGTACATAGAGTTTAACAAAAAAGTATAAATAGAAGAGAAGACGCGTACTTTGACAGCTAGTGCCTAAAATATAATCAATAACTCTTCAAAAAAAAAAACTTCTTTCAATGATACTCAACCAACGTTCACAAATTCTGCCAAAGTCGCATCTCGACAAGAAATGGGCGAAATATTTTCAAATCTAATTGAATCAATTCTATGGACAGCCAAGATTTTCTTTGTGATGACTTTCTACTATAAACTAAATGAAGTTTCTAGCAACATGAACTCAGAAACAATGTAGAAACTTTAAAAAAAAGCAGAGCATGTCTCTGCCGCCTGTCTTTGAGCCTTTAACATTTGACAGTTATCTTAAGATAGAGTAAGCGTGCAGAACTCCCACCTTCTAGGTCACGCTCAAGATTTCATGTATCTTCATCTGCGAAGGAGAATAAAAATTAGATTATACCTATAGTTTCTAACATTTCTCTTTACGTGGTCGTCTCTAATGCTAGTGTTTGTCTTTCGTCAAAGGGAATTTGGGTAAAGATGTATGCTGGCTTCTGCCATAGTGTTCAGTGTTGTGTATGAGTCAAAGTTACAATGGTTTCAATCTATATTAATAATCTGATGGCCTCGGTGGCGCAGTGGTTTAGCACGCTGACTGTAAAACCGAAGGTCTTGGGTTCGATCCCCGGCCGGGTGGAAGCTGCAGGAAGAGACCCGTGCCCCAACAGTAGGGATATGATGATTACTTTGCAACGTTGCGTTCGCACGTCGCTGGATCACTGTGACAACTCCAGAAGGGCTTAGGGCGTGAGTCGGGCGCCAGAGCGTCGACCCGGCCCGGACCTAGGGCACTGCTCGCACCGATTAGTGGACTTAGCTCGTTAACTCGTCCGCAGCGACAGACGACGGGTAAAATGGTGCTATGCTAATCGCCTAGGCTAACTTCGGGAGGTAGCCCGAGATCATCAACTTCGCTTGAGCTTCGCTCGTAGTCAACGGGTTTACTTTTTCCCCTTTTCGTGTCTGTCACCGCCTCTCTGTAATTAGAGAGCCGAGCTCTCTACAATCTGTAACTTTTTTAATCAGCTAGGTCAGAATGAATAAAACGCTAATACATCTGAGATTGTCTTGAGTGCGCTGTCAAGTCGTTGCATAACATTTTCAAAAGGTACGACGTTTTAGGTACTGTACGTCACAAAGAGAGATGGATTAGGTATTTTAGGAGCACTTTTTATTTTCACCCGAGTATTTTTTACTTTTCTTATGTCTATTAAACGGTGGCAGCGGGGTGGTACAACTCTGGTTTCTCATTCGAGAGGTTATGAAGTTCTAGTAACGAAATTTTAGTGACCCCAGACACTAAAATTTCGTTACTAGAAATAGTTCACACACCTCCTGGCCAGTAATTATCAATTCGCGGTGGGCACGCATAGTGTTCAAATCCATATTCTCTCACTGAAGAAGGTGTGCCCAACAATGGGATGTATAAAGGCTGCATTATCCTTACTATTAACATAGTATTGCGGCATAGTGTCCGTTGAATAGCGTGTGTTAGAGTTCTTACAATGGAGGAAAATAATTTGATTTTATGAGCGCCTTTCTTATCTTTTAATTTTCATTAAAATGTTTGTCAATCCAACCCCTATTTATCAATGATTTCAAGTCAAATACTCTGCACGAGTACCTATACAACCACAACACAACAGCAAAAGTACAGTAAAAGCATAGTGCTCACAGTAAAAGTACGTTTTGTGAGTTAAAATTAAACATTCACATAAAACATTATTACAAACTTACTTATAGCTAGAAGAATAACTTAGATCAATGAAACGAAGTCTACTTTAAAGCGGGTATAACGATGTGTGTCATGGCTTTAAAAAAGGAGTCTGGCCTCAGCATGTGTTACGGCTAAGACCCGTAACGCTGGTCTTCCGCCAGACCCTAAGTGAGATCACGAGCATCATTTAAATAGAAATTACAAAAAAAAACAAAAATCTTAAATTACACATTATTTGCTTCCGTGACCTATATTTTGCTAAAATGAATTCATACATAACATAAGCAGCTCCTGTATGTACGACCCACCTCAGTGCACACAACCTCTCTCAGAGAGTGAAAGTAGCAATAAGTAAAACATAGAACAATGCATGCAATATCAAGATACCAAAATAAACTTCATCACTACAATAAAATAGATAAATTCATTTTAAGTTTTTCGAATACATAGATTTAAATTTAAATTCACTATTTAATTTCATTAAAATTAAAATTAAAACAACATGAAAATCAAAACAAAGTATAATATATTACACCTCATAACGCTGGTCAGAACCCAGCTTTAAATTAAATGAAATGTTTTATTGAAAGAAGCGCAGAAACTGCGGCTTAATGAACGTGACAATTCAAACTAGGTGTCCATTTCAAAATCTAGTTTATTTAATAAAATAGTACCCTAAAATTTCATCGTAGCTTTGCGCTCCAGTCTAAAATCTCAGCAGTTCTAAATGTTTTTAGACAATGAAGCAAAGAAGGTTCTACGTCGTTCCATTGTCGACTCTGCCAACAGTGCCGTTCGCCTAGCAACAGCGTCGCCCTTGATAACAATGGACTTTCAGACTTCGTGTTTTCTCAGCTCATTCAATCCAATGAATGACAGAGAAAACGGTGGCGTTAGAAACAAAGGAACCGGCGCCGACTTGCACAGTTGTGTGCTCGCCAGTACCGGTTGCACTTAGCAACAGCACCCGGGCTTACTCGCGATAACAAATGACTTCCAGACAACCCTGACTCGTTGCATCACGAAGTTTCTCTCTAGACTTGTTATGTGGTTAGAAGAATAATCTCGTTTGCTAGGAGCTGGTTGAAAAGTTGTCGCTTGCTTAGCATTTAATTGATTACCCAGTCGACGCCAGTGACAGGTAGGTGTATCCATATTACGATGGCGACGCTTTCAAATAGTAGCAATAGTTTAATGGTGTAAACCTTTTTACACATCGGAATGATATCACTGTACCCACATGATTATACTATTTTTATTTTTAATGCACTAACCCGTGCTAAGAACTATTTTAAAAACCTATTT
The DNA here is from genome assembly GCA_934045075.1 of Yponomeuta sedellus. Classification (NCBI taxonomy): domain Eukaryota; kingdom Metazoa; phylum Arthropoda; class Insecta; order Lepidoptera; family Yponomeutidae; genus Yponomeuta; species Yponomeuta sedellus. The sequence goes on from OW203738.1 coordinate 21,743,715, forward strand.
AGAGGCTAAAAATTTCACCCATGCCGGGACTCTAACCCGCGACCTCTGGCTATCCGTGCCAGCGCTCTTCCAATTGAGCTAATGGGCGACCCACCGGCATCAGTGAAATTTCGAACCTCTTTACAAAGTAAACGGCATGGGTGGAATTTTTAGCCTCTAAATAGGTTTTTAAAATTGTCATTAGCACGGGTTAGTACATTAAAAATAGAAATAGTATAATTTTTATCTGTTTGCAAATTGTCTCTTTTTCTTTTCAGTTAATTTCTGCAGTTTTTAAAATAAACTTAGTGTTTTTGAAGTCATTATATATTTTTTTTATTTATTGTAAGAACCGTTCTAGTAGTATAAAGCGGTGCTGGCGTAGCGGTAGAACGTCAGCCTCACGTTCGGGAGGTCGTGGGTTTGAGTTTCGACATACAATGTACCAATAACTTTGTTTCCTAAGTTACGTACATTTGTAAAGTTGTAGTACCAAGGCCACTGTGTTGCTGTACTACTGTGAAAGAAAACATCGTGAGGAATAGTCACACACTAAAATAACCTGCGCTATGATAACCTTGCAAGACCACAACGAACATGGAAGTACACTGAGGGCTTACTGTTTAGATTTACTGTTTCTGTGAGAAGATAAGGCCTCTGACATAGCTTAACGACTGCCATTTCCTTTGTTAGGAATATATACAGTGAACATACGTAGCATTCGCAATATTTGTACATTTTCAAGTATTACAACTAGTAAACTAATTATTAAAAATATAATGGCAGTCGTTACACTGCCATTACATGACAGCAGTCTAAATAAGTACCTAATGAGAAAAAATAATAATATTGTTAATACTACCTACCTGCTAATGTTGTCTCTAAAACTTGGGTTACGAGTCCACCTTTGTTTTGATAGCCAAGCATGTTCACCGCTGTTTGCCACCACCAACCAAACAGTCGGGTCTGTCCCCATCTGGAAAGAAATAGGCTGTTCAGAATCAGGAGTGCAGTGTACCAACAAAAACAGCATTGTAGTACAGAGAAACTGGTTGTGCCGGACGCGGTGCGGGCAGCCTCGTCGGGAGGAAACGCGTAGAGTCCCGGTCCGAGTGCACCTGCCGATAAACCGATGGAAATGGACGGCCTCGGTGGCGCAGCGGTTTGGCACGCTGACTGTAAAACCGAACGTTCCGGGTTCTATCCCCGGCCGGGTCAAAGAAACGAACTTTTCTAGTTTGTCTCGGGTCTTGGATGTTATCTATGTGTTTATTGTATTAAATCTATCGTCGAGTTAGCACCTACAACACAAGTCATTTAGTTGTACTTAGTATAGGGCTAACGAGATCTGTGTAATATGTCCATGAATATTAAAAAAAAAATAAACGTCCGGGCGAGTGACGAATGGATCCCGCGAGACGGCGATGCTCGCTCTTCCCACAGTAAGGGCGGACTTTGTTGATTTGGGACCTAGACAGCTTTTGTCTTTGTATCTACGTCATCATCATCATAGGCTTTTGCCGTCCGTGACGGACGGCAAAAGCCTATGATGAAAAGCACTAGATGAGTGAAGGGTCCACTCGGACGCGGCAGTGTCTGGGACTTTGTTTTGTTTTTGGAACTTAATGTTTGTCGATTCTTGTTGATACAGATTATTGTTGATCAACTGAAAGAGCGGGGTGCCATGGTAGCGGAGCGGTAGACCGTCGGCTTCTCGTTCGGGAGGTCGTTGGTTTGAATCCCGGCATGTACCAATGACTTTGTTTTTTAAGTTACGTACATTTGTGAAATTATAGTATACGATATAGCGATACCCTTCGGTAAGGTAAACATCGTGAGCCTGAGTGTCAGGGGTCTTCACATATCTCAACCTTTGAAATCGCTAATCCGCGGTGGGCACGCGTGGTGATTAATCCCATACGCTCTTTCGGAGAGAAGGCCTGTGCCCTGCAGTGGACGCGCATATGCTCTATAAAAGGGCGTGGGCTTTATTATGTAACATAATCTCAGAATCTGAGCTTTCTTTTGGAATAAGCTTGATTTCTAGTGCGCCATCTACCAATGACAACGCAGACATATCAACAAAAGCTTCTCTTGTAATATATGAACCCTTTATTATCTATAAAGAGAAGGTATATTTTTTGTTAATGTAAGTGTTTATCTACCTACTTTCTTTATCAAAATTTCTGAGCGTAACGGAAACTAGAGGCATATTCTAGCCGAATTACCAAATAAGCTCTGACTACCGAATTATCAAATATCTCGGCAACGCAATCAGCTCACGTCGTCGTCAAACCTTTCCTTTCGCAATGGTTTATAGATGTAATAGTTTTTCCCAACGCTCCGCTTAAGTCAGCCAGGTACGTACGTCATGTCGCAGAGTACCAACCTATGTACGAGTGCACAATACATAGTGACTAGAGTACATAGTTGCTGGTTTATAGCGCGTTCGGATAGCGGAGTGTTTTCGCATTGAGGTAGGTTCGAGAAGGGTCATCGACTTTTGCGCCTGTGTGCGAAATACATTCACTAAGTGTGCAGTTTTTGGGTGCGTTTAGACTGTCTGAGCAACAAACTGTACGAACTTAACAAAGTGACAGGCTTATTAACACTGGGTTTTTTGAGTTAAGGAAGGGCTGCAGAACATACATTGAAGAGAATTTTATGCAATGATCAGGAAATCTGGTGTGTCGTCGGTTCGCGCAGTGTCCACGCGCCCTTGTCGCTGCATGGTACGATGCTGCAGTGTGGTGTTAGTGTGTAGTTCAAAACAACCGCTAGGGTTGCCCCATGCCACTGGCGCAATCGGTTTCCACGATAGATGCTGTTGCTAAGCAGATTTTGCTACAATAGAGTCCAATTCAATCTATAATTTTTTTAACCACCAGAAAATTAAGTAGGTATACTCATCACCCAAATTCATCGTACCATGAGGATGAGTCTTATAGCGCCTCGAGCGTTTACGTTCCACGACATATCGGTAGCAGATAGCCACAGATTAGCCAAAGTAATAATTTGCAAACAAAATTCCAGATTTATCAGAGAATGTCCGGTGTTTTTGTTAACGTTTTATGTAACGTACTCTTTAGAGAAACATCAAATACACGGGCCTATACAATTGTGTTTAAAAAATTTTTTTTTTCTGCCCTAATTCCGAACATCTTTAGAAAAATCCAGCAAACCGGTAACCCTGGCAACACCCACTCACGGTAGTTTGACAGTGTGGACAGGAGACAAAACTTAGAGCTCTGTCGAACTCGATAAGATATACTACGTAGTTAAACGTGTATATTAAACGGGTCTAGTCGCGATTATTTATTAATTAAAACGTAAATACCTTAGTTCCTGACGTTTCGGGAACGTTGCCATAATCACGAATAGACTGAAGTGGCGAGTACAAATGTCTTCTTCTTCTTGTGGTGCCATTTCTTAGTGGAGGTCGGCTCTCATTGTGGCCACTGTAACCCCTAATGGGGAGGCTCCTACCTGGTGCCTACCTGAAAACATTCAGCCAAGTTTTGCAGCGAACAGCGAACTTACTCGTAGTACAGATGTACAACGTCTCTAATGGTAATAAAGCATCGAATCGATTGTGAGAGCCAGCACTATTGGCTCGGGCAGTGTACTCTCGCACACAGACGCAGCGCGCTCCTAGCAACCAAAGTGAAGGCAAGCGATCTACTGCGCCTCGACGCTGCTCCACCGACCTGGCTGCCTCGTCGGCCTTTCACCAACTGCTACACATCCATTGCTGGCCACATGGAGATGGGGGAACAAAGGTGCAAAGAAAAAGCAGCAAAGTATGAGCGACAAGAGCAGGGGTGTGAGGTCACAAATTTCACAGTACTGGTATTTGTAGAATCGCATCAATTTTCTAGGTTATTTAGCTGTAGCGGAGACTGGAGACTCGTTGGGTAAAAACTTGTCAGCACATGGAATTATAGTTTAAATGGCGGATGCTATCGCCTTGTGCGGCCGGCCTAGGTTTTCTACGGTGCTCTAGAAATGGTTTTGAAAGATACCTAGGTGACACAGAAGTTAAACCTCAATATATTTAATTCTATTAGTATGTTTACATCTATAAGTTTAATTTAGAAACACGCTATGCCTATCTACTCGTAGCTCTTGCGGTGAATGTAAAAACATGTGATGATATTAATATTATTTTAATAACCAACCGTAAATCATCGGCTTGCTGACTTCAAGTGTTGATTTATCACAAGTAATGTGCCTATATTATATTTGCTTGAAGTGTCTCTCCGCCGCTCAGTGTAGGCAGTCTTGTAGAGATACTCCAGATAAGCAATTCCTGAAGTGGGTTCCGCAGAAAGGGTTTCTTAGAGAAGTCACTGGGATTCCGCGAATCACGTTTCAGTAATGTTGTACATAATATGGTATTATATACTGTTTCAGTCTACACACTGAATTGTTTGGCGATTATGACGGGCGTTATTTTTTCCTGAGCTACGAATATTATTTTCTATTAGTAGGTACACTACAAAAGTGGGGGTACATTCAGAGTCATTAAGCTTGAAGTGAATTCTAATATTGAATTTGATATTTTGATGTGCGATTCAGTAAAATAAAAGAGATTTGAAATTGTTACATTACATTAAAAGTTTAGGAAGCGCTGCGTATTCTAGAGACTAGTTTTTTCGGCCTGTTTTTCTTTCACGCACGACTTTTTGAAGTAGATAGAACATTAATGAGGCATCAGCAGTGCTCGTGGGCCTCAGTTGAGAGCGCTTAAAACTTTTGAGACGCAAAAACAATCAGTTGACTGGCAATGTGGCTATCACGCCCCGCACTCGTTCTATCGCGGTGGCTACGGCTTATGTAAAGGTAACAAACAGTGTTATTAATGACTTGTTACATAATGCTCGGGCTGTTTGTTGGGTTATACAGGGTTAACTCTAACAAGCGACATTCCTGAGACACACCAATGAAATGTAATGAAATGAAATTTATTTGGCAGAAGAAGAAACCTTTTACACTGCTTTACACTGATTCTTAAACTCAACATGTTTATGGAGATGTGATGTTTCAGAATTAAAGTTACAGCTGATATCTAAGCTAGACTAGGTCTGTAATATAACATTAACATAACATAACATAACATTTACATACAGGCACATACATTGCTTCTGGCCCCACACTAGGATACCCTGTGTCGTGGGAACCAGAAACAACGACATCACAAACATGTAAACATCCAAGACCTGGACTTCTTTTTTTTTTTGTTTCCAGCCGGGATTCGAACCCGGGACCTCTTGCATGGTAGGCAGACGCCTATAGATTATCAGCTTCCATTAATTATGTGGTCTGAGGCTACAATACAGTAGAATTAATGAAACCTAAAGGCCACACATGTTGGTTTACTTTTAATTATTATTAAGTTTACTTATCGCTAAGTTTAAGTAGGATTAAAACCAAAATTAAATTATGCCAAAGTAATTTAAGCAACCATGCAAAAAAAATAACATAGAAATTGTAAATTATTAATGAATGTCAAAACAGATAGCATCTCTGTTTGTGTGTGTATGTGGGGTGTTTGTGTGTGTGAAGGGATGTGGTTATTATTATATGTATAGATAGAAAACACTTTATTGCACAACCAGAAACAAAAAATGACAAGCATGATTTTTTATGTCTAAGTAATGTTATACAGTTGAATACAGTTACATACAGTTTGACGGTCTTATCGCTCAGTTAGAGTTTGTATTTTACGATAACTATTGTTCTAGGGTTTTCTCTCGGATGTTTGTTTTACAGTATATCAGAGTTTATATGATTTTATTAAATTCACGCTCTTTAAATATTCTTTTATCTCCTCTTATCTTTTTAAATTGTAGGTATTATATGGTTTTTAACCACCTGAGGCCGATTGCTGGCAGTGGGTGTAAGAGGATGGCGCAGGACGGAAGGAAGTGGCGTGCCTTAGGGGAGGCATACGCCAGCACTAGACGTATACAGGCTGATTTATTTATTGATTGTTGATTGATTTATGGTTTAAAACATTATCTTTGAAGCGGCGCTACACTACAAAGCAGATTATTAACGATAAAGTTTAAAGTAAAAGTTGTGACATTAAACGAACAACTCTAATTGCCGAGTCAGTATTTGAACATTTTTAAGATAACCCTGTATAAAGAAATAACCTACCTGCCTACTCTCTAAGAAAAACGCCAATTTCCATAGTTGTAGCAACGAATAGGTCATCATTGTGTACCGCCTAGTAACGCCATAAAAAATTGTCTAGTCATATGATATTCTTAGTCAGCGTAGCTCGGATACCTACATCTTTTTTTCCTGCTGTTCTTTTCTAGTGCCGACTGTCCTAGCAAAAAGTAATTTATGCAAAAAAGTCGAGGCAGGCAAAATGATACAGTGGAGTAGAGATGATGTCATCTGCAAAGTGGCAATCTGTCAAGTGGGCCGGCCGGCAGGACGTAACTCCGATGTTGCCTAAAGAATAAAAATAACAGAAAATAACGCAAGTTAGAGGAGTTGGAGTAAACGTGTTCTTGAGTGGAGACCGCGACTCGGCAAACGTAGTGTAGGACGCCCTCCGACTAGGTGGGATGGAGATCTGCGAAAAACTGCCGGCAGGTGCTGGACGCGGCAATCTGAAGACAGGGCGCTATGACGCTCATTAGAGGAGGGCTATGTCCAGCAGTGGACTACATAATATAGCCTGAAGAAGAAGAAAAGGATTTCAAGCGATGTAGAAAAAGGTTTTTCAATTATAGTACAGGTCATTAATAACCAAAAAACAAAAATTTACTTCCTAGAGAATCACTCAAATATTTTATTCATTACCATGCTGGTAACCATGGCACAGAGTATCCTAGTTTAGGACCAGGTGAAGCAATTGTGTTGTGTGGAAGTTATTATTACTATTATCATTATAAATATAAATAAAATAGGGCCGGTAAGGGAAGGGACGTCCCAGGAGGACATACTTCAACCAAATAGGGGATGTAAAGGAAAGTTCACAATTATACATATAAAATATAAGTAAACATACTCGTAAATACAAATTGTTTACTTAACAAACGTCAAAATTGTTAGTGTCACAAATTAAAGTCGTGGAGAAGTAGCTAATAAAGGGACATCAAATTTATTGTATTCAAAACAGTTGACAATTTATTAACCGAATATAAAATAATATCATTACTCTACTGTGTAATACTAGCCATCTTTGTACTCTAAATAATATTTGATGTTATAATTATAATAAACTATCTGTGTGTGCTTAACATTTTTTTAACCGCGTCGGAGTAATAAGAAATGGTTACGCATTTTGGTGTCTATTATGGGGCTTTTGGGTGGGGGCGTCAGTTTTTGGCACCCTGTAGAGTCCTGGGGCTATTCTTCTGTGGGTTGGTCCATCCCAGTCCCGCAGCACGGCAGGAGGGTAAGAACTAGTGCGTCAAAGAGATATGGCGATATTTTGCGTTTTACGACGCGTTGAAGGCGTATTATGGTAATGTTATGGTGGCACGAGACATTTTTACGGTGCGCTGGGAGATACTGAGGTGTTTGTGTGTTAATTGCGGTTGAAACACTTCGAGTCTTTGGCTCACATCTGAAAGGTACTAGGTTCGACTCCGGCAAGTACTATTATAACTTTAATTTGTAATGTTTTTAGGGTTCTATACCCAAAAGGTAAAAACGGGATCCTATTACTAAGACTCCACTCCGTCTGTCTGTTTGACACTATGCCGTATCTCATGAACTGTGATAGGTAGGCAGTTAAACTTTTCACAAATTTAGAATTTCTGTTGCCGCTGTAACAAAAAAATTAAAAACAGAATAATATAAATATACGTACGTAATACATAGAATATTGTAAAGAGGTTCGAAATTTCACTGATGCCGGTGAGTCGCCCATTAGCTCAGTTCGAAAGAGCGCTGGCACGCATAGCCAGAGGTCGCGGATTCGAATCCCGGCATGGGTGGAATTTTTAGCCTCTAAATAGGTTTTTAGAATAATAAATATTTAAAAATATTGTTTTCTTCTTGAACTTGGTACTTCTATAACTTAGAACTTGATGTAAACCAATTTACATCTAACTTGATTGTTATGTGCAGTTGTGAATTTGTACTAGTGAAGGTTAGGATGACACCCTACTCCAAAAAAAATCGGTGTTGGTTTAATTTTACAACTTCAACTTGAAGTTTGTTTCTCATACACTCACAGTATTTTTAAGTCCGACGATACTCTACACTCTGGTGTAAGCGAGAACAAATTGCATCCCTCATTCAGGAGCCGGGACTGTGGTCTAAAATGATATTGTTCTTTTATTCCACTACCAAGTAAAGGGTAAAATTTTATCTTACCGTTTTATCGGCGTAATTAATGTGTATATCTATAACAAAATTCAGCTTTCTAATACTTGTCGGCTCTGTGCTAAGTTGCGGACAGTCAAGTAACGGAAAAGGCGAAACCATAAGGTTTCTCTGTTGACTATGGCACAAGATAGTAATAAACTAATAATAGACAGAGTCTAATTCTTTCGTGCCTACTGTAGGTATTCTAAGTACAATTGAAGGGACTGAAGCACACTAGATTAGTACTTACTTAACATGCCATCAAACGCCTGCATTTACTTAGCCTGTAAACGTCCCACTGCAGGGTACAGGATGTCTCCCAGAGAGAGAAGTATGAGGTGTTAACTGGTTAGCACCTACAGCCCCGCGATAAGTTGTAAAAGCACGAAAGGCTCTGCCGATTCTATTGAAGCTATTTTTATGTACCTATAAACGTCCTCAGTCATGTCATGTCATGTCAGTCGAATGCATCCGAATATGTGGGCGAAAATCGCCACCGAGTAAGTGCCACGCACACGACGGACATCCAAATCAAGGCCGGCCTAGATGACGGTGGAGAGATGATCTCGACAAACATCTGCCGGTGTGATCTTAGGCGGCCCAGGACAGAAAACTCTGGACTGAATGGGGGGAGGCTTGTGCCCAGCAGTGGGACACAAACATAGAGGATACGGTAAAAAAACGTCCTACTGCAAGGAGCAAGTCTTCTCTCAGAGAGTTGCAAATTTCAAGCGGTGAGGTATTTAAACACCTCAGACACTCAGGTTTCCTGGCGATGTTTTCGTCTGTATGAAATAATTTATGAAAAGTGAAGCTCACGCATTCACGACAGATTTTTTCATTTCATTCACCAGCACGTGCAAGTGAATTAAGTCCCTTAGTAGGAGCAGCATTTACGACCTGGCAATAAAAACAATACCCTTGACAGCCCCAAGGCCGCCCGCACAACGGCCGCCATGTTGCGCGCAAGATAAGCGCGCAGGCGCGGTCGCAGGCGCGGTTAGACGCGCGCGCTGTTGCGCAGGTCGCGGCGCGTGACGCCTGATCACATCCAGACCAATAGCGCCAGTGGTGTCGGCTGCCAGCACACTATGATCCCGAATCTACCAGAAGTTCAGCGTGGGTATTTACAACCGTTTTTCAAGCGAATACAATGATGTAACAACCCAATAAAAAGTTCAGCTTAGACATAGGCGTAGTTTGTGAGAAATATTAATTACCTACATGTCAAATTGGAACTTTAATTAATAGATAAACAAATGATAATAATTGAATTTAATGTCAAAGATTTCAAATCTCGAAAAATCTGACGATCTGCGAAAAACTGCAGGCAGATGCTGGATGCGGCAAGCTGAAGATAGGGCGCTATGGCGCTCATGAGGGGAGGGCTATGTCCAGCAGTGGACTATATAGCCTGAAGAAGAAGAAGAAGAATTTCAAATCTCAATTTGGATACCTACTTACATAACATAATATTACTTAACCTCACGCCTGTATTCCTGAGGGGTAGGTTAGGGAATGCCACTGGCCACAGTCTTGGCAAATCACCTTCGCTTCATTAACGTTCATTATTCTTACTTACGCTTTTTGTCTTGCCCTTTGCTAATCACTTATTTGGATGCAATGATAATACGAGTACATTCCACATTTATTTACTTAATTAAAATAATTATAATCGCAATAGAGTTTAAGAAAAATATATTATCATACTATTTTTATTTTTAATGCAATAACCCGGGCTAAGGACAATTTAAAAAACTTATTTAGAGGCTAAAAATTCCACCATCCATTCCCGCCATGGGTGGAATTTTCATCCTCTAAATAGGTTTTTTAAAAATACATTACTATTATAGTTTACATTAAATAATCTGTTCAAAAGCGAGAAATTCGTGTATTTTGTCTTAAATGTGTACTTTTTTTACTGCATGCATTTATGAAAAAGGCACATTGACACTTTTATGCAATAGAGCCCTGGTATTTGTTCATCTTTGACGGCATCGGTGGTGCAGCGGTTTGGCACGCTGACTGTAAAACCTGAGGTCTCGGGTTCCATCCCCGGCCGGGTCAAACTAGGAAACGAAATTTTCTAGTTTGTCTCGGGTCTTGGATGTTATCTATGTATTTATTGTATAAAATCTACCGTTCGAGTTAACACCTGTAACACAAGTTGTACTTAGTTTAGGGCTAACGAGATCTGTGTAATAGACATATTATGAATTATCATTTATTTATCTCTTCATCTTCAGTGTGACCTAAGGTCCTCAAATGAACTTTCTTCAATGAGATTCTCTTCTGCTGCTGGTTTCGCTTTTTAACCAACTGCAAAAAAGGAGGAGGTCATCATCTGTCTATCTAGTCTAATTTCGCAGTCATGGGGTTGAAAAAAGGCTTGTTTTGCGTTATAAAAAGGGGGTAGTTCCAATTGTAATCCATCCAAGAATCCATAATAATCAATGAACAGTCTCTCACGCCACCTTCTTCGGTCCCTTCCTGCTGTCTTGTGCCTTTCCATAGCCATAAGCTCTATGTTCTCTACATTTTCCCGGCTACTCACGCACTGAACCCAACTTAATACCATTCAGTCCAGTGAAGGTTATTTGATATCAAACAAAATCGAAGCTGTCCTTTTATTTTGTTCGTCGGCCGCACGAACAATAGTTTTTAGTAAACAAAGCTGTAAAACGAACGAGTCGGCCGATAAGAGGAAATTGGAAACAGCCACTGAAGGTTTTATTGTTATAACCTACTCGTATGCCGTTGTTTATACCTACTCGCACGTACTGTACAGTTGACAGCCGGTCAACCTTTACACGTTTGTGGCAAAGTTACTCGTAACGTAACTGGCTAAAGTGCACGCATGTAAAGGATGACGTGCAGTCGACTGTCCTTACCCGCACCGGCTTGACTCATAAAGTTGTTTCTATGTGCTCCGACTCCCACACAAGCCGGTTGTATAACATCACGCGAGGTTCCATGAAGTGGTGCATCTACTGCATAGTCTATCCATTGTCTGCTCTTCTTGTGATCAAAACAAACCAGCTAAGGGTTATTCCATTAGCAATAACTTGATATCACGTCAGAGCACTGTTTATTTCCACGGGCTGCACACTGGTTCCACGCCCTAAGAGTAGCGGTCATAGGGTTTCGCGATAATAATGACTGTCGTTGTCATAGCTGATTATTATTATTATGGTGTTTTGTAATACTTTAAGCCATAACACAATAAAAAAAAAACAAAATAATCTTAAAAAGCTTATTTTATTTACAAAATTATGCATTTTTATTACACTTAAAAGAAGGTTTGCAACTTAATAACTATTAAACCTTACTATTTACATTTTATATTACAAATAAAGTAAATACTTAACTAACATCTAAGTACAAACACACAATTGGACAAAAAATATTATATTTACATAATAGGAGTTATGTAAAAAATAACATAAATACCTATCTTATTTTTTACATTTTTTCCTAAACCGACAACAAATTTAATACTTCTTTTGATAGAATAGACTTCTTCTTCTGTGGTAACCTTCTTAAACTAGAAATATAAGGATCCGAATTAAGGAGAAGTCTATGTATCAAGTCGGTGTTTGTGACAACCCGAGACATTTTCCTCGTGTTGTCACGCCTGAAGAGTTTGATTAATTTATTGCAAGATTCGGCGGCCTCTTCCGAAAGCTCACCTATTGACAATAATGCGTGTTCAATTACTTCCGACCCATGAATGAGGACCTTATGTACAGACGATGGCAAGTTGTACCATGGATAGGTAGCAACAAGTTTACGTGCTGTTTCTAGAGAATACTCTTTAAAAGTGGCGTTATTAATTTTGTATCCCGACGAAAGACACTGCAGCAGATTATGACATCTGTCAATAAGGATTTTATCTAATCCAGTAATTTCCGCTGAAACCGCTGAGTTAGAAAAAAACTTTCTGGCAGTGTTTCCGTCGTTAGATGTGCCACTTCCTCCACTTCGCGGTTTGTCGACTATTAGACCAAGTTTCTGCCTAAACTGTTGCTGCACATGTTGTTTTTTTTGTGCAAGAAGAGCTTTTTCGTCTGAAGAACGTACCTGCCATTTCTTTATGTCTAATCTATAAGAAACGTGAATTAAATATTCGAAGAATCGGATATACGAGTGAAGAGGAGATAGTCCAAATTGATAGGTACCACTATCTGCAGTTTTGCTCAGCGATTTATCAATGTCATTCATCTCTTTTGGAGTTGAACCACAAATATAACATCTACTACAAGATGTATCGCTCAGAGCACTGCACACTTTACCATCAACCATGGTTAATTGTAAAGAATGCTGCACTTTTATTTCATATTCACCGTGAGTGAAAGAAGTCGGTTGTAAACTATCAATTTTAGTCTTGAAATAAGCTTCTTCTTGCACAGAAAGGTCTTTGGATTCTTTGGCAAATTGGAATCGAATAGGCCTACAATACCTGGTGGAAGAAGGGCGCGGATTTTTCCAAACTATTTGATCTGGGTCGGAGGTATTGGACTTACAAACCAATTGAAGAGGACAATATGAAGTAACAAACATACTGCCATCATCATCGATACCAGAATCTCCAAAAATCTGTTTATATTCGCTGTGCCCCGTACTCCCATCGAAACCCCATTTTCCAATCAAAACAAATTCTTTATTAGGGTCAATATTATTCAAAACGGGTTTTTGGGATTCTAGTATCCGGCAAGCAGTATGATCTAACAATGATTGTAATTCTACTTCAGCAGATGATTCCGTGATAAACTCTTGCGATGGATAGCACCGCTTCTTAGCTTCTAACACTTTTTGATAAGATGGTAATGCATTAGGTGATTTTGCATTAACGAAGTCTTTCACCAAAAGATACTGATGTTTAGTCAGTTTTGTCTCATTTATAAGAGACAAGACTTCGTCAGTGCTGAAATTTAAAGATGCAGCGGCGTTAGATAGACTAGAATCGTCCAACAAAGAATTTATCGCAGAACTGTCTACTTTACTTAACTCTGCAAGCCTGCGGCGTTTTGATCTCTTGCTACATTCCTCAAAGTCCTTCCTGTGCTGGTGCTGTTGGGTGCTTGTCGAAGCTTCTGCTGCTGGCCGTTGGGTGTTGTGGCTCCCTACTGTTGCACAAGTTGGCAGAACGCAAACTTCAATTTCGTTCAGCCAGTCTCCGTACTTAGAGACCATGCGAGAATGGTTGCGCGTGACTTGCTTCCAAATTGCTACCAATCTTGTACAAACTTTAGTAACTCTTTTTTCCAAGTCATCAGCAATGTAATTCTCAACATCAGGCAGCAATTGTATTAGGTCTCGAAAAACTCGATGCCAACGCTCCAGTTCAGATTTGCTGTCTTTAATAGACAGCCAAGTATCTAGTACAAGCATTCTTTTGAAAGAACACTTAATACTAGTACCTAAAACAAAATAAAAATACGTTAAAAGCGGATCAAAATAGATACATGTTTCGTAGCAAGTGCTACGCGCCTGCTACGCGTTCAGGCGCGCGGCGTAGCACCTGGCTGCACCTTACAGACGCAGCATGACGCAGCTAAATTTGGAGAGGCCTAGTAGTAGACATTGTAACCCATATTTCTATACCAAATTGAATGGTACAAGTAGGTACAAACATAAGTAAAAGCTTCAACGTAAAAAATATACAGACATAAATACATAAAAAATGCCACGTTGGCGTAGCACTCTATTTAAAAAAAAAATGTAGAAGGAAAAGGCAAAATAGTAAAGTAAATTAATAATACATACCTGTGACTTCAAATTCCATTGTAAAATAGCAGGTCACAGACAAGTTGGAACTTAAACACACGCGTCGCGTCTTGGGCTAATTAAAGCACTTGGTGATAACAGGTTGATGACTAATTACTTGTGTTCACTTCGGATGCCGAAAAAGGAATGTTGGGAACAATAGATTGCGAAACCTTTTATACCCTCAGGTAGTATGACAATTAGTGGGTAACTGAGCCAGATATCATGGCTTAGCTCAGTCATTGCCATCCGAGTCCTATGACCTACTACGGTACCACGCGGCTGGGGCCACGGTTAGGTATACATAAACATGCAGTCCTTTATCTTCTACGGGGGACATTTGAGACGCACATGCAGCGAGTAAATCTCCATGAATACGAAAATGTTTGGGATGTCGTTGCATTGTTGACATAGGTATTCATTGCCCAGGTATTCTAGTTTGGGATCAGGGACAATAATAAATATTAGTTGTATAGAACTTACGCTATATTGTATAGAATCAGGCGTTAATTTGCGGAAATCCATAAAAGCATTAAAATGTGAAAATTAAAAACCTATTTAGAGGCTAAAAATTTCACCCATGCCGGGATTCGAACCCGCAACCTCTGGCTATCCGTACCAGTATCCGTGAAAATTACTTTGCTAAATTCCGCCAAAATCCCACAAGCACCATGCGGAGTTATTGCACCGCCCTTCCTCCCACTTTTTCAAGACACGAACACACCACTACCGACACCAACACTTGTGTGAGACAACACGCGACGCGTTTCGCCTCTAAGACGAGGCATCCTCAGGCTCCCAAATACGAGAGGCGAATGGTGCTTGTGGGGTTTTTGGCAGAATTTAGCAAATAAATTTTTTTTTTTTTACGTTATGCTATAGCAAATGATATGTGGTTAATTTTCTGTATTTTCACTTATCATGTAAGCTACTGTTATGTTTATGCTCTCTTCATGGTGTGCCTAGTAATTAGATTTCTGTGGCTTCGCTTTGTATTCATGTCTGTGTCTTATGTAAATAAATTATTTATCTTATTATCTTTTATGGTATTTTAAAAACCTATTTAGAGGCTAAAAACTCTACCCATGCCGGGATTCGAACTCGCGACCTCTAGCTATCCGTGCCAGAGCTCTTTCCAACTGAGCTAATGGGCGACTCACCGGCATCAGTGAAATTTCGAACCTCTATACACTACTCTCTGTTATTACGTACATCTCTGGCACGGATAGCCAGAGGTCGCGTGTTCGAATCCCGCCATGGGTCGAATTTTTAGCCTCTAAATAGGTTTTTAAAATTGTCCTTAGCACGGGTTAGTGGATTAAAAATAAAAAAATAGTAAAATCTTTTAGGCTGTGTGGTGTCGGCCTAAAGAATAGCACCAACCTAAATTCTTCCCGCGGGTGTCGTAAAAGGCGACTAAGGGACACAAACCGGGGGGTGGGCAGCAGCGCCCCTGCAGTACAATTCCACCAAACTGCGATCCCTAACCCGCATGCCCAGCGTGGGGATTATGGGCACTACCCCCCAATGATGGCACAACCTTGCGCTCATTATGGGAGGGCTATGTCCAGCAGTGGACTAATATAGCCTGAAGAAGAAGAAAATCTTTTATGGTACCTACCTAAGCCTACTCCATCTAAAAACAATATCAACGGCACTGCAGCCTCCGAATGGTCCCTTCATGTATCTAATTGTGAGTGAAGGTGCCATTTGGCGCTGTATAAATCATCACGTTGCGTAGATGCAAAGGCCCAAGTTTTTCTGAAAGAACAGCTTCTTCTTTTTCTTCTTCAGGCTATATTAGTCCACTGCTGGACATAGCCCTCCCCTAATGAGCGCCATAGCGCAAGGTTGTGCCATCATTGGGGGGTAATGCCCATAATCCTCACGCTGGGCATGCGGGTTGGGGATCGCAGTTTGGTGGAATTGTACTGCTGGGGGTGCTGCTGCCCACCCCCCGGTTTGTGCCCTTAGTCGCCTTTTACGACACCTGCGGGAAGAATTAGGGTACCACCAGCTTAACGAAAACTATTCCGTGATGGATGACAAACTTAAACTGTGTTTGAGAAGCATTTGAAGGTAACGTATTTATATAAATAAAACAGAAAACTCAATGTAAGAGGACTGCGAGCGAGAACCATAACCGAAGGGACGTGAAATATAAATCTTTGTGGTTGAAGATATAAACGTTACTAAGGAAAACGCGCGCAGCCATTACAAAGGCGAATTCATAAATATGGTTTCCGATCCAATTTTCAGATTTGCACGGGTAGAAAATAACTTCCCTCCCGCGGCCGCGCCATTGTTCGATTCAATAGGACGTAGATGGGAAAAAATGCTTTACCGATTTTCAAGTGACTTTGATGAAAATTACTTGTTTATGTGGGACGGTGCGTGAGCGTGTGGCTCGGGGTGTGTTGTGTTGTAGGGGTTAGATAGACCTGGGGACGAGTCTGTATAATACATAGTTGTTCAATAGAGTGAATTGACGGCCTCTGTGGCGCAGCGGTAGCGCATCTAACTACCACGCAAGAGCTCCCGGTTTCGAACCCCGGCTGGAGACAAAAAAAATGCCCCAGGTCTTGGATGTTTACATGTTTGAGATGTCGTTGTTTCTGGTTCTCACGACACAGGGTATCCTAGTGTGGGGCCAGAAGCAATGTATGTGCCTGTATGTAAATATTATTATATTATTATTAATATAGAGTCATATTAGTCTGCTAATGGAAGTTTCGTTCACACAATCGGTATAACTCGTGACTAACTCGGCGCCTCGCGTGATTCGATCTTCTTCGCAAGAGATGCCTACGTATTTAATTTGCGCGGGTTTATACCCCTGGAATGACATTGTTCTGCTATTACTTTGTAGACTACCAAATTGAGGCAAATAACAACAATTGTCGTGCTCACATTCTATTGAAAAACTGTGTATTAGACCCTATGATAGCACAACGTGGCGCTCTTTTGGGGAAGGGCTATGTCCAGCAGGGGACTTGTATAGCCTGCCGACGACGAATAGACTCGAGTGCCTGAGATTTCCGCACTTAGCCTCATAGTTGGGCCATTATACGTAGCAAGCGCTGAGGTACGTTAACACTTCAGACACTAGGGTTTCCTCACGATGTTTTCCTTCACAGTCAGCGAGTGGTATTGCTACTATAACTTCACAAATGTACATAACTTATAAAACAAAGTCATTGGTACTTGGGTTCGAAGCCACGATCTACCGATTGAGAAGCCGGCGTTCTACACCGCTCCACTACCACCGCTTGTACTCTATTGTAAGGGTGTCAGAGGATTTTTAAAACCTATTTAGAGGCTAAAAAATTCACCCATGCCGAGATTCGAACCCGCAACCTCTGGCTATCCGTGCCAGCGCTTTACCAATTGAGCCAATGGACGACTCACGGCATCAGTGAAATTTCGAACCTCTTTACACTATTCTCTGTATTACGTACAGGCAGCGACATCTGACTTAAACTAATTGCATTACTTACAGCCCCGACTACCTATTTTGCAGTTAGGTTTAAACATCGGAACGATATCACTGTACACTGTATCCGGCACGGATAGCCAGAGGTTGTGGGTTCGAATCCCGGCATGGGTGAAATTTTTTGCCTCTAAATAGGTTTTTAAATTTGTTCCTTAGCACGGGTTAGTGCATTAAAAATAAAAAAAGTATAATTTCAGAGGATTGTTCGTTATCAACCCTTGTATGTCCCCACTGCTGGGGCACGGGTCTCTTCCTGCATCGCAGGAAGTTTAGGCTATACTCCACCACGGGTGCCAAGTCCGGGATGGTGGAGGATTGTAAGGCAGTGGCGGGCTTTACTGTCAGATGTTATCAGGCCGCCCATAAGGCCTCTGACATGGCTTAACGACTGCCATTTGACAGCCGGCACCAACGGCTTAACGTGCCTTGCGAAGCACGGAAGCGCTTGGAAAAATGCCACTAGCGGTAGTCACGGGACGCTCAGCCATCCTGTACTTGACCGCAGGGGATTGATTATTTTAAATTTTCCCATTTTCTCCAACATGCCTGTGGTGAAGGAACTTATAGCGATTATTCTTTAAGCGTAGAGTTAGGCAATCGTCACTCGGCCCTTCGCCTTGAAATATACTTAAATCGCCGATGAATTATGTAATCTCGGTTGAAAAACCTTCAATATAGGAATGGTTAAAGCTATGATTTATTTAACGTTGTTATTCGAAAAACCTCCGTAATCTCCGGCATACAAAATTAGCCAGCGATAAGTATATCAGCGCGTCTAAATGTAGTTACGTACATTTGTGAATTTGCACTATGAACAGAACGCTAAAATGAAGGAAAATATGAAGGTTTAAAAACCTATTTAGAGGCTAAAAATTTCACCCACCTCGGGCACGGATAGCCAGAGGTCGCGGGTTCGAATCCCGGAATTGAGCTTAATCACGTGAGACGAGCAACCGACGCGACGCGAGCTCAGTCTCTACTCACCATGATTAAGCTCTGCGAATCGGAGCGAAACCTGGTCGGACTCTTCCGATATAACAACACCCGTAAGTAGATCCGGTCAAAAATTCTACAATGTGTTGTGCTTACGAAAGTTTTAGTTCAAAAAGGGGAACTTTGTGTACGTGACCTTCGACATCCCTGTCTGAAAAATGAAGTCGCCTACCTAAATGACTTCACTGCACTACTTGTGCCCCGGTAAATCCCCAAACCGGGACCCTGACAGTGATTAATGTACTCTCTGCAAAGGGCTGAAGTTCACCTCCGATGCTCCAATAAAATTAGGCGGAGGGAAGCGTTTTTCATAAAGCGGGTGACGTCACGCGCCGGAGCGAATTCATCTCGTGATCGCGGAACGTCGCGATCGCCCGACTGACTACAGCCCGGGTAGTAAGACGAGTTCGCGATTTAAATATCATCATTTCGTGTCGAAATTTCGTGACTTTACCGTACATAGACAGTATTTCTTTATTCGGCTAGAATAAAATATTAATTAGTATTAAGCCCGCCTATTATTATTAAAACTCTATATGGAATAAAAAAATACACATAGGCGAGCTTAATGCTAGCATTATTGTCCTATATTAACATGGTGCAAAAAAGAATTTCAATAATAATAATAAATAATGGCCAAATTCTAACATTACGAGAGTTTTACACAGGCTGGCCGGGTAGTGCGGTGTCACGAGTCAAGCGTTTTGTCGCGCTGAAATGTTACAACTTGACAATTAATGTACTGGAAAGTCGCGTAAAACCTCTAGTCGCGCAAAACTTTTGAGATGCTAAACGTGCAACTAACGCTGTCGTACTGCCCAGGCAGGGAGGGCAGCCAGTGTTGTCACTCTGGCTCAGCCATTTACAAAAATATTTCAACCAAAATTAAAAATTGTAGTAAGCTAAATCTAAATTTTGCTGGAAATACGGTTGTAGATCAAATTGACGAAAAATATAATTGACCTTCTCCCGGAGATGTCTGTCAGTCACTTTATAATCGTTATCAACCATTGTATGTCCCCACTGCTGGGGCACGGGTCTCTTCCTGCATAGTAGGAAGGTTAGGCAATACTTCACCACGGGGGCCAAGTCCGGGTTGGTGGAGGGTTGTAAGACAGTGGCGGGCCTTACTGTCAGAAGTTATCAAGCCGCCCATAAGGCCTATGCCATGGCTTAACGACTGCCTTTATATGACAGCCGGCACCAACGGCTTAATGTGCCTTGCGAAGCACAGAAGCGCTCGGAAAAATGCCACTAGAGGTAGTCACGGGACGCTCACCCATCCTGTACATGACCGCGCCTGTTGTTGCTTAACGAAGTAATTGATTCCAATCACTCCAATCACTCGGTTCACCTAGGCCAAGCGCTTCTCTTCACTTTATAATGCCGCAATCGCAAGATTGCTGCATTATCAAGACTGCTGTGTGGTGTCGGTTTAGGGAATAGCATCAACCCAATTCTTCCCGCGGGTGTCGTAAAAGGCGACTAAGGGACACAAACCGGGGGGTGGGCAGCAGCGCCCCCTGCAGTACAATTCTACCGAACTGCGATCCCCAACCCGCATGCCCAGCGTGACCAGACCAGAGATCTATTCACTGGTTTACTAGCTATCTAAGTGATAGATACCAGTCAGTAAAGCTCCGAAGACGTGACGGAAATGACCTTACGTCCGCACCTAGGTCAGTAAGTCGTGGCGTTCCCCAGAGATCAATATTGGGTCCGCTACTTTACATTGTGTACAGTGCAGATATTGGTGAGGTTATACAGCACTGTAACTTTCACCAGTATGCAGATGACTTGCAGTTATATGTATCTGACCTACCTGATAGGATGCCTCAGGCTCTACTGGGAATGAATGAGGATTTGCGTAGGATAGCTTTATGGTAAAAAAATAACGCACTTATACTAAACCCCATCAAATCCAAATGCATGGTGCTTGGCACAAATGCTCAAGTATCAAAAATTAAAAAGCAGTCGCTTGGTGTCGCTGTTCTTGGTGAGAAAATTGACGTGGTAGACAAAGTAAAAAACTTGGGGATCACGATGGATGGCAATTTGCGTTTTGAGGCTCATGTGGAGGACTTAGTTAAAAACTGCTTTTATAGACTCAAAGTTTTGTACAAAATTCGTCACTTACTCACTGAAAAAGCACGTATAACACTTTGTGAGTCGCTCATTTTGTCTAGGCTTAATTATGGCGATTTGGTCTATGGTCCAAGACTCTTGAGCACAACTCAACAGCAAATACAACGCGTACAGAACGCTTGCTGCAGATTCTGTTTTAATATCCCACCACGTAGTCACGTAACTCCGTTCCTTAATAACGCGTCCATGCTAAATATGGTTTCGCGCAGATTTCTGCATATAGTGTCACTGATGTTTGATATTGTCAACACTAGGTGTCCTGACTATCTTTTCTCCAAGCTCAAGTTCTCTCAGTGGGCGACAGGGCATCCTTGATCGGCAAGGCAACCACTCGAGTCCCATCGTCATCGGAGTGCAGCGTTTACAGGCAGTTTCCGCTACCATGCAACCAAGTGCTGGAATAACATTCCTCCTCCTGTAAGGCAATGTAATTCTAAGATATGTTTCAAAAAACGTATAAAATCTTTACTTCTTCAACTACAAAAGCTAGGGATTTCACCTCTGGCACTTGGTTCGGCTAGCGGTCTTATTTCGAGTGGGAAAATTTACTCTGTGTTGTAATAGATATTTAATTAATAAAATATAATTGAAATAATAATGAAATGAAATAAAATGGATTAACGTAAAATTATTTTGATGTAATTGAATTTAATTGAATAACTTGAATCAAATTGAATGTTATTTAAATAAAATAAAACTGAACTAAATCTAAATTAATGAATAAAATCGAAATAAACTAAATCTAGCTAAAGCGAATTGAATTTGACCAAATCTAGCTAAAGCGAATTGAATTTGACTAAATTGTATTAAAATATTGTGATAGGTTTGATTTCATTCGATGGATATATATCGATTTGATCAGATTCGAATCGAATTGAAAAAGATTATGAAGATCACGGTTATGATAACCACGCTCATATAGTAACGATACGTTCACTAACAAAACTGACAACAGACACGTTCCGTTCACATCCTCCAGGCTGTAGCTGAAAATCAGCGATCTGTTCTACCGAGCAGATAATGACGCTGAGATACGGCCATTTTGTACTGCTGCATCACACACACGCCATACAATGGTTTTCATGCCTTTTTTTTTTGTTGTCTTAAGTCATGCATGCATAACTTTTACGTATTATTTTAAGCTTTTGTTTTGTTATTTGTTTGTTTGAAAAGTGTGTGTGTTTCAAAAAGTGCTAATAAATAAAAATAAATAAAAAATAAAACATTATTGTGTATTTTTTTTATATTTACCGTTTGCTGGATCAACAATGAATTGGTATTTTTTTTTATTTATATTGATTTCACAGTTTAATTAACAACGTTTACTTGATCGGAGTAATTTTAAATGGAATTTATACTAAGTTTACTAACTTAAAGTAAGTAAAGCCTACTTAGCTGTTATAGTTTTCCTTTTATTCATTTGTATATTTATTCAGAAAATTAGCATTATATTTAAAATATTAAATTAACTAGTTTAGCTTTCTTCAGAAATTATCTCACGGGAACGCAAATGATCATTAAATAAGCCTTGTCTCAATCAGATAGCTAGATAGATAGATAGATAGACAGACAGACGGACGGACGGACGGACGGACGGACGGACGGACGGACGGACGGACGGACGGACGGACGGACGGACGGACGGACGGACGGACGGACGGACGGACGGACGGACGGACGGACGGACGGACGGACGGACGGACGGACGGACGGACGGACGGACGGACGGACGGACGGACGGACGGACGGACGGACGGACGGACGGACGGACGGACGGACGGACGGACGGACGGACGGACGGACGGACGGACGGACGGACGGACGGACGGACGGACGGACGGACGGACGGACGGACGGACGGACGGACGGACAGACAGACAGACAGACAGACAGACAGACAGACAGACAGACAGACAGACAGACAGACAGACAGACAGACAGACAGACAGACAGACAGACAGACAGACAGACAGACAGACAGACAGACAGACAGACAGACAGACAGACAGACAGACAGACAGACAGACAGACAGACAGACAGACAGACAGACAGACAGACAGACAGACAGACAGACAGACAGACAGACAGACAGACAGACAGACAGACAGACAGACAGACAGACAGACAGACAGACAGACAGACAGACAGACAGACAGACAGACAGACAGACAGACAGACAGACAGACAGACAGACAGACAGACAGACAGACAGACAGACAGACAGACAGACAGACAGACAGACAGACAGACAGACAGACAGACAGACAGACAGACAGACAGACAGACAGACAGACAGACAGACAGACAGACAGACAGACAGACAGACAGACAGACAGACAGACAGACAGACAGACAGACAGACAGACAGACAGACAGACAGACAGACAGACAGACAGACAGACAGACAGACAGACAGACAGACAGACAGACAGACAGACAGACAGACAGACAGACAGACAGACAGACAGACAGACAGACAGACAGACAGACAGACAGACAGACAGACAGACAGACAGACAGACAGACAGACAGACAGACAGACAGACAGACAGACAGACAGACAGACAGACAGACAGACAGACAGACAGACAGACAGACAGACAGACAGACAGACAGACAGACAGACAGACAGACAGACAGACAGACAGACAGACAGACAGACAGACAGACAGACAGACAGACAGACAGACAGACAGACAGACAGACAGACAGACAGACAGACAGACAGACAGACAGACAGACAGACAGACAGACAGACAGACAGACAGACAGACAGACAGACAGACAGACAGACAGACAGACAGACAGACAGACAGACAGACAGACAGACAGACAGACAGACAGACAGACAGACAGACAGACAGACAGACAGACAGACAGACAGACAGACAGACAGACAGACAGACAGACAGACAGACAGACAGACAGACAGACAGACAGACAGACAGACAGACAGACAGACAGACAGACAGACAGACAGACAGACAGACAGACAGACAGACAGACAGACAGACAGACAGACAGACAGACAGACAGACAGACAGACAGACAGACAGACAGACAGACAGACAGACAGACAGACAGACAGACAGACAGACAGACAGACAGACAGACAGACAGACAGACAGACAGACAGACAGACAGACAGACAGACAGACAGACAGACAGACAGACAGACAGACAGACAGACAGACAGACAGACAGACAGACAGACAGACAGACAGACAGACAGACAGACAGACAGACAGACAGACAGACAGACAGACAGACAGACAGACAGACAGACAGACAGACAGACAGACAGACAGACAGACAGACAGACAGACAGACAGACAGACAGATAGATAGATAGATAAATCATTTATTTTGCTTAAAGACACACACACATAAAGCATCACATAAAAAATAATTATATAAAATAGTTTAAGTACAAATACAGCTTTATCTTAAATACTAACTCACATGCATCGAGTTCTACGGCATTTTAGGCCGTATGTGGGTGTGCCACATAAGCTCAAAAAGGCCGTACTTTAAATAAGTAGATATTCTACTGATTTTCAGCTACAGTCAAAGTGTGAGAACGGCAATGATATTTGAATAAAACAACTACAATATTTAAAATAAAAATATGTACAAAACGACCTTTAACCATAAACAATAAATTATACAGAATAAACCGCTCTGCTCATTAATTAAACAAATAATTCCTTAATTATTACTTGATTATGACTATTTTACCAGTTCAGTTCAATCAGATCTTTGTCTACCTGGATGCCAAGTTTCATGTAAATCTGTCTAGCCGTGATTGAGTAACAACCATCCAAACAACTTCACAAATTGCCACATTTATAAAATAATATTAGAACTAAGTAAGATTATAATGATATACCTACTTAACTACTTTAACTTCGTTATTTTGCTAATGCCCTGATTTATTCACGATGTAACCAATAAAATAATATTTAGAGTGGATTTTGAGTCGATTTGAAATCTCTTTCAGGTCTCTGTAACGTGTCAGTCGTGTTTTATGGGAACAATTTTCATCACCTAGCAAGTAGGTAGGTCACTTGGTCTATACCAAGGAGTCAATTGCTTCGAGAGAAACTACTTGCCAAGCAGGGCCTCGATTATTTTAGTGTATTATAATACAATGACAGATTTATAGTCGGATCACGTGACATGTTTTTTCATTCTATTGACGCCTACAAGGTTCGAAACGTGTGCGCGCATTGATACGAAACGGAATTGAAATGAAATCGACGCATTCAAATTTGTTATTTTATTATAGTAACCTAGGCTGACTGCTGCGTTCCATAAAACTACAATATATAGTTTATTACTATTATTCCAAGAGTCTCCCTTTTTATTACATTGTGGGTAGATTTAATAAAATCTCAAGCTGATGATATCTCCCAGGCTCAATGTGGTAATGCAGCCGGTGTTAGTTAGACCTGAGATTTCCGCCTCATAGTTGAGCCATTGTACGTAGCAAGCGCTGAGGTACGCTAACACCTCAGACACTAGGGTTTCCTTACGATGTTTTCCTTCACGGTCAGCGAGTAGTATTGCTACTATAATTTCACAAATGCACATAACTTAGAAAACAAAGTCATTGGTACATGCTGAGGTTCGAACCCACGACCTCCCGATTGAGAAGCCGGAGTTCTACACCGCTCCGCTACCACCGCTCGTTGCAGCCGGTGTTATGGGGGCATTTGCGTCAAATATGGCCGCAGTGACTAATAATTGAGCAAAGCCCTGCGCAGACGAGGGACTATTCCCGAGTACTTTTTTGTCCGCCGATTTAGATATCTTATAAATTGTATCGTAAGTCCCTCAAGTTAGCGAGGACCTTAAGGGGCCGGACTGGACAAAAGTTCGGTGTTTTCGTTTAAAACACCTTTTCTTTTTCAACTTCATGTAAATTGCAACACAATGTAATCTCAGAATATTTAGTTGCATAGCGTACGCTTCACTCAATTTCCGGGGAAATGACCGCACACTGTAGGCGTTGAGTCCGCGACAAGTACTCGGAGGACATTTTTTACGATTCGGGGACTTTTGTCCCTTGAGGAGAACAGTCCCTTGTCTGCGCAGGCCTTTATGAACATTGCTTTTTATGCTTTAATTTACAAATTTAAAAAAAAAATTAAAAAAATTTTAAACAAAAATTTTACAAATTGTAACTACATACATATCTAATCTCTTGATTTTGACGATTCCCATGTATGATGAATTATTACTATTTTAAGCTTGTATAAGTATCATACTTAAATATTAATTTAAGCTCTTACACAATTTTTGTTATCCAGCCTACATACGCCCTGCAGGGCAATGTATATTTCTCTCAGAAAGAGAGATTATTTCAAGCGCTGAGGTAAGTGGACACCTCAGGCACTCAGGTTTCCTCACGATGTATTCCTTCACGGTTAGCGAGTGGTAATGATTCTAGTTAGAACTTCACAAATGTACAGTACTTAGAAAACAAAGTCATCTTTACATGCCCGCGCTCGGAATCGAACAGTGCGTGGAGCGCTTCAGAGCCCTTGGTTCTACCCACTAAGCTACCGCCGCTCTTACACAATAAACGAATAAAATTAAATAAAACTTTGCAATATACATCAAATTATTCCCGCGGGTGTCGTTAAAGGCGACTAAGGGACACAAACCTGGGGGTGGGCATCAGCGCCCCCTGCAGTACAATTCCACCAAACTGCGATCCCCAACCCGCATGCCCAGCGTGGGGGTTGTGGGCATTGCCCCCCAATGATGGCACAACCTTGCGCTATGGCGCTCCAGCAGTGGACTAATGTAGCCTGTAGAAGAATATACTTCAGCTTGTCATATCAAACCATGAACTGTAGTTCCATTAAACACTCGTAGAACCTTTGTCTCAGTTGGCAAACCCTTTCGGATGCGCCCTAAAGTTGTACCACCGAATGCGGGCTTAAGACTTTAGCATCCAAAGCGACACTCTTTCCAAACATTAGTCATGCTAAAACAGCACAAGAGTCAAGTGACAGCAGCGCCAGTAAAGGTACTCGTGGGCAATTGATCACGGGCGCACATCAATAACGCAGGTTCCTGGCCGCTGGCCCCGCGCGCCTGCAATGGCATGGAGACGGCGGGAGGTCGCCCCGTACACTGCCCGACAAAATTCTTCAACCCTCGGGAATATACGGCTACTTTTACATCAGAGCTATTGATTAGAATAGAAGTTTGATTTTTGAACGCACCCATGACGGGCGGAACTACTTGATATCAGTCAGATGAGCTAAAAATAGCCTTCTTGTTTCGTGGTTGCTAAACGTGTGATTTCCCAAAATTGTGTGGCAATTAGATTGCCGGGCTCATATCTTCGCGTGAAGTGCAAGATAAGTTCAGGGACGGATCCCAGTGTTGACAGTGTTTTGTTGTCGGGCGACGGATCGCCCAAATTAGTAGACATCTTGCGATGAAAACGTGGTGCCGTGAAGGTGCATTGTAGGTAGCTTTCGGGGGAAAGAGCTCCTTATTGTAAAAAAAAAAAGTGATTCGAAATATGATTACATGAAATTTGTAGACTTTTAGTCCGGATTTACTTACAGGTGTTGTTATATCAGAAAAGTCCGACCAGGTTTCGCTCCGATTCGCAGAGCCTGATCATGGTGAGCAGAGACGGAGCTCGCGTCGTCGGTTGCTCGTCTCACACTGAATCCGGACTAAAAGTCTACAATGTGTTGTGCTTACGAAAGTTTTAGTTCAAAAAATACATTAAATTTGTTTCAAAAGCGGACTTATCTCTAACAGAGATCTCTTCCAGCCAACCTTAGCATTGGGATAGACGGGGAAGTCTAGGGATCCCCAAACCTTCCAGTGCACCCATCCCGTCGGGTCGATTCAAGTCGAGAGGCGTCGACGAAGACAGACTTTGTAAGTGCCTGGTTTTCTCATTAGTTTTTAAGTATTAGTATTTAGGTGGGTCCTATACCCAACAGCTATGTTTGATAGAGCTGCTGCAATTTTTTTTTTTTGCCTCACAACTGCCATCAGTTGCAAGACTTTAATCAGATTACTTCAAAGATCGAGTAGCGTTTGGAAGGTCAAACGTCTGCAACTTCCTCAGGAGTCACTTGAGGGCTCTTGAGTCTTCCCGAATATTCGGTTGTATTCATGCACCATGGCTTCCAACTTACTTAATTAGGTACTTAATGTACGTCGCATATATAATATACCAGTACTAAGACTAATTGTACTTATCGGCTACTCATAGAATACCAAAATGTCATAATAAACTATAAATTGCAGTTTTGTGAAACCCTCCTTTCTTCTCTTTATTATACAATCCAGCATAAATATTTTTATGATTGAAAAATAGTTTATAGTAAATTTTTTTACGTGATGCTTTTCTGTCGAAACCTAAGTATTCAAAATTTTCCTATGCAATTCAAACTACCCACTCCTTATTTTACAAGATAAGATGAGAATATTCTTTATTGTACACTGGAAAAACAACAAATACAAAACAATTGCAAATATACATAGTACAATTGGCGGCCTTATTGCTAAAAGCAATTTCTTCCAGACAACCTTACGATGGAAAGTTGAAAGAAATTCGAGACGTGTTTCAATTACCCTAAAATTAAATAGTTGATTTATGTGATCACTCTTAAATGTGGTCTGAGGCGTCACTAGTATTATCTGGTAACGCTTCAGACAACATTTAAGTACATACATATATTTTTAAAAATCGAATACGATACAATATGCGAGCGAAACGGATGCCCGACGTAAAATCATTCAGAATATAATTGTTTTACTAATTGTAATAATTAAAAATGTACGAATATTGCGAATGTTTATTTATTTGTTTGTTCGTTCGTTCGTTCGTTCGTTCGTTCGTTCGTTCGTTCGTTCGTTCGTTCGTTCGTTCGTTCGTTCGTTCGTTCGTTCGTTCGTTCGTTCGTTCGTTCGTTCGTTCGTTCGTTCGTTCGTTCGTTCGTTCGTTCGTTCGTTCGTTCGTTCGTTCGTTCGTTCGTTCGTTCGTTCGTTCGTTCGTTCGCTCGCTCGCTCGCTCGCTCGCTCCTTCACTCACTCACTCACTCACTCACTCACTCACTCACTCACTCACTCACTCACTCACTCACTCACTCACTCACTCACTCACTCACTCACTCACTCACTCACTCACTCACTCACTCACTCACTCACTCACTCACTCACTCACTCACTCACTCACTCACTCATTCATTCATTCATTTATTTATTTATTTATTTATTTATTTATTTACTTGTATTACCATTAATAATGTTCACTGTATATGTTCCTAATAAACGAAATGGCAGTCGTTAAGTATGTCAAAGGCCTTATGGGCGTCTTGATAACTTCTGACAGTAAGACCCGCCACTGTCTTACCATCCTCCACCAAACCAGACTTGGCCCCCGTGGTGGAGTATAGCCTAACCTTCCTGCGATGCAGCAAAAGACCCGTGCCCAAGCAGAGGGGACATACAAGGATTGATATCGAAAGGAAATAAAATAGGATGTAGCAGTTTTCGTATCTACTTTTTTAATGCTATCTTTCTGTTGGGTAAAGGACCCACTTAAATACTAATACATAAAACTAATGAATTAAACAACTTACAGTCTGTCTGCGTCGACGCCTCTCGACTTGGCAGCCGGCGCCGCACACTGTTTCGTGTAGAACATGCTAGCTTGACAAAAGTCATGTCTTGAATTCCAAGAAATAATAATAAAAAAATAATAATCACACCCTAAAACTCAAGATTCAAGAATGGTATGTACCTGACATGCCAAACTGATGAGTTATACGGTCATAAGTCAGGTAACAGGGGTAAGTGCAAATAAAATAACTAATCAGTCGCATTTTTGTGACACCTTCGACAACATATCTTTGTGGTTATTCTTAAGATTGTGGATTTTTGTTGTGATGGATTCCATTTTTGAGGTTGAGTACTTTATTATTTCACGCAATTCATTTTAAAAATCGTTGAAACATTACTACAGTTATTAAAACATCGTGATTTCCTTCTTTTTTTTTCTTGTTTTTTATCTTTGATAGATCTGAAAACACTTGTCCGCACTTGTTTCCAGGCTAGATTTTGTATATATCATACAAGCAACCTTCCTTGTTAAGTTGTTGTTCCTTTTAGTTAAGACACTTTAGTACAACTTTTTTTTTTCTTTTTTTTTGTGAAGAGCGTTCACTCCATTTCAAAACATGGCTTTTTTGAAGAGTGGCTGAAGCATGTCAAAAACGAGAGAAACTTGCGTCTTTTTGAATTTCTTTCACTAAGATTTCACTTTGGTGACATTACGGAAGATTGCCGTAGAGAAATCAACCAAAAAATAGCAAGTGTTTCAAACAAACTTGCTACCAAGTGGTTGGCCGCTGGGAAGTCAAAAGAGCGTTTATTGACTAACAATGAAAGCTGAGGAGGTACAGTTTCGAGTTCGTACTACCCATCCAAGAGCTTCTACTTCATCTCAAGATGTGACTCCAGCCGGAAGACCTCGAAAGAATTTCGAGGATTCGTCATTTCGAACGAAAAAACGCCGAATTGAGGTTCTCGTGCATTCGCGAAGTGTTGGTGAACTGATGACGGCAGCAGAAGTAGCTGTGCATTCTAGTGGACAAAGAGGTGTGGCCAATGTGATAAGACACATTAGTGAAAGTCCGGAAAATATTAATATACTTAATACAAAACCTTTAGTGTCTAGACAGTTAAGTTGCAATGAGGCCCTGGCTTACTATGTCGATTCGAAGTCAACATCTCATTCGTATAAGCAGACCAGGAAGTGGTCTATGAAGGCAGGACAAGAAGAAGTAAAGATTGTCGCAGGCTTCGAGAGGAGGTGCTCAAGAATTGCGACGAATAGAGTTAGGTTTAACATCGGAACGATATCACTGTACCCACATGATTACACTATTTTTATTTTTAATGCACTAACCCGTGCTAAGGAACAAATTGAATATGCTATTAATAACGTCTGATCCTTTGATCAATAGCCTTAGAGAGATTCAAAAAAAAAAAGTGTCCTAAGGTATTAAAACTCATTGTTGCCTCTAGGAACACAACACAGCCTAACTCTGATATTCCTTTACCGAATGATATTGATTATCTTGTGGATGATTCATCAAAGGATTCTGATAAAGAAAATTGATTGTTTTAAACAAGTAAATAGTTTTTGTACTTGCTACTTTTTGTTGTAAATAATTTAATAGTGTCCTTCTATTATACACATTTTTAAAAACTATTTTTTTTATTACAATAGAGCTCTGATTTTCATAATAAATGGTTATAATCATCAAAACATCACTAAATCGAAAAACACTATAAAAATATAGGGAGAAATAATTTTCTCAAGCTAGCTTGTTCTACGCGAAACACTGTGCGCCGTCCGGGATGGGTGCATTGAGGTTTGGGGATCCCTAGACTTCCCCGTCTATCTCCAAGAGCTCTTTCCCCAGAAAGCTACCTACCTGCAGTGCACTTACACGACACCGCGTTTTATCACAATATATTTGGGCGATCCGTCGCCCAACAACATCACTGATAACACGGGAGCCTTCCCTGTACTTATCTCACACTTCACACGAAGATATAAGCCCGGCAATCTAATTGCCACACCAATTTGGGCCAACAAACGTTTCACACGTTTTCCAACCAAAAAACAAGAGGTCAATGTTCAACTCATCGGACAGCTGTCAAGTGCAGTGTTGCCAAAATCATATTTTTATTCTAAACACTTTATTTTCTTTTTAAAAACCTATTTAGAGGCTAAAAATTTCACCCATGCCGGGATTCGAACCCGCAACCTCTGGCTATCCGTACCAGCGCTCTACCAATTGAGCCAATGGGCGACTCACGGCATCAGTGAAATTTCGAACCTCTTTACAATATTCTCTGTATTACGTACAGGCAGCGACATCTGACTTAAGCAAATTGCATTACTTACAGCCCCGACTACCTACTTTGCAGTTAGGTTTAACATCGGAACGATATCACTGTACCCACATGATTACACAATTTTTATTTTTAATGCACTAACCCGTGCTAAGGAACAAATTTAAAAACCTATTTAGAGGCTAAAAATTTCACCCATGCCGGGATTTGAACCCGCAACCTCTGGCTATCCGTACCAGCGCTCTACCAATTGAGCCAATGGGTGACTCACGGCATCAGTGAAATTTCGAACCTCTTTACAATATTCTCTGTATTACGTACAGGCAGCGACATCTGACTTAAGCAAATTGCATTACTTACAGCCCCGACTACCTACTTTGCAGTTAGGTTTAACATCGGAACGATATCACTGTACCCACATGATTACACTATTTTTATTTTTAATGCACTAACCCGTGCTAAGGAACAAATTTAAAAACCTATTTAGAGGCTAAAAATTTCACCCATGCCGGGATTCGAACCCGCAACCTCTGGCTATCCGTACCAGCGCTCTACCAATTGAGCCAATGGGCGACTCACGGCATCAGTGAAATTTCGAACCTCTTTACAATATTCTCTGTATTACGTACAGGCAGCGACATCTGACTTAAGCAAATTGCATTACTTACAGCCCCGACTACCTACTTTGCAGTTAGGTTTTAACATCGAACGATATCACTGTACCCACATGATTACACTATTTTTTATTTTAGCGCTGGTACGGATAGCCAGAGGTTGCGGGTTCGAATCCCGGCATGGGGAAATTTTTAGCCTCTAAATAGGTTTTTAAATTTGTTCCTTAGCACGGGTTAGTGCATTAAAAAAATAAAAAATAGTGTAATCACTTTATTTTCCTCTAATTCCCACTGGGGGCAGTTGTAAATTTTTACAAATGACCTCATTCTGATGTATTTCCATATTGGTGATGCCCTTGCCTGAATACGATATCACAGAGTATCCTAGTTCGGGATCCGGACTAGTGATAGTGTTGTGTAGAATTTATAATTATGTAGCCCTTTTACACTTCGCTGCAGTGCAAAAGCTCAGAGAGAGAGAGTACCTGCTCAGTTATCACGCTTGCCTAACGCAGGGGGCCATTTCTATCACTGAGGTTTGTCAAAATTTTAGACACTCAGGTTCCTTACGATGGTTTCAAACACGTTGGCGATATTGGCTACAACTACTTCACAATTGTCTCTAAATAACAAAAACACACGTTGGTAGTTGCTGGGATTCGAACCCGAGTGTGTGCTGCTGGGATTCGAACCTCACACTTGGATCCCGAACACATTCCGAGTGTGAGGCCGGCGGCGTTCTCCTGCTACGCTGCCACCGCACCATACATCTATTATATATTATACACCATACACTATACATCATACCAAATAAACATGTCTATTCTATTCTATTCTATTCTATTCTATTCTATTCTATTCTATTCTATTCTATTCTATTCTATTCTATTCTATTCTATTCTATTCTATTCTATTCTATTCTATTCTATTCTATTCTATTCTATTCTATTCTATTCTATTCTATTCTATTCTATTCTATTCTATTCTATTCTATTCTATTCTATTCTATTCTATTCTATTCTATTCTATTCTATTCTATTCTATTCTATTCTATTCTATTCTATTCTATTCTATTCTATTCTATTCTATTCTATTCTATTCTATTCTATTCTATTCTATTCTATTCTATTCTATTCTATTCTATTCTATTCTATTCTATTCTATTCTATTCTATTCTATTCTATTCTATTCTATTCTATTCTATTCTATTCTATTCTATTCTATTCTATTCTATTCTATTCTATTCTATTCTATTCTATTCTATTCTATTCTATTCTATTCTATTCTATTCTATTCTATTCTATTCTATTCTATTCTATTCTATTCTATTCTATTCTATTCTATTCTATTCTATTCTATTCTATTCTATTCTATTCTATTCTATTCTATTCTATTCTATTCTATTCTATTCTATTCTATTCTATTCTATTCTATTCTATTCTATTCTATTCTATTCTATTCTATTCTATTCTATTCTATTCTATTCTATTCTATTCTATTCTATTCTATTCTATTCTATTCTATTCTATTCTATTCTATTCTATTCTATTCTATTCTATTCTATTCTATTCTATTCTATTCTATTCTATTCTATTCTATTCTATTCTATTCTATTCTATTCTATTCTATTCTATTCTATTCTATTCTATTCTATTCTATTCTATTCTATTCTATTCTATTCTATTCTATTCTATTCTATTCTATTCTATTCTATTCTATTCTATTCTATTCTATTCTATTCTATTCTATTCTATTCTATTCTATTCTATTCTATTCTATTCTATTCTATTCTATTCTATTCTATTCTATTCTATTCTATTCTATTCTATTCTATTCTATTCTATTCTATTCTATTCTATTCTATTCTATTCTATTCTATTCTATTCTATTCTATTCTATTCTATTCTATTCTATTCTATTCTATTCTATTCTATTCTATTCTATTCTATTCTATTCTATTCTATTCTATTCTATTCTATTCTATTCTATTCTATTCTATTCTATTCTATTCTATTCTATTCTATTCTATTCTATTCTATTCTATTCTATTCTATTCTATTCTATTCTATTCTATTCTATTCTATTCTATTCTATTCTATTCTATTCTATTCTATTCTATTCTATTCTATTCTATTCTATTCTATTCTATTCTATTCTATTCTATTCTATTCTATTCTATTCTATTCTATTCTATTCTATTCTATTCTATTCTATTCTATTCTATTCTATTCTATTCTATTCTATTCTATTCTATTCTATTCTATTCTATTCTATTCTATTCTATTCTATTCTATTCTATTCTATTCTATTCTATTCTATTCTATTCTATTCTATTCTATTCTATTCTATTCTATTCTATTCTATTCTATTCTATTCTATTCTATTCTATTCTATTCTATTCTATTCTATTCTATTCTATTCTATTCTATTCTATTCTATTCTATTCTATTCTATTCTATTCTATTCTATTCTATTCTATTCTATTCTATTCTATTCTATTCTATTCTATTCTATTCTATTCTATTCTATTCTATTCTATTCTATTCTATTCTATTCTATTCTATTCTATTCTATTCTATTCTATTCTATTCTATTCTATTCTATTCTATTCTATTCTATTCTATTCTATTCTATTCTATTCTATTCTATTCTATTCTATTCTATTCTATTCTATTCTATTCTATTCTATTCTATTCTATTCTATTCTATTCTATTCTATTCTATTCTATTCTATTCTATTCTATTCTATTCTATTCTATTCTATTCTATGTACATAAGGTTGTTTTTATTTATGGCATCTATCGTGCTGGCACACCGAACAATCCTTATAATAATAATCGTATTTAAAAAATATACCTATGTGTAAGCTACGATTTATAAGACGGCACTATAAAAAATTACGTATGAATAAATGGCAGACAGCTAAAAGACCGCAACTACTTAAATATAATATCTAAGCTCGAGTCCAATTGGCACGCTGAATGTGTAATTTTTACTGCAGTCGATTTGCGCCGCGATTATGGAAACTAGTTCCACGCGGCGAGTGCGATTATAAGTATCAGGGTTTAATTGCGGCATTACTGTGCCATAAGATAAGTACAGAAGTTTGGTTCGGCGTGAGGAGTACGAGATCTGTCATTTACTATTAACAGCTTATCTGTAACGTTTTGTGCACGAGTTATTTCTTTTCTTAAGTATCTTGGGGAGCGTTAAAAACAAAAATCGACCGAAGGCTCAGAGGGGTGGTTCCACTAATCCCCATTGAAAATCCCCATTGGCATATCTTAGTATTGGCAAGGGGGATTTATGGACAAAAAGTTCATAAGTCCCCATTGGTATAAAGAACAACACATTATTATGAATCAAAAAGTTTTTTTTTTCTAATACTAATAGGTACCTACATTACACAATCACGATTTTACAGTAGTTTATAAAATCACAGATGTTTAGATGTTCTCCTAACCTAAATAGAACATGAGTTTTACACTAAGTAAATCACAGATTATAATTACCTACGTATTACGTACACAATCCAGCCTACAACATCTAAAACAATGTCCCAGGCAGTGCCTGTGGTCCGAGTGTCATCCGAGTGGTCCCTTTACACATCTAGTGTGAGTGAAGATGCCACTCATTAGGTATATGCAGATGCCAATTACAATACAATCACATTTTCACTATCATTAACATAACATAAAATTTACATACAAGCACATACATTGCTTCTGGCCCCACACTAGGATACCCTGTGTCGTGGGAACCAGAAACAACGACATCACTTACATGTAAACATCCAAGACCTGGGCTTTTTTTTTTTGTCCCCAGCCGGGATTCAAACACGGGACCTCTTGCATGGTAGGCAGACGCGCTACCGCTACGCCACAGAGGTCGTCAATAAATCGGTCGTCAATAAATAGGTCGTCATTAATAAAGTCACAGATTCTATATTTTCTAAATAAACGCGAAGCGCTCGTGGCCTAGTGAACCGAGTGATTGGAATCAATCACAAAGGTTAAGCCACAACAGGCGCGGTCAGGTGCTGGATGGGCATTTTTCCGAGCGCTTCCGTGCAAGCACGTTCGCAAGGCACGTTAAGCCGTTGGTGCCGGCTGTCATGTAATGGCATTATGGCAGAGATCCAAGTCCAGCAGTGGGGACATGCAAAGGGTTGATACCAAATAAAATCACAGTTTTGCAATCATTGATCAGAACACTGATTTTTACAATTTCGTATTATCTAATAAAATCAATTTGTAACCTAATTTTTGATGCGAAATTCCAAAAAAATAATTCTTATATTATATTATTAAATTTGTTTAAATAATAAGAAAGTGTAAAAATCTATGATTTGATTGTAAAACTGCGATTTTATGTTGGTAATAAGAACTCTTAAAAAGTTATTTTTTTGTTAATGACTGTCAAAATATGATTGTATTGTAATAGGTAATTAGAATCTGTGATTTACTTAATAAATATAAAACTTATGTTCTATTTAGGTTAGAAGAATATCTAAACAAATGTGATTTTATAAATTATTGTAAATCTGTATAATGTAGGTATTAGTATTAGAAAATTAATACTTTGTGATTCGTACCTTATTTGTTGTTCTTTATATTTGTTTTTATACCAATGGGGATTTATGAACTTTCTGTTCACATATCCCCATTGGCGTGTCTTAGTATTGGCAATGGGGATTAGTGAACAAAAAGTTCACAAATCCCCATCAATGGGGATTTTCAATGGGGAGTAGTGGAATAACCCGGCTCAGAGGCGCTTCTGTTGTTTCCCTCAACAAGTGTACCTAGTAGTGCTTAGCGCGATTGCGTCAGACAGACCGACGCGTTGCGAATGCGGAGAAAGTGGATTTCCTCACACTTTCCATCGAGCCACCGACTATAACTTCAAAATATATAAAGACGTATTTACATAATAGGAAATGTAAACGTATGCTTTTCTCGCGCGGCTAGTGTGGGAGCTATTATCACTGCTCGCAAGTGTACGCCCGCTCAATGTAGATAGGAGTCGAAATAATGGATGTGCGTGCTCGGCGACGTGTGGACGTTTCCTCTAAAGCCTTTTATGTGCGAGTTATATAGCTAAGCTGAGGCCAGAGGTTATGCGGTTTAGACGACGAAGGGAAAGGGCCCGATTGAGTCGTCGGGGCCCCGTGTGACCAGAACAAATTGCCCGCGGCCGCAGCAACCCAAATTCGGCTAAATCCAGTTTGCGCCGGACAAATTCGCCCAAAGCCAGCTAAGGGGAGAAAAATACATGGGAAATGAGATCACGTGGCAAAGGCTGTTGGCCCGCCATTTTATTTGCAAATCACCTGGGCCATGGTTATCTCGCAGCGTCCGATGCCATTAAACATGGATAAGCAGATCGGGCGACTTTACGTGGCCTCAATAATGCATGAGTGAGTAAGTACTTGCGTGACCCGATTCGCATTTGCGATGGAAGTAAACAAAGTTCCCGTCGTAGCTCGGGGCGTTTTAAATCCAGGTTTCATACTTACCTATGTCATCGCGTTCCTGGTATTTGTCTGCTTTTCCTTGTTTTCTGAAAACTCCTGGAAAACAGTCTAAGAAAAATTTAAAATTTAGATGTACCTATTCTTTTCATACATAGCGTCGCGCTCCCCGCTTTAACCGGGTGTCTGGTTAAAATGCCACTAAGCAATAACTACGCATTTGAAGCAGATATGATGTGTTTTGTGTGATGTGTTGTGTAAAAAGAATTTTGATAATAATATAATATAAGATCAGCGAATGTATTTTCAAAACAAAATATAAATCGGCGCTCTTAAAAAGACAAGTTGCTGTTGGAGTTTCCAACGAAACGCTCATACTGGAAAGATATACTTGTAAAGGATTATTTTTGTTAATTGCATAATTTTACCCTATATTATTTTAGTTATGTTAAAGGCTAACATGCTCTATTTATCATACAGTCCGACTTATATCGGTAGATAAATCACACAGTAACGTATACATGTATATACACAGTCACTTACTCATTCACACACACAGATACACACACACACACACTCTCACTCACTCACCCACTCACTGAAATACACACAATATATTTGATCTCAAGACTGATTGTTTTTATCAATTACTTTTTATTTATTTAGATTTTAACAGAAATGTAATTACTTACCTTCTTTTAGTGAAGTTGAAGTATAGACGTGTCCTAACTACCAACACTCCCGCACAACAACTCTGGGAATAGGGAATGACTGAAAATCAGCGCTGCACGCACCTTACGAGCAGTGATGGCATTAGCTGAGTCGTTCCCTTTTGTCCCACTAGACTAGTAATAAATAAGATGATACATAATTTAAAAACCTATTTAGAGGCTTAAAATTTCACCCATGCCGGAATTGGAACCCGCAACCTCTGGCTATATGTGCCAGCGCTCTAATCGGCATGGGTGAAATTTTTAGCCTCTAAATAGGTTTTTAAATTTGTTCCTTAGCACGGGTTAGTGCATTAAAATAAAAATAGTATAATGATACATAATGTTTAAAATTTTAAGCTACTTTGTGAGTGACAATAAAAATATTTTTATTCTTTATTCTTTAATTGAATATTTGCTAAACCCTCAATCTCGTTGAGGAACTATTATGTATGTTACATGCTTAGGTATTATATATTTTTTGTACGTAATAAACATCTTAATTATAATAGGAAGAGGAACTGACGACCTCGGTGGCGTAGCGGTTTGGCACGCTGACTGTAAAACCGAAGGTCTCGGGTTCGATCCCCGGCCGGTTCAAGCTAGGAAACGAACTTTTGAAGTTTGTCTCGGGTCTTGGATGTTATCTATGTATTTATTGTATTAAATCTATCGTCGAGTTAGCACCTATAACACAAGTCATTTAGTTGTACTTAGTATAGGGCTAACGAGATCTGTGTAATATTTACATGAATATTTATTTATTTATTATAATTTAATATCATGTACTTACCTACAAATACCAATAACATCTGTATCTTTACTATGTAAGTCATCCATCAATAAGGAATATGAATATAACCCTAACTTTACCGTTTAACTTTAATTCTTCGGATATTTCATACAATAATTATACATAGAAAGTAATCGATCGTCGCTACAAATAAAAAGGGAACAAAAAAAAATACAGGTTTACTGAAATATTCACTTCATGAAATATTCACAAAACTGCAGGAAATTAACAAAACATGAGATAATGACTTTATTTTCTATGTAACGTACGTTTGGGCATTTAATGTAGGAAGGAAAACGTCAAGAGGAAACCTGAGTGTCAGGGTGCTCATGAGCCTCAGTGCTTGGAATCACCAGTCTACACTCTCACTGAGAGGAAGCGTGCAGTGGATGTATGTGACGTGTAATTAAAACAATGCAACGTGAAAACCGTTTCTATAGCATCGATAAATTTTATCGCTTCCCGAAAACAAAAGTTTAAAATTGTCAAGATTTTTAAAAACTTATTTAGAGGCTGAAAATTTCACCCATGCCGGGATTCGAACACGTAACCTCTGGCTATCCGTGCCAGAGGTGGAGGGTTCGAATCCCGGCATGGGTGAAATTTTTAGCCTCTAAATAAGTTTTTAAATTTGTCCTTAGCACGGGTTAGTGCATTAAAAATAAAAATAGTCTTTTTTCAAACCATCTCAAAAGTGACTTTCGCTTGTGATCAAATTCTATACAACATTTAAGAAAAATATGAGAATTATGAAGTTTGGCTGAGTGGTTAGATATCGCTACTCAAGAAACTGTTTTCGGGTTTTGCGTTTTCATTATCACTTTGTACGGAATACTTCTTATTATCATGATTTTATTAACAATGATAATGTGATTGAGACTCGGACCCAGATTGGTAGAAAATTATTGCATGAAAATGCTTCCATCTGTCATAGTATTGATAAAATCGTATCTTTACAACACTTTCATGTACAAGTTTAGACCTACTTAGATGATCAAGTGAAATTATCTAAATGTTACGATTTGGCTGTTACGATAACTAAGTAAACTCGACAGCAGCTCAACATTTACAGTTTCGTCTCACAGTCACCCTTAACGTAACTGATTAGAGTGCACGTATGGAGATTTAAATGTGCTGCCGACTGTACTACGTACGCAACTACATTTTGGCTCCATTCCTAGCAACTTGCGCATGCAATGTAGTTTGACAGATTGCGGTTAGGCATTGGCAAGCACGCGCCTCGTGCCGGGCGCGCCGCGCGCAGCACGCCGCGCTGCTCCGAGCCGAGTGAAAATAATCTAAGCAGCATCGCCGCCGCTGGCAGCACGCCCACACGGGTCTTTCTCTGGCACCCTCCCGTCCGACCATTCCTCTTGTCACTTCGAGCCTAATCGCTACACTCGCTCAGTGACCATTTAATTAAGAGCGGTAGTGGAACAATCTATATCACATTGGCCTTTGCATCTACGTAATGAGATGATTTATACAGCGTCCAGTGGCATCTTCACTCACACTAGATGGGTGAAGCGATCACTCGGATGCTGCAGAGTCTTGGACATGGTTGTAGATGGTGTAGGCTTGCCCAGCACCTGACAGCTTTGTCGGCCTAGCCCACAGGAAAGACGAGAGAGAGTCAACACGTGCGAAGCCATCCGAGCCGAGGGTTTTCTCACGATGTTTTCCGTATGCGTGTGGTATTGACACTAAAAATTCGCAAATGTATGTAGCTTTGAAATTAAACAAAGTTATTGGTACATGCCCACACTGGGGATCGAACCTGGGTCTCTCGCTTGCGAGTCCATTGTTCTACCCACTGAGCTACCACCGCTTCTTGATCACGATGTTAATAATATTATAACTTATTATATTATAACTTATATTATAACTTATTATATTATAACTTATATTATAACTTATTCATACTTTATTGCAGACGAAACATGAAATAGGACATTATATAAAATCACATGTACAAAGGCGAGCTTATATCTGTAAGAGATGTCTTCCAACAAACCTTCGAGAGTCGGGGCAGCAGTAAAAAAGGGGTATAATATAAATACAAAGTAAATAAGTTAATAATAGCTCAAAGTTATGGTAGAGATAAGTAGTGCTGTAATTATTTATCAATAAAATAAACAACACACGGTGCAGATGGCGAAAATGAAGTGGAACTTGGCTGGCCATGTCAGTCGAATGTACTCCTAGATAAGTAACCGAGACCGGGGTGCCACAAGAAGGACGTCGGAGTTAAAGCCGTCAAGGAAGTCGGTAAAGAGATGATCTGCAGTGAGACACAAACAATAAAGAAAAGTAAATAATAAAATATTTATCGCATTAAAAAGTGAACACGTCTTACTTCTTCTTGAAAAAATGGGAGGCAGGGCGGTGTATTAACCAACCGCATGGTGCTTGTGGGATTTTTGGCGGAATTTAACTATGTAATTTTCACTTTTTAATTCTATTTTGGATTTCCGCAATGTAACGCCTGATTCTATACAAAATATTTATCCATAAAAATATATTTACAAAAACCTTTGCATGCTTATTCGTGTTACTATTATTAAGTTTTACGCACTAATTTGGTACACATACAAATTGAGATATTCAGTCATTTGAATGAGTATACACCGGTTACATACCTTTGTTATGTCATGGTTTGAGTATTGTGCCGTTAAATGTTTTCTTAAGTGCTCTGGTGTACAATAAAGAATATTAGTATCGTATCTATATATCTAACACTGAAAAGATTTAGTGTCAAAAATTTGAACCTGTCGGGAGCGCGCGTGGCTGGCTCGACTCACAAGTGTCGGCGATTGACGCTTTTGGCTGCTTTTAACTTCACGTGGTGTTTACTGCGTGTTTACTTAGCAACTGCACTGGGATCTGGGATCGTTAGCCAACACGCTGGCCCAGGCGCATCTTGCCAGACTGCAGCGATTAATGGCAGATTTGAAGAAATTCATTACCAACGACCACGGCATTGTATCAAGCTTAAGATTGTAACGATGCGCTTAACAAGTCGTGAAATCAACATTACGAGCAAAGATAAGTTTTAGGTTATATTTAACACAAACGTATTTTCAGTCTACTGAGTAATTGTATATTTGGTTAATTTCTGTTGTGCTCATGTTGTGTTAATTTTCTGGTTTTTTGTTTCTGTGATGTGTCTTGTTGCTATAATAAATGTCTTTCTTTATTTTCTTTCTTTCTAATTCTACAGTTACTTTTAGTGGATTTGGCATGATTATAGTGACCACGTACGATTAGTGACGGCATTAGATGATGATATCTAGGAGCTACCTATTCAACGTGTCCATGTGTGTGTCTATGTGCAGTCGACAGCAGTTCAACCTTGAAATTATCTTGCAATCTATACTTTAACGTACCTAACTGATTTACTATTTAAAACTGATATACTGCCGATCGTATAAGTTTCGCAGCTGTGGCTATAATGCTTCTGGAAGCGTTCATTTTCTAACCGCACCACTTACAGATCACGTCGTATCTCAAGCGTAGTCTGTCTGCGTATGATCATCCGAATGCATCATCTCGTTCCCTCAAAGCACCACATGTCAGAAAGCCGCTCCAGATTTATGATGTCCGTCGGCCGGAATCAAAATGGCGACGGAGACGGCGCGTGGCGTGAAAAAATACATGAAACTACACGTGTAGTCGGTATTAATAGCTTTATTTGGGATTCCCTGACCGCAGTAATACGGCGGCGTAGTAAGCTAAAGCAACCCTCATCGCTGGTTTTACGCACAACTTGTTAACCTACGTAGTGTTTAAAGCACTTTGACCAATTTTAACAGTACATGAACAGATTTTTCGTGAAAGAGAAAACAGGGGATAGTATTGATTGTTGTGGACCGAGTAAATAATTTTAAGGGATGCAAGTAGTGCTAAATCACAGAATAATCGAGAAGAGATAACATGTAGACCGTGTTAGAGATTATATCTGTTTGTGAGAAATTACGTTACTAAATGTATACTACTTTAACAAAGTATACATACTTTTACCCTTATATAAGTACTTGTGATAGATTAAACATGATTGTTTTTTGATTCTTATGTTAAAAGTTTTAAAAGGCACTAATTTTGGCCTGAAATCGTAATCTGAGATAAAATACCTCTTCCTAGAATTAAATAACGCTGGATTTAATTGTTTCTGTTAATACAGCAGTTTAAAAATAAAAATAAAATAATGCTGTGAAGAGGAATCTTCAGACAGGAACCTCCTTGGGTAGATCGATCGGCGTAAAGGCCAGCGAAGGGCTCAAAGGACCACGCCTAAGTTGTTACGAGTTACCCACTATTTGATTCTCGCTAGATAAGGAACAGCAGATGGGTGCTCGCTCTAAAATACTGCCTACTTACTAATTCAAGACAATAAAATATTCTGATGTACGTGTTTCTATTTCTTTCGCACGGGAAATTAAAAAGTACAAAAATGTTGTCGGAGATTTAGAGGACGAACAACAACACAGAAATAAAGACGAGGGCTATCAAGTGTCAACCTCTGTGGCGTAGCGGTAGCGCGCCTGCCTACCATGCAAGAGGTCCTGGGTTCGAATCCCGGGACAGAAAAGAAGCCCAGGAGCTCTATTTTTGAATCACTCGTCTCGCGTTGAGCGCTCGCATTCTACTGATTTTCGTTCGACATACGGAATTCCGTATTTTTGAATCACTCGACTGCAACGAATGGTCCTTACCACTCGTCTCGTATGTCGATTGATAGTCAAAATTTGTGTTAATTTGTATTGTGCTGCGCACAGATACCAACCTAGCGAAAAATGGGAATTTGCTCCTGATAACTGTTGTAGATTGGGAATATTGTAATCTTCGGTGTAGAAAATGAATCTTGAAGAATATCTAATCTAAT
This sequence comes from Yponomeuta sedellus, assembly GCA_934045075.1. Taxonomy (NCBI): domain Eukaryota; kingdom Metazoa; phylum Arthropoda; class Insecta; order Lepidoptera; family Yponomeutidae; genus Yponomeuta; species Yponomeuta sedellus. The sequence continues at coordinate 21,787,803 of OW203738.1, forward strand.
CCTTAATGGATATTTGGATTCAAAAATACGGAAAAACGAGATCATGCGACTTAGAAGACGAGTGAGACTTATTTCGCATTCGACGATACAATTTCATACGAGTGATTCAAAAATAGATCTCCTGGTCTGGATGTTTACATGTTTGTGATGTCTTAGTTTCTGGTTCCCAAGACAGGGTTATTCCACTAATCTCCATTAATCCCAGTGTGGAGCCAGAAGCAATGTATATACTTATGTATGTAAATGTTATGTAAATACTCGTACATATGTAAATGTTAAAATGTTAGTGTTCTCTATCTATTTACCAAAAGTCAACGTTAGCGTTATTAATATTGTTCAACAAAAAATTACGACAACGTTATTTAGGGAGGTGAAATATTATGTGATAAGGATCTTGTAAAATATCATAATGTTAGGAATATTTTAGTCGTAGAGACTGGCAACAATCTCATGACGTCACCGTTCCTATATAAAGCGTGCGCCGTACGCGCCCCTCTCATTTTGCTGTCTGGCTTTGCTTCTAGTAGGTTCGTCGTGGTTTGTCGCCAGTCTGGTGAGGTAATATTTTCGTTACTTTTGATTTGTGTTCCTTGTAACTAGAGTGCTTTGTAAATTCTTATAAGACTATTTGAGAAAAAAATATTCGAGTCGAGTTTCTTGGCTGCCTTCTTCTCCACTACGGCTTCAGCCCGAAGGTGGCTCAGGAATTTGACATTGAATTAAATTTCTGAAAGGGCACTCATTTCTATTATTTCTACGCCTGATTCCTTACAATAATATAAAATACCTATTTTTGTTAGAAATTGTGTACCCCAAAAAATGTTTTCAGAAGAATCTCCAGCAATATTCTTCAGGGGCAACCGTAGATCAGACCCTTCTTTAGGGCAGATCACGGGTCAAGGTAAATGTTCTGTAAAATATTACACATTAAAAATCGACCATACAACTAAGCTCATTTTTAATAAAGCTTTTACATTTTGATTCTAATGACACCCTCATAACGGCAATGCGCGAATCGTGTCCGGCTTATTAGCCGGAAAAGATTACGAGCCTCTGATGGGTTGTTCTTTAAATAAAGAACAACCCATCAGAGGCTTGTAATCTTTTGACTCCAGGGCCTAAATTCTGCTAATGCATGTACAATGACAATTGCGTGAATATGGCGATTCATTTTTGGTTGCTGCTTCAAGTCTACGCGCGGACATATATCAAACCCCGTCGTCAATAGTCGTCAAAATGGTATGAAAAACGTGACCCATCCAAGTGTCGTTGTCCGAATAGCGCTACCCGTACATTCGACATAAACCTATGAATCCATGCACTCTACACAATGATATAACAGGCGAATTTGCAACTAAAGCTAAGGTATATGTAACATTGACTGTAAGTGCCTGGTCATATTCCTATGTTATTTTTTTATTTTAAGACGGATTCAGACTTCGTGTTTGTCTGTATCTGAGGTTGTCCAAGAGAACTTTACTGGTAGTGAACGGTATGGTACGATGAGGTACACCTTTTCCCTTTATTCTAACTTCGAGCGAGACGCGAATCCCTCCGCCCTGCGCATTTCTCAGCGCACTCTGCTCTACGACGTCATCGTTTTCTTAAATGTCAACGGTGCTTCCTCGTCTAAGCTCTCTTCTCATTTTTGCTCAATTTCGTCACTACTACAGACAGAGGTACCGCCCGTTATTGAGTGTATACATATGAACTTATTTGCCTAAGGGAAAATCCAGACTGACTTCTGATGTATTACATTTCAATTAGCAAGAAATTTGAACAGTTGAATCCTTCAAAACCCGATACCCCGTAAGTGACAGATACAATTTTAGACCGGCATTTTATTATTTATAAGCTTGCTGCAAGTTTAAAACAAACTTGCAAGTTCATCATCTAACAAGTTCTACTGTTGATTCGTGGTACCATTATTTAGTACCGTTATTATTTTACTAGATGATTTATCGTTTCAACTTCTTCATAGGCAAAGTTACGACTGAAACAGCTGTCGGATGTTTACGTGTCGGGCTTGCCTAGCACGTATGCTATACTTTTAATTTAATTTTAGTATCAGCATCGTTTGTCTATAGTTTACACAAATAAATTAAAGACTGCCAGAGTCTCGCAGACGTCCACTAAGTTACCAATTATTGGTACTGTGATCCTTCTGAGTTTGTTGAGTGTCTGTGTGCACTCAGAGGCGGAGTGTCGGCTGCAAGATGGCAGATAGCACACGCCTGCAGATAGCTGCCATTGTCGCTTGCGAACACCCGAAAAAGCGTTCATCGAGATGACGAACGGTTTTTGAAGCTCCCCCATTATTAAGCAAGAATTTCTCGAGCATTTGCTGGCAAAACCTATTTTGAAAATGTGTTGTTCTTAAAGAACAATTTTTCTGCACTACTGAATATGAAACTAATGTTCCGAAGGCAACTCACGTTGTAACGTGATATTCAATAAATAGAATGTAAGGTAAAGCAGGTTATTCCTTTTATCAAGAATGCTTGTGCCCTGCAGCGGGGATGCTACAGCTTACCTTTTATTTAGAGCAGCTGGAAAATACGGATAGTTTGATAAAATCTCAGTAAGAGGATTTTGCAGTGAGATTGGATTTTAGCGAAAATACAATCTCACAGTAAATTGCATTGGTATTTTTCAGTCATCAGTTCCAAACCAATATTTGCAAAAATCTGTTATGAATCTTAAAAAAATATTTGATGTTAAGTCTACAACACACAAAGCATTAATTTTATAAACTTGCAAGATTAATAATATGGTCTAGACATTCATGCTGCAGAATGTAAATAAGTATCATTTTATATTATATCGTACGCAAAGAAATTTCTAACTGTATTTTTACGGGATAAGAAGTAGTCTATGTGCTATTCCTGACTATAATCTATCTCTGTGCCGAATTTCATGTCAATCCGTTCAGCTGTCCTGACTTGATTGAGTAACAAACATCTATACATACATTAAGATATGATCAGAATTAATAAACGTCATTTAAATAGGTATACCCCAAATACACCCCCATAGGTAGTTACACCCCCTCAGAATTTAGAGTGCCGTTTAGATTTTAGCATTCAAGCCGCTGTGTCCTTACAAAACAGACCAAATTTTCTAGATTGTGATACCTACTCCTAAACGCAGGCGTAGGAATTTCACAATGTCACAATTTGTTGATAAAATGTATATGACGGCAACGAGGCGATCCCGCGGGATCTGGGTCAGCGCGGGCACCGGGCAGATCGCCGATGGTTCCGCGACGATAAATCCTGCAATAAATGTCGCGATTTGGCTCCACTCGGGCCGCGTGTGCGCCTGGAATTAGATTGGGACCGATCTGTATCGGCTTCATTTAGATTTCTCTCTTTCCATCCAAATTTTATGACTTTGTTTAATTATTAAACGTTTTTATCTAGCGATTGTCAATTTTAAAAACATATTTAGAGGCTAAAAATTCCACCCATGCCGGGATTCGAACCCACGACCTCTGGCTATCCGTGCCAGCGCTCTTCCAACAGAGCTAATGGACGACACACTGGCATCAGTGAAATTTCGAACCTCTTTACAATATACAGTCTCTGTATTACGTACAGTCGAATTTTAAGCGTAAAATATGTTTTTAAAATTGTCCTTAGCACGGGTTAGTGCATTAAAAAGAATATGATTGTTAATTTACTAACAAGCTTCCCGAAATTCACATAATGTATTTTTCATTATACGTAATGAATTAGTATTATTAATTTAGTGGGAAATCAACAGCTTAGATGACGTTTGTTTAAAAAGTCTTTATTTTTAATAACATTACATAATGTAGGTTAACTAAACACAGTTTAGTACATACGATCACAAATGTTATAGTAACTCGGCAGGCTAAGGCTATAAAAGTTTTATAATAAAATTACTATTTATGGTATTTATTTATGGTACCTAGGCCCCTTTGCCGAGAGCACAGCCTCGCAACCGCGCGTGCGCAAGGGCGGATGGGAGGAAGACCCCTATAGTGCTAGCTTAGAAAATATTCAAGTTTCCATTCTCAAAAAACATTGACTGTTTGGTGTCCTATGCATAATTTTCAGATCAGGACCTTGGACTTATCCAGAAACTAAATCAAGCTGATCTAAATCAATATAATTGAATGGCCGCGATCGCACCTAAAACTAAACATAATACGGAACTCAATTTGATTGACAAGTATCAAAAGTCTCATAGTTCCTCTGAATCATCTCAAAGAGACAAGCTGTTGTAGCCCCGTAGTTGTGTGTCACGTTTTCGTTAATAAGTAGAGTCGCTGATCAAAGCGCGCGCGTGTCCGCGCCAAGACATCCAACTAATTAGCTCTTGCCCGGCAACTCCCGACACCGCTCTGCAACTCACAGAAAGATCATATTCAAAGAGCCCACTTTTTCAAACGTTTATAGCAACAGAAGCTGGAATTTCAGCCTCTTCAGAGAGGAATTCCAGCCTCTCCCACATCCTTAACAATCTTCCAATAACGACAGTAGAAAAACTTGAATAAATATTCCATAATTCCAAGTCACCGCATAAAATTTAAAAAAATATATATTATCTAACTGATAAGTATGAGGGGGAGGGAGACGTATTGCCTGCCCCTAATTCCAGGAAAGGGTAGTGCATCCCACTTTTCATGCTAAGTAATATTAATACGTAATACAGAGAATATTGTAAAGAGGTTCGAAATTTCACTGATGCCGATGAGTCGCCCATTGGCTCAGTAGGAGGGAGCGCTGGCGCGGATGGCCGGGGGTCGCGGGTTCGAATCCCGGCATGGGTGGAATTTTTAGCCTCTAAATAGGTTTTTAAAATATTAATACCTCACTACATATATAGAATATAATATAATTTAATATAATCACTTGAATGTATAGTGTTCCTTGGCATTTTCAGCACTTTAGTTTGTTTTGCTTTGTAAAATTTATTTTCGAATATAGAGCAACCTCTGGAAGCATTATAATCTTATATGAAAGATTTTTAACCTCCAGAACTTTTGTGTACTTTTTTAATATGAAATAAACAGTTAATTTATTTTTTATCTCGTTACAAGAAGACCAGATGCCCCAAATATCGGGAATCAAAGTCTCAATTCTAATCTATCAGGCTATATTGGTCCACTGTTACACAAAGGTTTCTCTCACAGTACCGCGCCCCTTCCTGTCTACAATGTTCTCGATTAGAGAAATTATTTTGGCCGCTTTTGCAGGAAGTGCGAAGTGACTCTTCTTAACATAAAGATAAAACTGAAGAAGATTGCTAGCGACAACTGTAAAGTGAAGGGGCAAAAGGAGAAGAAAACAATATTAAACCTAGTCTTTAGGGATTTAATTAAGAGAATTGCCAAAATGGCCAATGATTTGTCATCCCAAAAAAAAAGTTAAACACAGAATGACCGTCCGTCATAGGACAGACAAAAGTGGCATGCCTAAGAAGAGACCCATGTACAGCAGTAGATGAGTTTAATTGTCAAATATAAACGACGTTACTGTCATAAAAGCGTACAAGGATATACCGTTAAATGCTGATGAGTTGTGATCAGATCAAATTAGGTTTGATCCTTATTTAGTTCCAGATTCATTTGTAATTTTGTCGATGTAGTCTGACCAAAAATTTTCAAGCTATTCATTGAAAATTCTATTGGATTTAGTTCATTCATGAATAATAATGTTTTTACAACGTTTTCTTTGACCATGCAGTGTGAACGAGGAACAAAAACAATATTAAACATTCATTTGAGTGAATCGATCGGTACCACCTCCAATCTTCATAATTACCCCCAGCAGTTTCAAAATTACTAACGACTCAAAGATAAACTACTGTGGTGCTTCTGGTGTTCGTAGTCACCAAACCGGAGTCGACGCGTTGTCTAACGCAAGCCGCTTGATAGAAAACGGCGCAGCTCGTGGTCGAGAGGGAAAAATTTCTATTTTCACAAAAAGTGAAAATAGAAAAACTACGTTGAAATCAGTTAGTGCATTAAAAATAAAAATAGTATAATCATGTGGGTTCAGCGATATCATTCCGATGTAAAAACCTAACTGCAAAGTAGGTAGTCGGGGCTGTAAGTGATGCAATCTACTTCAGCCAGATGTCGCTGCCTGTACGTAATACAGAGAATAGTGTAAAGAGGTTCGAAATTTCACTGATGCCGGTGAGTCGCCCATTAGCTCAGTTGGATAGAGCGCTGGCACGGATAGCCAGAGGTCGCGGGTTCGAACCCGGCATGGGTGGAATTTTTAGCCTTTAAATAGGTTTTTTTAAATTGTCCTTAGCACGGGTTAGTGCATTAAAATAAAAATAGTACGTTGAAATCAGTGAAATAATTTTCATGGGCTTACCGCGCATGAAAGCTGCCATTACATGACGGCCGGCACCAACGGCTTAACGTGCCTAGCGAAGCATGGAAGCGCTCGGAAAAATACCACTAGCGGTAGTCATAGGACGGCTACTCATCTTGCGCCTGACCGCGCTTGTTGTTGCTTAACACAAGTGTTTAAGTAAAATTACTAATGTTAAAGACTTTATAAATAATCTTATTGTCTTATTTCTAATATGGTCCGTCATAGAGACAGCAGCCCATCATTCCATAGCATGCTAAGCGTGTACCAGGTCATTTAATGTTACCATATCGTGTAATACCAGTTACAGCTACACGATACATAAATTCACGAATGAGAGCATCTCTTTATAATATTTACAAATTTCAGATATTTTAATACTTTGAATAAAACCTTTTCATTTTAATTTCATTTCAGATATTTTAATGTGGACAAGACCGGACAAGTGAGATTTAGACTAGCCTGTCGAAGGTTCCGTACATACCATTGTACGTGTGTACTTGTAGGTATATTATACATAGTTCAGGAATGCAGTTTTTTCGAGCTTTTCCCGAAGTTCAAAGGTAATTTTATTATGATTTAATTACAAATGTACAGTTATCAGATTTTTTCTCTGTACTTGTAGTACAAAACAATATTACTTGCCAAATTTTAACGCAAAGTACTCGATAAAGTGTCCATAAATATACTTTTTGCGGCATTAACGAGTGTTTTTTTACGTTAACGTAAAAATTTGATTTCTTTCACAACTTCAAGGTTCTGTAGACTTGAGTATATGGTTTCAATTTCAGCTCGATACCTTCAGCTCGAGGGCCTTAACAGGCAGACGGACGGACAACAAAGTGATCCTACAAGAGTTCCGTTCCTTTTGAGGTACAGAACCCTAAAAATAGAACGATGTTTTCCTGTTCAACAACATGTCACATCTTGCGCGGAGATTTGGCAACAGATCGGATTCAAAAATTTGACAAGACAAGCATCTGTCATAGTTAGTTAGACCTGAGATTTCCGCACTTAGCCTCATAGTTGGGCCATTCTACGTAGCAAGCGCTGAGGTACGTTAACACTTCAGACACTAGGGTTTCCTTACGATGTTTTTCTTCACGGTCAGCGAGTGTCAGCGGTAATGCTACTATAATTTCACAAATGTACATAACTTAGAAAACAAAGTCATTGGTACATGCCGGGGTTTGAACCCACGACCTCCCGATTGAGAGGCCGGCGTTCTACACCGCTCCGCTACCACCGCCCAAGCATCTGTCATGTTTCCATTAAGATATTGCGTCAAAGAAAGAGGTCTGCGAGTGCCAGTGCCCGCGCACGCAACCGTGATCTCCGAGATGGAAGAGCACGTTCCTATCGGGCTGTTTGCCAGATTGAGTTTGGAAAATTAAAGTGTTGACGCAAGAGGAACTGTCACTTTGATATTATATGTGTGTTTCTATTACATCACGGGTGCGGTGTGCCAGTCTCATGTACAGCAAAGAAACATTGTGACGAAACCGTCGATTGTAGACTAAAGATGAAAAGTGAAAGTAGTCAAATTTCTTTGTCACAATCCCAATCATGTATATTTTGATTATTCCTACTTGTTCAATTTAGTAATAAAGATTCTACCAGCAAAGTAAACTTTTTAGTCGAAAACTATTGTATTCACATAATTGAAGCAACCTGGGACACTGTTTTAGATAACACGCTGTCAATTTTATAAACAAAGTTCATGAACTTGCAAGAAAATATCTAGTTTTGGCATAAAATTTGGACAAGTAAGGCTAAATAGAATGTACAATGTAATACATTTCCTTTAAATAAATACTATTTTTGTCAAAATTCCAAATAACATTAATCAAAGGAATTTCATCAGAAAAAGTTCGACTTTGATCTGCTCAATCGATTAACCAGTACCACTCACTACCACTCGCTGCGGGTGTTACGATAATCACCTAAACCTGTTGACCCTTCAAGGCTGCTCCGTTTTTATTCCTGCTATCGAGAGTTATTTGACAGCTGATAGCTCGGGAGCTGTCACATTACGTATTTATGACAGACTAGCGGTTGGAGAGTTAACAGACGATCAGCACGGGCTCGATTCAGTCTGTGATTTCCTTGAAAAATTTGTCCGAATTGGGAATCATGTGGGAAAGCTGAGATATTTGTTATACTCGTATCGACACTCTTAGTTTCTACGTTCGCAGCACCCCATATTGTGTATGGATAGAGTTCCCATTGTCGCTGAGTGAAACATCTGTCATACTCGTATTATCGCTATACGTCACACCTCATATGTCGAAATCAATTACATAGGCTGCTACTTTTGTATGCGGAATCTAGGATTCCAATAATTTTAAACGCAATGTCTGACCTCCACGGTCAAATTCGTTCCTTTTTTAAATACTGGCCGCTAATATTTATCTCTTATATACGTTAGTGTTTTGTTTTTGTTGGGTTAAAAATGTCATATCGCTGAAAAATGGAACTCACTCGTGAAAATATTCGTGCTATGATTTATTACGATTTTCGACGTGGTTTAACGCAACCACAGTGCGTAGATCAATTAACTTCGACTTTTGGTGGTGAAGCTCCATCAAAAACGACTGTGTATCACTGGTTTAGTGAGTTTAATCGCGGGCGCAGTAAGCTCACGGACGAAGTTAAAGAAGGTCGCCCGAAATCGGTGGTTTTGCCACAAAATATTGAAGCTGTGCGAAAACTAATAATGCAAGACCGCCATGTTACATATCGCGAGATAGAGGCTATTCTGGGCATATGTATGACGAGCATTCATAGGATATTACATGAACATTTGAAAAAAAAAAATTTGTTCGCGTTGGATCCCGCACAACTTAACTCAGGATCAAAAACATGCTCGCGTCGAATGGTGCAAGAAAACCTTAAAAAAAAATCAACGGAGGCGACTCAAAATCTGTTTATAATATCTACACAGGTGACGAATCCTGGATCTACGCGTACGATCCCGAAACTAAACAACAATCAACAGTTTGGGTGTTTCAAAATGAGCCGAACCCTACGAAAGTGACTCGTGCAAAAAGCACTGTAAAGCAAATGGTAGCCTGCTTTTTTGGTATTGATGGCCATATGTCTACAATACCACTGGAGAATCGCAGAACGGTTAATTCGGAGTGGTACACGACCATTTGTTTGCCGGAAGTATTTGAAGAAATACGCCAAAACAACCAGCGACGCAGTATCACAGACAATGCCAGCTGTCATACATCTCAGGAAACAACTACATTTTTGGATGGTCAAAAAATAGAATTGATGGGTCATCCACCGTACAGCCCTGATTTGGCTCCCAATGATTTCTATTTATTCCCAAATGTAAAGAATAAATTACGTGGTCAACGATTTTCGACCCGTGAAGATGCCGTAGATGCGTTCAAACAGCACGTTTTGGAGATACCTCAATCAAAGTGGAAAAAGTGTTTTACAAATTGGTTTCATCGAATGCAAAAGTGCATCGATCATAGTGGAGAATACTTTGAAAAACAATAAAAGCATATTTAGCCATATACATTTGTTTATATTTTCTATTCCGCATTATAATTACTCTGGTGTCATAGCGTGATACAATATTTGCCTTACGCAAAGTGGTACATTATTAATAGTACAATATAGATAGGAAGATACAAAGATGAGGGTTATCTGCCATATTTGGCGTACCTATCTACCATAATTTACTTAATCATGGGTTGATTATAACTTATTAAACCTATAACTCACCAACTGTGACTGTATTACCAAAGCTAGATAACTAGACCGGCAGCCGTTGCAAGTTGCAACATTTGCTATTGCAAATAATGTGTTACAAAAAAAAACAATAATCATTGCCGTTCCTGGTTTACAATACACGTCACATGAAAAGAAATCATGTTACAGAATGATGAAACGAACCGCTTGTTGTTGCTGTTTATGAGACTCCCGCAGGAGCTACGTAATAAACGTTTGCTCCTCTCGAGCGAACCGAGTTTCTTTCATCAGATAAAGGCGACGTTCATGTCAAAATGTCAAAGAACGTTACACGCGGGACAAAGAGCAATAATTCGTTTCACACGGCACAATCTGTTATTTTCCTCCCATCTCCACCTACCCCCCAATAGAGAATTGGAAGGCCTAGAAGGTTTGGTTTCCATGAAACTGACTCGCCGAGTTACAGTAGCGGACGATATCGACCCTAAGTCGAAGCTAAGATTGCTCCGAAATATAGTGGCAACAAAACAATATAGCATAACATTTACATACGGGCACATATATTGCGATACCCTGAGTCGTGGGAACCAGAAACAACGACTTCACGAACATGTAAACATCCAAGACCTGGGGTATTTTTTATCCCAGCCGGGGTTCGAACCTGGGACCTCCCGCATGGTAGCTAGATGCGCTACCGCTGCGCCACAGATATAGTCATAAGCCTTTCATAATATGTAACGTGATGTGTGTTTCCTCAACAATGAAAAGACAAGAAGCCTAGGTATTTGCAGTATATATTTCGTACATACGACGACTATTGAACCTTGATGAAGCGAAGATGTTCTGTCAGGATCGTGGCACGTGGGATGCACGCGTGAGTATGTTTTCTCTGTATTTCAGAAAATAGTATCAATATTAGGGATTTATTCCGCCAGCCATCAGGATAGGTAAACACCTACAGCACGTTCCAGCGTAAGTTACTTACAAAACAAAAGTAATTTACGTACAAAAAATATTGAACCCAGGTCCTCCTTCATCCACTCTAGCCCACTTAGTGACCGATAGTAATTTTTGACTTTCGGAACGCCATCTCTATCTATCTTGTATTCCTTTAAGAGCTGGCACTGACCCCTCTTCACGACGTTTTCTGACGACGATCCTAATACTGCTTTTTTTTGTGCCGTCTCCTATCAAAGGTTGGCCATTTCAGCTGTCAGAGGCGTTATGGCCCCCTTGATAACATCTGACAGTAAGGCCTGCCGTCTTACAATCCTCCACCAACCCGGACTTGGCCCCCGTGATAGAGTATGGTCTAACCTTTCTGCGATGCAGGAGGAGACCCGTGCCCCAGCGGTGGGGACATACAAGGATTGACATCGATGTTACAGCTCAAACACAAGAGCAGGTACTTATGTACCTCACACAATTTAAATAGATGTGTGACGAAAATGACAGAGGCTCGGCATAATTACTCTTTTAGACTCTACCTGTGTGCGATGTGGGCTACACAACTTTTCAACTCGATGGTCGGCGGGTTCAAAATCGTAGGTCTAACCAATGTAAGCTAGTGTAAACTATTCACAACCAATTCAGAGTTATCTTTTGGGATAAGAAGCATCTGCAAAATCATATAATGCACACACAAACCGAGAAATAGAATAATAATTTACAAAGTTAAGAGAATATTGTGGCGCATCTTTAAAGCAATCATTTATAGGTGAGCATCAAAATAGTGTCATCTAATTTATTTATCCTGTATGTTCTAAGAGGTTAACAAATTAACAAATTCACGCGTATTGGTCTGCTAGAGGCCAATACGCTTCAAGGTTTGCCTTCTGTGGCTGCCTGTACACCCCCATGGCCTCACCCGTCCGCGGCGGAGTGGTGGGAGGGGAGGTGCCATAATTGAAGCTTTATTTATGGCAGGACACGGAAGTTACACTAAAAGCTCATTAGTCTAGTTTCTTTTTGTGCTCCCGCTGATTGTTATTATTTGCTTCTGTTGTTTTTTTCCTTGACGCCTCCGGGGGTAGTTTCAGTAACTGCTAAGACTGCACCGCAATCTACAGCATCTAGATACAGGTCTTATACTACATACGAGTTCAATAAGAACATTATATCATCATTAGGGACCCTTATAAACGAATTTATCAAATGATAATTTGTGTAAAACAATTTCCGTTTCTACAAATCAATAAGCGACTAATAAGTAGATAGTTTTAGAGCTTTAATCGTGCGTTGTAAACTTAATTAAGAGAGAGTGATCTTAAAATGTGTTGCTTAATTTTACTGAAGTCTTATCGGCTCAGTGGTAATGTATCAAAATCTTTATCAGGTCGATCAGAGGTCCCTTTATTTATTTAAAGTTAATACGAGATATTTTTAAATCACTATCCGCAAACTTGTAGTGTAAACTATTTATTTTATAGATTGAAATCCCCTATTTTAATGTGCAATTAAATACGTTCCTTTTCATAACTTCAATACTTAGTTTTTTGTCTTATTCATTGGCAAAGAAACCTCATCCTTTAATGTCGGAGAGTCAAAAGTAACGTGTACATTTTGTTCTGGTGCCACCAATTTATCTTAAAATAGAGCCTCCATTTTGGTATTGGGTAATTCTGGCACAATGTCACACAATGTTGTCGTTTTTCTACTGACTCGCTCCATCAATCTGCTTGCTATAGGTACATATGGCGAGGATGTGTGTATTGTCGACAGAACAGAGCAGTGGCAGGTCGTTAGTCGCCGGCTCACCTCCCGCAGGTGACAGGCGTCGCTCTCACAATAACTGACCTGCTGTAAAGCTTTTCGCACCTTAGCGGCATGGAATAGAGTCCAGATTGGCAACGGCTAGCAGGTGCCAAAGGGAGGAGTAGGAAAACATTGGGTTCTTTGATTAATTGTAGCAAAGGAAGTAAGGAAACACCATTGTTTTCGCGAAAGCCATCGCCGGCCCATATATCGTGGTGCGATGTTTTCCCGCCGAGGGCTGCAGCCGAGCCGGGTTCATGGCGGGTCCCAGCCTGTTTCCTCGCTCCAGGCGCGCCCGCACTTTACCAGATCAATCAATACACAAGTAAATATCTACGCCTTGGATTTGGAATGTACGTTAGCTTATCATTGTCCGACTGCGCCAGAAGGAGGGTTATGTTTTTCGAGTGCACTTATGTATGTTTTTGCATTTCTTTTTCTTTGATAAAGCACAGTAAAAGCCGGTGAATCCCAACAATTTTTGAACTAAAACTTTAGTTTGCACCAGCATATTTGCATAGTATTACAAATTTAGCAAATTCGGACTTAAGTAAATCTAACTATAAATTTGATCAACATATACATAGACCCAACTGTTGAGCATACTGCAGGAAAGGTTGGCGTGAGAGCACGCTAACCTTTCCTGCATATTTAATACCCATTATTTAAGACGAAATAAAATTAAATATATTTATTTTGTGAACCAGGACAAAATGAACATAAATTATTTTAAAAACCTATTTAGAGGCTAAAAATTCCACCCATGCCGGGATTCGAACCCGCGACCTCTGGCTATCCGTGCCAGCGCTCTATCCAACTGAGCTAAAGGGCGACTCACCGGCATCAGTGAAATTTCGAACCTCTTTACACAATTGTCTGTATTACGAACAGGCAGCGACATCTGCCTTAAGCAAATTGCATCACTTACAGCCCCGACTACCTACTTTGCAGTTAGGTTTTTACATCGGAATGATATTGCTGTACCCACATGATTATACTATTTTTATTTTTAATGCACTAACCCGTGCTAAGGACAATTTAAAAAACGTAATACAGACAATAGTGTAAAGAGGTTCGAAATTTCACTGATGCCGGTGAGTCGCCCATTAGCTCAGTTGGATAGAGCGCTGGCACGGATAGCCAGAGGTCGCGGGTTCGAATCCCGACATGGGTGGAATTTTTAGCCTCTAAATAGGTTTTTAAAATTGTCCTTAGCACGGGTTAGTGTATTAAAAATAAAAATAGTATAATAAATTATTTACAAAGATACGGTACAATTTAGCTTTCGTTGCCCTAAAAACGCTCTCTATAAAATCGGCCGACTCTGAATCAAAATACCTTCAATATTCAATGTTTCAAGTACCTAAAATCAGTAGAGTTGGTTTTAGTGGTTAGGTACTGAACATATTACCCTTATTACAACTCTTGAGCTCCCCTAGCCAAGTGAAGGCCAAACACGGTTTTCAATCAGCGGTATCCTCCCTATTTCAATACACAGCGCGCCATAAGTATCGGCCGCCCTACTTGTAAGCCGCAGTGTACTTAACTCCAGCCGGACCGCCCCGGACCCTTATCCTTCTTAAGGCTTATCAAGTATTTGATATGCGTGATCGACTTGACGATAGCTTCCCTCTCGCTCTAGGAAGTAAGGTCAAGCGAGACGGAACTGTTCGTACCAGTCTCGAGCGGGACTGAGCACGTCTACCGTCCTCTGTCGCAGCAATGAAGACTGTCGTGGACACTCGGCTTATCCAGAGCCTCGGGACTTTAAAAGACGACCTTTTCCTCTGCAGATACGAGATTTGCTTTTAAAAAGGAGCCTGCATACAAAAAATAGTGCAGGTATTTTACCACACGACTGCTTTTTATCACGGTCTGTCTATGTTGTCCATGAATAATGAATGATTGAATTAATTAATGATTTATTTTGCCACAAACAAATACAATTACATAAAAATAAACTATAAAACAAAGTGTTAGTGTGATAATGATACTATTTCAGCGTTTGCCGTTTCTATTCAAAACAGCGCTGATTTTCAAATAGCACCTCCATCATCATCGTCAGGCTGTACTAGTCCACTGCTGGACATAGCCCTCCTCTAATGAGCGCCATAGCACCTGTCTTCAGCTTGCCGCATCCAGCATCTGCCTGTAGGCGTGATCGTTGCAAAGACGAACCGTTTTATAAGACCGTTTTGTGTTCCGCGACGATAGGACCGTTTTACGTTTCATTATAAAGCAGTGCCAGAGACTCTAAAGCAGTGCCAGCGTTTGTTCGTCGCGAGACCAGTCCTTAGATTGTTTGACGCGGATATGTCCTTTAGTGCTATATTAATAGAGCCTAGAACGTAATGAGATCATTGCGACGTCGTCGTCGGCTCCTTGCTCGTTCCGTTCGTTTTGGTCTGTGATACAATAAAGTAATCTTTATGTCTATGAGTATACAGTCGAATATCGTGTAAAACAACTTATTTTTTCCGATGTTTCGTGATTTCGTCTCGTTCGCACTCGTTTGACCGTCCTCTGCGCCTTGCTCGTTCGCATACAATGAAACCAGTTGCGAACGAGGACCGTTTCAAGGACCTGTTTTCGTTCCAGAAAAAACGGTTGCGTTTCGTCGTCGAAAAATCGGACAACGACCCACTCCTATCTGCCTGCAGTTTTTCGCAGATCGTCATCCCACCTAGTCGGAGGGCGTCCCACACTACGTTTGCCGAGTCGCGGTCTCCACTCAAGGACACGTTTGCTCCAACGGTTGTCGGTTCTTCGCGAGATATGGCCAGCCCACTGCCACTTCAGCTTGCTGATTCTCTGCACCTCCATACCAAATGAAAAATAACGTGTAATGCAGGTAGTAAACATGTAAAGAAACTTAAACTGATTAAAAATGTAATAGTAACATTTGATCCAATTTTGGAATATTATAGAAATTAGAATGAAATAATGTTAATAAAGTACTCCGAACCTTATGAAAGTAGCACTATTATGTAGAACTGTAGTATTATGAAGCTTCAATTAGCTGTTTTATGTGAAGAAATTGTTACAGGCCAAAGCGCATAAGCGTAACGGTGCGGTAGGAACCGCTCAGTGCTTGAAAACCTTAATTCTTTTTTTAATTACACACTGAATTTAAGGCAACAATGGAAGCGAGCGAAGTGAACAATGGCGCGATTTGACACGCAATAATTTGATTAGCCGCGCCTTCCAAATTGAGCTCGTACTTGAGGCGAGTCAACACGGGAACACGGGAAATTTTAGCACTTACACTCCTAAGTTATTCGTTATGTCCGAAATAGGACATAACGAATAACTTTCTTAATTCAAACCCAATGATTTAGTAGGACGTCCGGAAAACTTACTGTTCCAGGTCCAATATTTTCCTCATAATTTTTTGGACAACAACAAGAAAAAGTTCTTCAAAACCAACGAACTTTTAGAAGGCTCGAAGTAACTGTTACCTCCAGGGCTTAGGAGGTTACTTGGGTAAATAAACAATTCGTTTATCAGGAACAGCTCTACACCTAATGCGAAAATACTGGTTCGTTGCTCTAGCGGTCAACACGCTTGACTATCAACACGAAGATGGGGTCGCGGGTTCGATTTTCATTGGAGTAAGAAATATGGGTACAATTCCACCAAACTGCGATCCCCATCCCGCATGCCCAGTGTGGGGATTATGGGCATTACCCCTCAATGATGGCACAACCTTGCGCTATGGT
The DNA here is from genome assembly GCA_934045075.1 of Yponomeuta sedellus. Classification (NCBI taxonomy): domain Eukaryota; kingdom Metazoa; phylum Arthropoda; class Insecta; order Lepidoptera; family Yponomeutidae; genus Yponomeuta; species Yponomeuta sedellus. The sequence goes on from OW203738.1 coordinate 21,804,340, forward strand.
GCTCATTAGGGGAGGGCTGTGTCCAGCAGTATAGCCTGAAGAAGAATAAATCTGGGGTGTATCTAAATTGAGATTTAAACGAATTTTTTTGTTGTTATAGGGCAAGAAAAGTTCCAGCCTCTCTCCCGCCAAACTGTTGATTGTAGAAGCGTGAAAAAACTCAGGGCAGTAGCACACATAAGGAACCTAAAAGGAAAACTATCACGGCTAAGTAGGCTTTATAATTTAACGAGTAATAGGCGACCAACTGGTAATGTAGTATAGCCCAACCTTTCTGCGATGCAGGCGATGCAGGAAGAGACTCGTGCCCCAGCAGTGGGGGCATACAAGGGTTGATATCGAGGCGACCAACTTATCAAAGTAAAACCTCGTACAAATTTCAATGTTACTTTGAAGTTCTTATACATGTAATGTCTTTATTAGTCAAAGCACTGTTTAACCAATTTTATTTGCCTCTGTGTATTATATTCTTCGCGATAATAAATATTTTTTTAATTACAATTTTGAAGTGGCTAGTAAATAACGTTTAAAACACCTTCTATGGAACTCTGCACTGCACTGCCACATGGCCAGGTTTTTTAAGACAAAATAGTTTTTTTTAGACTGCGTCCGGCGTGACCTTTTTTTCAACAACGAATAAATCGCTAGTTTTTGTTACGTTATCTGTTTCTGCATGGATAGAGAGACCTTTACTTTGTTGTGGAGTGTATTCAAAAGGATTCGTTTATTTTTTTCGATTAACTGAGGAGCAGACCAAGGCGAAGATGGCGGGATGACCTAAATGCGTTCTTGCCGGGAAGGTGCGTGGCTGCAAACAGGGAGTGATGGAAAAAAAGTAGGGGACGCCTTTTAGTCCAGTCAAAATAGATTAAATTATGATTCCAGTTTGCATTCATTCCCAACAAGCCGGATTTTTGTTCAGGCCTTGGATGCGTCATTACAAATTCACAAAAATCCAGCTTGTTTGGAATTAATGCAAACTGGAATGTCTATTTTGACTGGACTATTTGCCAGTAGTGAGACAACAAAAGGTGAAGTAAAAAAAAACTGACAGGTATCAAAAACTAAGTCACTATATTTTTACAATTCAAACAAGATTTAATTACAATTCAAGGATTAGCAGGGAAAAAGTCTAGCGCAGATGAACAATAAGAGCAAATAGTTATCAAAGATCTGTCGAATACTAACTCTGGGTGACTTAGGACAGGTCATCTCTATTCCTGTAATGGCCTATGTAGGGAACACGGGATATTTGATAGGTAGCCGTGCCGAGAGAAATCAATAGTCACAGCTCACACTAGCAACTTCGAGTGCCCTCTGTCGGGCTCAGCGCCCCTCGGCAATAATTGGGTCTCAAATGGAGGTACAAAAGTTTAAGCTACCCCCAGAAGGTGACTGATGGATGTATACAGTTAGCTCGGGAGTCCCATTCCATCTATTAATCAACTTCAGACGTCAACAACTCAATACGTACAAGTTAAGCCAGGAGGAGACCGTGCGAAAGAAAAAGTCGTTCGAGTTCATATTGGATGCCAATCCCGACGTGACAAGTGGCAACCTCAAACAATTTAAAAGAAGATTGCGACTTGTCAGCGACGCGTCGCCGAAGTAATGCGCAGTCGTCACGTCGCTGCGACTTTTCTTCTCAAATCCATCTGACGGGCTCAAATAGGAATTTCCGTTTTCCACGCGCGGCCGCGCCTTATACAATATTTTTTTTCTCACCCCGTCATTTTCGGCTGCGAGTTATTTCGCTTATTACCAGGGATTGGGCGTTCGGGTAGATCAGCGATTCGATGGAGTAACGGCGCGCATGACCAGCGACCATCGAAAGGACGGCTCTAAGAGGAATGCAGATGGTGGCAGAAGCATTTTTACAATGCAATCTTTCTGTATTTTTTTTTGTATTTTCAACTTACACTATCTATGGATGTACAAATAACATAACATGCATAATCACTTGGTCTGTTCTAGTAACATTCTAGTAACGTTCTAGCAGGCATAGATTCTAGATTTCTCTACTACCATATAGTATCAGTATCATATACAGGTTCCCGCCTAGTTCAGGAGTCAGGGCATAATCATATTGTAACAAATTTAATCTTTTTGAGTTCAAATAAACAGTCATCTTACCTTATCTATCTTATCAAGGAAGAGGAGAGCCAAAGATCGGGCTCAGTGGCGTATCTTAGAAGAGGCCTATGTCCAGCAGTGGACTGGTACCGGCTGATTGTGATCATGGTGATTACGATTATGATATTCCACCAATCAAGAAAAATATATCGTCGTTCATATTGCAAAACGTTCTATGTCAACAAAAACGTGTACGTTTTTTCACCAAATTTGTATGAAAAATTAAAAAAATACAAAGAAAATAGCAAGACATCATAATCCTTACCTACTCAGGCTTACATTATATTGTCTTAACTTGCATTCAGAATCAAGTTTTCCTTCAATTTAGATGAAAAAGCGAAAATAGTGTTTTTTGACATAGAACGTTTTGCAATATGAACGACGATATCAAAAACATGGAAAATAACCCGAACTAAGGTAATTTGAAATGAAAAGAAAGTACGGCGGACCCTAACGCAAATCGAACCCACAAGCTCGGCCATGGTAATCAAACGTGTTACCTCAGGACCATCCAGGAATTTCACCGGCAAACCTGATTAGCCTGCACTCGCCACGTCAGTTTTCCCGTGGCCACACTGCCGAAACGTCGGGAATGAAGATAATATTTTTTTTACCTAATAAAGAATGGCAATTAGACCCGTTTAATGTATACCTATGTTGTGTTGTATGTCCCCACTGCTGGGGCACGGGTCTCTTCCTGCATCGCATCAAGGTTAGGTCATACTCCACCACGGGGGCCAAGTCCGGGTTGGTGGAGGATTGTAAGACAGTGGCGGGCCTTACTGTCAGAAGTTATCAAGCCGCCCATAAGGCCTCTGACATGGCTTAACGACTGCTATTATATGACAGCCGGCACCAACGGCTTAACGTGCCTTGCGAAGCATGGAAGTAGTGTTGTATATCTTTTAATAAATAATAGAAATGGAACGACTTCAACTTTGTGCTTTATTTATAGTACCTAGGTATGTTTTATTTATTTTATCTTCTATAATGTAAAAATTGATCGTTGAATGTGTTGGTAAGCGCAAATCTCAAGATCAACTGAACCTATTTCGCTGATTCTTTTTTTAGAATATTCCTTGAAGTACGAGTATGGTTCCTACGGAGAGAAATATAAAATAAAAATTGAAAAATCGACTGTTATGCGGTACGGAGTTCGCTGGGTAAGCTTGTTTATAATAAAAACGGAAAACTGGATAAAACAGGTTTTTAAAATTGGATAAAACAGGTTAAGCAGGTAAAAATAGTCAGGTCAAGATATAAAATAGTAATGCTAAAAATGAGGGAAGTCTGAGGGTTTGACGAGCTCTGTGGCGTAGCGGTAGCGCAACTACCCACCTTGCATGAGGTCCCGGGTTCGAATCCCGGCTGGGAACAAAAAAAACCCCAGGTCTTGGATGTTTACATGTTTGTGATGTCGTTGTTTCTGGTACCCACGAAACAGGGTATCCTAGTGTGGGGCCAGAAGCAATGTATGTGACTGTATGTAAATGTTACGTTAGTCTAAAAATGGGTGACGTAATTTTAAATATTGAAAACGACAGACATAATTAAAGAATAATAAAAAGAATTGTGTACTGAGGTTTGCACCACAACTAAGTTTCATTAAGGTATAATTTGGTCAGCCAGTGCAAGACTTCTGTGCGACCTTCCCGGGAGGTAGTGCTGAGTCGGCGCCCGCTCCAAATCATATAACACGGGCGGGCGGCTGAGGAGACGCGCGGGGGCCGGGGGCGCGGGGGAGGATCTGATAAAATAGGGACGCACGCCAAGGACCAGGCTACTGGACGAGGACAAGGAAGTTTGTATGGTAATTTAACGATGGAGCGGCGCAGCACGGCATAAGTAGACAGTATTTCTTTTGGCCGCTGTAAGGAGTTACTTGTAACCGGACCTATCTCTAGCAAATTAAACCAACTATTTTTGTTCATTATAAAAACAGAATTTATAGTTTACTTGATGAACGTCAAAATTGTTAGTTTCACAATTAATAGATTATGTGGGAAAGAAGCTTACAAAGAAACTCCACTATTATTCTTCTTTGGTCTTTTAACTCCTAGAGGAGCATGGCCTCAACCAAAGATTTCCACTTCTGAAGGTGGTCCGCGGCAGCTTCCAATTCAGGCCAGCTAGTGCCAATCGACTTGGCCTCTTGGTCTATTGACCTTTTCCAGGTGGTCCTTGGCCGCTCCCTATTTCGGCTGCCCAATGAGGTATACGTAAGTGCTTGTCTGGTCAGGCATCTCCCGTGTGTCATCCAGGATTTATAGGTGGACTGGTATCTGAAACTCCACTATTACTCTATCAAAAAAAGTGACCTGATTTAAAGACTTAGGAACGGTTGCTGTATTGAGAATTTCTCTAAGTAAATACTTAAGTTACGTTCTGACACGCTCTTTTCTGAAAAATACGAAAGGACAGCACTATAATTAAGTATTAACTTAGCGAAATTCTTAATTCAGAAACTGGCCTTTTTCAACTTAACAATAATACGAGTATAACTCACGAACGAGTTGAGCACTAGACTGTGTTGACACAATCGTCCACTGTTTATTGCCAGACACCTTTGTCTTCTACATAATCCTTTATGTACGAATCCCTGATCATAGTAAGCTTTTCTGCACAGACTGAGCTTAGCATATTTTTTAACCGCGTCGCAGGTAACTCTTATACAATTAATTATCTTTGGGAATCTCTCATCTAGACCCGTTGTTGAAGATTGTTGCATATAAGTTTTAATTACGCTTCTGGCACTAAGGCTGAGTACATTGCATTACTTTAGAATTGCATTTGTGAGAAGAAAGAAAGTAATAATTTTGGAACTATCTAACGCCTATCCCATCCGGAACATAACCTGTCTGTGGTAACAGTGTAACAAGGTTGCAGGTGTGCTGGTGACCGCCGGCGCCGGTAGAGAGCTTTTATAAAATATCACGCGGCACGCTACCTGCTAAATAGATTTTCATCAAAACTTTTGGGGGTACTTTTTATGTTTTTTTTAATACATCTCATAAATTTTGGCTTAAAAACATAAAAATAACTTTTTGTCTATAATGCACTGTAAAAATTCATGTATTTGGAATTTTTTATGTCCACCTACTAACCTTGGAGGAGTGGTCTCGTGGGGAGATGGGTAAGTATGGGGTTCATTCTATCATTTTAGTGTGTGATCACCGAAATTTAACAAGCATCGAAAGTTTCATAGTATTAAATTTACAGCAACTGGTTCAAGGCTTGAAAGATTGTGTAACTTGCAAGAGAAGTGACTTGAAGTTTAATAATACTGTGTTAAAAGGTTTTGAAAAATGAGCAGATTTGTCCCTCGATTATTTTCAACCCTAACACAAACTATTCAAAGCAGTCAAACCTAACCTACATACCTAGTATTGACACGTGGAAATAGAATCTTTACCAACTCTCTTCTTAAACTATTCCCGTGGTTTTCAATGAAACAGGCCCGAAAAACTACGGGTTTAAATTCCCGCATAGATTGTATAAAAAGGTACTGAAGCTCGCTGTCTCTATTTTTACCTTCGATTTTTGCCCGAATTCATAGAGACTTGCGAGAATTTGCGGGTAAGTGCCCGCTAGTATATACCTACATTACCTTAGTATTGTGGTTAATGTTACATTGAGTGTGCCTGACATCCCGTGTTTTATTATAAATGGATGCAACTTATCATACAAACCACGAGCGGAGCATGACTACTTCTTCCAAATTGTCTTCAGAGATGTAATCGGCGACTGCATACGTGATGTAAGCTCCCTTACATCAGGCGAGTGTCCGATATCTCTTATTGCACTCGATATAAATACGAAAATGCAATAAAGCCTTAGGAGAAACGTGAGATACGTATCTCGGGACAGCTTCTGTGCAGGTTATGATTTCGACGCATAACTAGAACGAACAGAAAGTCACATTGTTTCTGTGTTTAGATTTCATATCGCCCACTACGTACCCTAATGAACCACTATAATACATACATACATACATACATACATACATACATACATACATACATACATACATACATACATACATACATACATACATACATACATACATACATACATACATACATACATACATACATACATACATACATACATACATACATACATACATACATACATACATACATACATACATACATACATACATACATACATACATACATACATACATACATACATACATACATACATACATATCTCCGACGCAGTCGACTAACTAGCGTCGCTGTGTAGTGTCTAGCATAAGGCAATACATTAGGGCCTAGTATTACAGCCTCTAATATTCCATTGTAGCCTAATAGTGATTCAATGGCACGGAAGAACAAAGTCTTCACTAATGAATAAATTGACAGTAGACAATAGAAAATAAATTGTGGAGGCGTAGACTAAACACGACTGGTAAAAAGTACCTTTTAAGGACGCGATAAAAAGTAATTAATTAATGTTACAACTACTAATTGATGTTGATGAAACGGAATAGATTTGTCTGGATCTGTTTAATTAAAATCCATTCAGTAGTTATTACGTGAAAGAGTAACAAACATCAATCCATACTTACAAACTTGCGCGTTTATAATATTAGTAAGATTATAGTGGGAAGGAGAATAGTTAAAGTCGGTTAGGGCTACAGAACCTACCTTCTGTAACCTATGAAATCCCACAGACTTGCGAGAATTTGCGGGTAAGTGCCCGCTAGTATATACCTACATTACCTTAGTATTGTGGTTAATGTTACATTGAGTGTGCCTGACATCCCGTGTTTTATTATAAATGGATGCAACTTATCATACAAACCACGAGCGGAGCATGACTACTTCTTCCAAATTGTCTTCAGAGATGTAATCGGCGACTGCATACGTGATGTAAGCTCCCTTACATCAGGCGAGTGTCCGATATCTCTTATTGCACTCGATATAAATACGAAAATGCAATAAAGCCTTAGGAGAAACGTGAGATACGTATCTCGGGACAGCTTCTGTGCAGGTTATGATTTCGACGCATAACTAGAACGAACAGAAAGTCACATTGTTTCTGTGTTTAGATTTCATATCGCCCACTACGTACCCTAATGAACCACTATACTACATACATACATACATACATACATACATACATACATACATACATACATACATACATACATACATACATACATACATACATACATACATACATACATACATACATACATACATACATACATACATACATACATACATACATACATACATACATACATACATACATACATACATACATACATACATACATACATACATACATACATACATACATACATACATACATACATACATACATACATACATACATACATACATACATACATACATACATACATACATACATACATACATACATACATACATACATACATACATACATACATACATACATACATACATACATACATACATACATATCTCCGACGCAGTCGACTAACTAGCGTCGCTGTGTAGTGTCTAGCATAAGGCAATACATTAGGGCCTAGTATTACAGCCTCTAATATTCCATTGTAGCCTAATAGTGATTCAATGGCACGGAAGAACAAAGTCTTCACTAATGAATAAATTGACAGTAGACAATAGAAAATAAATTGTGGAGGCGTAGACTAAACACGACTGGTAAAAAGTACCTTTTAAGGACGCGATAAAAAGTAATTAATTAATGTTACAACTACTAATTGATGTTGATGAAACGGAATAGATTTGTCTGGATCTGTTTAATTAAAATCCATTCAGTAGTTATTACGTGAAAGAGTAACAAACATCAATCCATACTTACAAACTTGCGCGTTTATAATATTAGTAAGATTATAGTGGGAAGGAGAATAGTTAAAGTCGGTTAGGGCTACAGAACCTACCTTCTGTAACCTATGAAATCCCACAGTCTCGGCAGCCTGACGACAAGCAGTGTATGCGCTACCCGCACGGGAGGAATCGTGATGTGAGGGGACCTTATCTTTATTAGGCAAACTCTCGCCCGTTACGGTCTATTGCATTCGTCAGCGGAGCGTGCGCTTCCGAAATAACAAAAACTTACCTACGAATATGTGTTTGTATAGCTACGGATATACTTCTTGTAGTATACTAATATTGTAAGCGAATAAATATAACTTGTGACGTCATTCCCATAGGCTTGCATTTAAACGTAGAGAGAGAATTTACACAACTTTTCACCTAAATCGTTTATGTATTTATTGACACTTTTATTGGACTGAAATTTTTAAAATAAATTATTGCTACAAGATTAGAAGGAAAAAAGAAGAGAAAAGAAAAAAAAAAAGAAGTTTACCTAAATGTTCCAAATTAGCGCAAATATTTTTTGTTACAAGTTGGAATATTTAGATAAACTTCTTTTTCTGTAAATGCAGAACCATTTCATTTAAGAGGTAAACATTTTGCCACTTTGGCGAGTAATAATTCGTTTTCGAAAGCATTTATCAGTTTTGGGAACCATTTATTAGTTTCGGGGAGTATTTGTTCTTTTTGAGTTTTATAATACGATAAAAAAAACGTTTTATTTAATAAATAATAATTTTCAGTTGCTTTGGGAAATCCGAAGAATGCATAAAAAAGCAACGAAAGCCAAATCACTAACTCCATAAAAGAAAGTCGTGCAACGGAACGGGCAACTTACTTAACTAGTTCAGGGGTTTCAGGAAAACATCCCCCAAATTGCATCAGTGGGCGGAGAGTGATAAAAAATTAATGCCGGTCGGCCCCGGTCGGTAACGGTGCCTTTACCCTGAAAAAAGGGCCATAGTCGAAATTTCGACTTCATTTGTGTGGGCGTTTTTGGGATTTGATTCATGCCAGGGGCATACCAACCAACCGAAGGCGCTCGCTGTTCGGCCCTGCGCGGCTGAAGAACTATGATCTTAATTTATTGGTGTGTAAAACAGGTAACGATCAATAATATAATAGGCGTAACAGTGAAGATCTAGATTGTCACCCAAAGCATACACACACGTATGATCAGGAATATGTAAACAAGCTTACAAAACAAAAGACCACTTAAACTAAACTATTCTATTTTAACAAATTTATAATCTGAGACAGAAATACTTTAACAAAATTACTTAGTTACATTATTACAAGAGACCAAAGCTAACTGAACTTAACTGTACAAACCGTTTAAGCGATTATAGTTTGTTATGATTCTGGACCGCATACTGCTCTCTCGTTTGTGGTGTTGTAACCACAACAAAGCTTGGGCGTACTGCAAATAATGTATGTCCGAAAATTGTAGTAGGTACCTATCAAGGCAGTTATTTTAGTATACGTGCCTACGAGTTATTTTAATACTAGCTGAGTCGGCGGCTTCGTTCGCTACGAAGTGCCCTCACCCCTTAATCAAGTTCTTCGTTCTAAATTTGGTCCCTTGAGACTTATTAAAATTTAAGTATTTATATTTACCTCCCCACGCTAACTCCCGATGAGCTGCGCTTATCGCGCGCTCAATACTCAATGTGCACTGAATACTCAATCTATTTGCGAAAAATGGCCAAATACATGAGGATGGTCGAGAAGAGAAAGATGTGGGATAACTTGGAGATGCTTCGCGAATAGACGCGGTAGGATAATAGATAAGATTAAATTGATCCACCTAAACATATTTATTAAAACTTCGAAGCATAACTTTGACATTGTCGCGCTTTTGATATTGTTGTAGGTTGTTTAGGATCGAGAAAAAACTTCCCAAGAAACAAAATGCCCCCGTTTATGATCCAACGTTTACACGCATTCGTCCCCTATCGTTAGTTCGTATCAGTTCGCTTGGTCTGAACCCGGCATTAGAAGTTAATTTATCACTTGTCAAATGAATGTTAATTTTTACCTTTCGCAAAATTGTCGAAGGCAGTGATAGAAATGCCACGTTCAATCTTGTAGAAGGTATTACCCAGCGCATAATAAAAAAGCTTTGTCAAAGACAAATAACAATATTGAAGAGCCTGTGAACTGACTTCGGTTTGACAAAAAAATGTGTTCCAAGTCGCTTCTGGAGTAGGGCCCAAGGAACCAGGGACATTAGTTGAGGTAAACTTATTTAAAGTTAGCAGGAAAGGAAGGGAACGCTCCAGAAAATGGAATAAAGACGGCGACCTGCCTAACCCTACCGGCTCCACGGTGGCACTATCTTCCACAGTCACACGATCAAATGGTCAATACATACAATACATTTTTATTTCATTGCCCAACTGCGTTGCAGGGAGTTTGTTGGTTATGCGCTCTTATAACTTAAATTTCTTAAATTTAAACTTCAGAAGGACACAATGTATTATTTTATAGTTATATACTAACTGGCTGGTAAAGGACGTCCCAGGCGGACATACATGGACCAAATAGAGGATGTATTAGCGAAAGGGGAGATGAAAAGTACCCGAAACCGGCGTGCTTGCATGCAACGATTTATGAACGTTGATGAAGCGAAGGTGATCTTCAGGATCGTGACAAGTGGCCGTCGCTGGTCTCTGCCTACCCCTCTGGGATACACGCGTGAGGTTATGTATGTATGTATATATGTTTAATAACTAGCAGTGCCTATGACTTCGTTCACTACTAGACTATGACTAATAGGACTAGATGGACTATATGGACTAGAATATAAAGTGCCCTTACCCCTTAATCAACGTCGTAGTCTATTTCTGTTCTAAATTTCGTCCCTTAAAACCTTTTCGCGGTTGTATTATATTCTGGGGCCTAATTATACGCACTAAGTCCTGAGTGACGCAAATCGACTGTCAAACTCCATTGGAATCGTCCATATTTAGTTCTATATTTAGCAGCTGTATTCTATTATTCTACTTCACCACGCCGTCTCCTGTCGGCACAACTTGTCATTTACTCAAACTAATTCCCGGTGCAATAGAATACTAATAATTTGTGCAATAATATTAATTTAACTTGGCTTGACTAACCTTATTCTTATGGTACCATCACACAAGTGTCAATTTTACTGACACTTCCTGTGATAAAATCACCCCAAGTACGGACGCTTCACGATGTAGCTCTACCATAACGCATATTAATCTCAGTTGCCTTTCACCAATTTAACTTTGTGCGGAAGCTACAAACTTTCAAATATATTCAAAAACATTTTGCGAATCATAGACGACTGTAAGTCGACTGTGCACTCTATTCAATCGCGTTACGTGCGGTTTTGCCATGACAATTTTAAGGTTAACTATTCCTAGACTATTCCTCGGAAGCTTAGGTTGCCTTTTAGAAGGCATACGATCCTTGGAAGTGTATCATTATAGTTATTTAGGTAAATGGCGTGAATTGTGAAAATAACGTACAAAGAATTTTGACACGTGTTTCCTGATACTTTGTATTGCACACGTTTAGCGCGTAAATTACATTTGAATGTCAAAATTAAAGTATAAATAGAATCGTTGAGCTGATTGACCTCTGCAGCTGAACTAATAATATCTATTTTCGAGTGCACGAACCGAACCAAGAGCGTAAGGCTGGATATGGTGTCGGTACAAAAATTTTGGTGATCAACTCTTTTATTTTTTATCAAAAATCATGAACCGGTATCATCGACTAGATAATTTTATTTCAAGTGAGTTAGCAGTGTTAAGAGTTCATCGTTCCTATTTTAAATATATTTTATTTATTTGTAAAAACACGATTTCTTTAAAGGATTCCCCTTTGCCTTATTTTAACCTGTTCAGTCTTAACCTTGAAAATAAAAATGGTGTTCTCCTGTTATTTTCAAAGTCAGTGCTGAGAAGCTTAAACGGCATTTAAAGAGTGTTTTAAGCAGTTTGAATAATACTTGTATAAAAATAATATAAATAAGTCTGTTTTACACTATTTTTATTTTTAATGCACTAACCCGTGCTAAGGAACAAATTTAAAAACCTATTTAGAGGCTAAAAATTTCACCCATGCCGGGATTCGAACCCGCAACCTCTGGCTATCCGTACCAGCGCTCTACCAATTGAGCCAATGGGCGACTCACGGCATCAGTGAAATTTCGAACCTCTTTACACTATTCTCTGTATTACGTACAGGCAGCGATATCTGACTTAAGCAAATTGCATTACTTACAGCCCCGACTACCTACTTTGCAGTTAGGTTTAACATCGGAACGATATCACTGTAGGTACCCACATGATTACACTATTTCTAAGTCTGTTTTACTTTAAAATAACATTTCCATACAGGCACATACATTGCTTACATACATACATTCAACTAAACAATTTCTGTTTTTAATAAAATCATAAACACAGTTGACTTAATAAATAGGTACGCACAATGTTGCACTCATCTGACAGTGTGAATTAAATATTAACAAATATGAAAATTAACACTCTCTCTCGCCGAGTCCGTTATCAAAGGTATTAAACGAAAGCACGCCATGAATTTAAATTAAGGCGATTTATTATAATTGTTTATAACAAAACAAAAGATTTTAATGCCCTCCGCAACACAAGCTTCGAGTAGCTTTCGGCATAGAATACAGAACATGTTTACAGAAGCTTTGATCAGAAGGTTAGTATTATACCAAATGAAATGCAGCGTTTATTTTCGGCGTGGAGGTTAGTATATTGAACTAGAAGGGGATCGATACAGTACTTAATATGAAAAAGTCACTCTTTATAACTACGATGAGTAGGAATGGTGCAACTGATGCAAGCGATCATTGCTGCTTAAACGATTATTGAATTGAGACTATATTAAATTTAATAAATTATTTTTTTCCCTAAGGTTGCACCCCGACTCTTCGGTTTGGGAATGATTTAAGCGGATCTTCGTGTGTCTTACCACAAATTTACAAACGATAATTGTATATAAATTATTGGAATTCTACAAGAGAAAACTAATTTTACCTTTACGAAATTGAATGTCATGAAAACTATACGTTTTTGCGAAGTTTAGACATAATGGAAACTTTAAAATTCACTTACAAACATGTATGTTATTGAGCCAGGGGATTACGCTCAAGTAAAATTCTACTGCAACTCAAGAATGGACAGTACATTATTGTAATCCGGAGCGGTTATTCTGTTCAAAATGTTTGGTGGCCTTAGCGGCTTTCTTCGTAGGGGAGTTGCAAACTCCACTGTTTAATGTCTAATGAATTCCCTCAAAAATTCACACAAAGGATTGAAAGGGGAAACTTTCCCAAGCACCGACAGAGCTTCCTTTTTGTCTTCATTCGAGCAAAAGATTTAAGCTTCTTGTTACGTACTTTCGAAAGGAGAGTAATACCGTGTAAAATTAAAAAACTTTTTTCATTGAGGGTACGACCTAATTGAACTGCCGGGTACCCGCACGATACTTGAATTGTAACTCTACTTCTTTAGGGTTCCGGGGCGAAAACGGGACCAAATAATTAGGCCCACGATTTTTTTCTGACTGACCTATAAAGACTTAAAAGGAAGCCAGTCTAATTAACATTTTCGTGGATTATTTTTTATTATTTAACATAACATAACATTACATACAGGCACATACATTGCTTCTGGCCCCACACTAGGATACCTTGTCTTGTGGGAGCCAGAAACAGCGACGTCAAAAACATGTAAACATCCAAGACATGGAGTTTTTTCCCAGCCGGGGATTGAACCCGGGACCCCTCGCATAGTAGGCAGATGCGCTACCGCTGCGCCACAGAGATCGTCAAAACAAATGTAAAAACTTAAATAAACACGTGCCTCACGAAACCTGATTTCTTACCCCTTTTTTGTATCTGCTTCATGGTTAAAGCTAGATTTTTATTAGTTTATTGCGATCATGTAGTAAACAGGTGGCAAATATTAAATACTTAAAATTGTTAAGCTTATGACAGTCGTACAGTAGCATAATAATAATTTATAGAAAATCAGTATTATCTGTGGTAAGTTTCTGCTTGATATATCATGCATGCTGCCTGGGTGACCCCTGGAGGAGGCACCATGTCCTCATTTGTACGGTTGTGTTGTTATAATTTTTCCCGCTTTTGTTGTCATTTTGTCAATTCTGTTATTATTTTATGTGTGTATTTTGGTGCTAAAGAAAATTTAGATTAACTTCTTTTTTAATGTTATAACTGACTGACGCAGAACGGAACCCTCGGTACGCGCGGGTCCTACTCGCGATCTGCCGGTTTTAATTGAATTTGAAGAGCTTTTTAACGAGTAAACTATTGAGTCGATTGAGTGAGTTCATACATCGCCTGGTGTGCGGGCAGCCTGCAGTTGCTCTATGACGATAACGACGAGAGCCTGAGTCGTAAAATTAAACGACGCGCCGTTAACGGAGGTTTAACCGCGTATTTATTTATACTCACCGCGGCCCCTTCCCCCGATAAGTTATCAGCTGACTTAATACCACCCGCACGACGCCGCTAGACGGAAGGGTGGATTAGTCTCACTTATACTTAGCCAAAAAGAGTTTTAAATTAATTAATACTGTTTTTACATGGATTTATACTCGTTTATTACATTTTTACAATTTTCCGACGTTTCGGCACTTTTTCAGGTGCCGTGGTCCCGGATTACTGCGGTGACAGGCATCTTTTAGAAAGCAATAACGGTTAGTTTACTACCCTCGGCAAAAATTATAAAAGTTAAATATGAAGTTACGTTCCAAAATAGGCGTTCCAAAACCAATATTTTTTTTATATAAAGTCAACAATATCGATTATTAGTAATTGAAGTTAAAATTAAATTTATAAACTAATTATTTTACATGAACTTAAAAATACTGATTATTAATTGAAATTAAAAATTTTAACTCTAAAGTCACACTTCTAGCAAGGGGGTCTCATGCACTTATAAGCACTAGTTTTAAATTGTCTTACTTTAGAAACAAGCTGCACATGCTGCAGTCAGTTATAGGACATCGTAAAGAACATGAAAAGTGTAACAAGCTGTAGTTTTATATTCTTTTTAATGCACTAACCCGTGCCAAGGACAATTTTAAAAACCTTTAGTGGGTGAAAATTCCACCCATGCCGAAAGTCGAACCAGCAACCTCTGGCTAACCGTGCTAGCGCTCTCCCAACTGAGCTAATGGGCGACCACCGATATCAGTGAAATTTCGAACATCTTTACAATACTCTCTGTATTACGTACAGGCAGCAAAATATTTGCAGTTAGGTTTTACATCGGAATGATAACGCTGTACCCACAATGATTATATTTATTTTAATGCACTATCTCGCCCTGCAACTCGTTGCTGCCGGGTAAAGAGTAAAGAAGTTCGAAATTTCACTAATGTCGGTGGTCGCCCATTAGCTCAGTTGGGAGAGCGCTGGCACGGTTAGCCAGAGGTCGCGGGTTCGAGTCCCGGCGTGGATGGAATTTTTAGCCTCTAAATAGGATTTTAAAACTGTAGTTTGTTGAGCGTGAAGTTTGGACCGGAATTTGGTATCTTTCTGTTTACACAGGAATCTTGATCATGAGATCTATGAAGCGAGATACTTCTGGAATTATGATCTCTATGGTACAGCAGTAAGGCTTAATACTAAGATCTGGGTGGGTAACTTTCGGTTATTTCTTGTCGTTAACCGCACACTAACATCTAAAAAACATCACATAAAAGCGAGGGCTTTGTGCATCAGGTGGCTGCTGTCGTTAATTAACAGAGAGAAATGTAAAGGGTTCTCCTGCGAGCTGAACTCTAGCGCGTAATTAAATAAAAATGTTATCGGACATCGAATCTCCCGGAGCTAAGCGATACGGGGCCCGTGCTTTCCACAGACTGGCCGGCGTAGCAACAGCACTAAATAACATTTACCAATTCAGTAGACGCGCTGTGCCGGTGACAATGCAGGGCCCTTCCCTGTCGGTGCTTTTGTTGCAGGCGCAGCTGACCAACATTAGGGGAACATTGCTTCCCGAAAGCATTGATATTTATAGTCCAGTCGAATTAGCGATGAACTTCGGAATGAGAGATGATAAGCTGAACTTTGATACTTTCGTGATACATTATACAAAGTTGTCTCAAAAGTATCATAAAATTCCGCATCTGCGTCGTAAGCTTTACAAGGTAAAAGGTAAAAAAAGAACGGGGTTTTGCGATTATCTCGTTCTCTGTTGCTCTAATTGTTAACATCTTTTATAAAATTGACCATAAAAGTACAAAATTTTGTACGAAATATTTTTATGCGTTCAGCCGTTTTTGAGTTAGAGCCTGGTGAGCATGTAGCGCTCAGATGTTGTCCGTGCGCCGATCCATCGATAGCTCTACGTTCCACGCTCCATGCTCCAGTCCGCGGTAGAATCTTTGCCAGAAATAACTCGGACATGCATTGGACTATATGTCTCCGGGCTCTGAAATATCTTGCTGTACATCATTCCGCGCTAGGCAGAATATCCAGGTCTATAACGCAAGAGAGGTACCTGAGCGAGCAGTGCACTGGGTCCTCGCTCTGATCTACAGACATCTCAGCGTTTTTCACTTCACAATTGGAGTGGCCAACTCTACGCCGCATGAGAATAGCCCAAGCAACCAGAGGTCTATGTCTACGCGCTCCAATCCGTTGATAACTCTTTGCTCCCCGTCAGTTCATGCTAGTTAACATAGCTAGCTTCCGGAATGACAGCAGACTGCGCTTTACAACCAGCCCACGTTAGGACTGCACCGCATGGGAACAGTCCGGCAAGCAGCGGACTGTGTCTCCGCGCTCCGATCCGTCGATAGCTCCTCGCTCCACGCCAGACCGCGCGGGTAATTACGCTGCGGCTCCATGACTACGCTTGGGCGGCGATACGTTACTCTTTAACTTTCTTTTTCCACAGTGGTATGCTTTTGATGGAATGGCCTTGGTCTTTAATGACATAAACACAAAAATGGCTATGTAAAAAATAAATTATAATGATTTCGAAACAACACACTCACTTGTTCCGGTCCCGAAGTAGGATACCCTGTACCCTGATGGTATCCTGGTATGTAGGGACTGAGGCCATTTCTACAGATGTACGGGCTGCCCCCCCAGTCGGAATTGAACTCACGACCTCAAACAAATCTGGTGTGCAATAAAGAATATTGTTATGCTTTAAGCTAGCAGTACCCGCTACTACGTTCGCGTAGTAAACAGATTAATGTACTTGTATAGCCTATGTCCACTCTAAAGATCCATTCTAAATAGTGGTGAAAACATTTTTAATATCGGTTAAGAAATTTCAGAGATTACCCCCTACATACAAACTTACAAACTTTTCGTCTTTTTAATTCAATTCAAATCAATATTTTTATTTCTGTACAAGACCACAGTGTTAGTAAAACAGCTGTAACTAAATTTCTTAAATTAGGTTACTAAACATATTTGTATATTTTATTTCACGTGGACTGAGATCCAGTGCTCAGCATAGAGCGGTAATTCCTACTCGCAATGACATTAAGGAGACCATTGACGCTGCCGCGAACCTTAGTGTAGATTTATCTTATTTTTTTATGTTGTTCAAATTATTTTGTTACGGACCGTTTTAGATCGAAATGATATCGCTGTACCCACATGATTATATTATTTTTAATGCATATTTAATAATATTATTTTTTTCCACTCCTATAATTCGTTCAAGAAATTAATGAGAAAGAATTGTCTCGTTTAATAAATGCTTTAAAAAAAAAGCATATTATTATATACATTTTATATACATAATGACACATTATTATAAATTATTTATTAAGTCAGTGTTTTTGTTACTTATCTTCTCTGATATTTCTTGTTATAATAAATGTCTTTTCTTAGTTTTTGTATATCTGAAATCTGTGATTAAGTATCGTGCGTGCACAGGCAGTGGGAACGCGCGGCGTGCGCTAGGAGGCACGCGCGATCGCTATCGAGCAATTAATATGCACTCACGTATTCATAGCTCCTGCGATAGTAGATGCAAGCCGCCGATAGCTCTCTCGATCGCCTTCTCTTTTCGTGGTTCCACCGGCAAATTGGGTTGCCTAAGAGCGGACCGCTGTCCTACGGTTGGACGGCGAGCCACTTCGTTATTGTTTCGAAATTTTCGTTGACCTACTTTATCAGCAAAATTAGGCATTTTCATCGCGGATGGGTCCTTTATAAGCAACCAATTTAAAACCAAAGAGAAAGAATTGAAGCTATATAATTATTAGTATAATCTTTGAATATCTTTGAAAAACGTATAAAACGGTCATTGTTACGGAATACGTAAAATTGATCGAATAGATTTTATTATTATTGGAATAGCCTTTTTAATGACTCGCCATACTGATAAATAGGTCTTAGTTTATCAGTTGATGTTATGTTAGACATGTATTTTTTTTTCTTTATTAGGTTATTTTTTTAAGTTTTAAAAACCTATTTAGACTTGAACCCGTGACCTATGGCTATCCGTGCCAGCGTTCTCCCAACTGAGCTAATGGGCAACCCAGCATCAGTGAAATTTCGAACCTCTTTACAATACTCTCTGTATTACGTACAGGCAGCAACATCTGGCTGAAGTAATTTGCATCACTTGCAGCTCCGAATACCTACTTTGCAGTTAGGTTTTAGATCGGAATGATATCGCTGTACCCACATGATTATATTATTTTTAATGCATATTTAATAATATTATTTTTTTCCACTCCTATAATTCGTTCAAGAAATTAGTGAGAGAGAATTGTCTCGTTTAATAAATGCTTTCAAAAAAAAAGCATATTATTATATACATTTTATATACATAATGAGACATTATTATAAATTATTTATTAAGTCAGTGTTTCGTAAACCGTGCTGATACTACTTAATTTTTTTCCTTTGTCCATAATGGGCATCTCTATGTTAAAATTTTTTGATTAAGTTATGGATCTCAAGGTTTAAAAGTAATAATGTATTTCTATACTTTAAGTAAAAAACTGTTAGTATCCTAAATAAAGAGAAAAAAAAAGAAAGAAAAAAAAAATGCACTAACCCGTGCTAAGGACAATTTTTTTAAGTGTTGATTCTCGCCGAATTGGAATTAACGCTCTGAGCTTTTCCTTGAATTTCAATAAATTTTTAGTTTCAGGATTATGTGTAGTAGGTGATCATCTCTTGATATTTCTTAGATGTAGGGCTTCAAAGTCGTGCAGTCCAATACTCTAAATGACAGAGCATCTAAATCAATTTCAAAGGCAGCTGTACGCTGAATAAATGTATGTGGTTACGCGCTGAAGACACTGTTTATATGAAAACTTTCCGAATTATCACCTGGGTCCTTGATGTGCCCTGAAGAGTGACAAGGATGGGGAGAGCGAGGACCGGCCCGAGGGAGCGAGAGGCGAGCAACAATACTGCGGAGAGATTTACGAGGCTCGCGCGCGCCCCATTGTTCCCGGGGTTCAGTGGAGCAATGCAGTAATGGGAGGGACCCGTTATTTATACGTTTGTTTACCTGCCTATCGTGATAAATGTGCCTATTGAAAAACTTTTTAGTGCAGTTTGAAATTATTTTCGGTAATTTAGGAGAAGCGGCCCGGAATACCCTTACTTACACGCTTCATTAACCGCTCGACCTCGGCCCGCCCTGCTTCAGGAGAATCATCAAACTTTAAAGTGTAGGAGGTACGAGCTCTAGGTTAAACTTTTTACGAGTGCGTGCGTGAGATATTTTTTGTTGAAGGCACGGCAAAAAGAAGCCACAGAATGGATATTTGTTAACAAAAAACTGATAAATGTGGTGGATACGGTCTACCACTTTGAAGGTACTACGTACATCGTACGAGCCATCTCGGTAATCTAGGACAAGTCTTAAGATGCTTCGGTATGCTACTAGCGCCACCAATTGAAAAAAAAAAATCATAACTTGTCTTATAATAAGATTTTATTTAAAAGTGAACATGGAAATAATTACGGCTATAGACATCATATTAAATCAAACTAAAGAGCGGCCTAGTCAAACCGGGTGATGGGAATCAATCACTTGAGTTAAGCAACAACAGGCACGGTCAGGTGCAGGATGGGTGAACGTCCCGTGACTACCGCTAGTGGCATTTCTCCGAGCGCTTCCGTGCTTCGCAAAGTTCGCTAAGCCGTTGGTGCCGGATGTCATATATGACAGTCGTTAAGCCATGACAGAGGCCTTATAGGCGGCTTGATAACTTCTGACAGTAAGGCCCGCCACTGTCTTACAATCCTCCACTAACCCGGACTTGGCCCCCGTGGTGGAGTATGGCCTAACCTTCTTGCGATGCAGGAAGAGACCCGTGCCCCAGCAGTGGGGACATACAAGGGTTGATAACGATGAGAACTCTTAACAACTGTGACAACTATTTTTAGAACCTACAACCTAGAAACAACAACCAAGGACTTTAATCAGTTTCCGCCAAAACGGCCGTCTTTAGCGGAAATCGATTAAAGTTCGAATCTATTGATAAAAGCTTCTAGATTGTAAGTTCTAAAAATATTTGTCACAATTGCTATGCTTTCTCATGTCCACTTTTAGACAAAAACGTGTTATAAAACAACTTATAATTTTTTTTTCTTGGTGTCGCTAGTGAGCGCCCCGAAAGAAGGCGACAAGAGGGAAATGATTTAGCTTTCCCTCCGCGGTCGATAGCACATCAATCTTTATACGCGTGCACTCTACTTAGTAAGTGATGACTTTTTAACAAAAATGTAGAGTTTGGCCTGCTGTCGACTGTTCAGTCAATCTTATTAAAAGGCAACGGGACTTAATTCGTGTGTTCTAATACATAGGCTGCTACTTATGTATGCGGAATCTGGGATTCCAACAATTTTAAACGCAATGTCTGACTTCCATGGTCAAATTCGTTCTTTTTTTAAATACTGGCCGCTAATATTTTTCTCTTACATACGTTAGTGTTTTGGGTTAAAAATGTCATATCGCTGAAAAAATGGAACTCACTCGTGAAAATTTTCGTGCTATGATTTATTACGATTTTCAACGTGGTTTAACGCAACAACAGTGCGTGCGTAGATCAATTAACTTCGACTTTTGGTGGTGAAGCTCCATCAAAAACGACTGTGTATCACTGGTTTAGTGAGTTTAATCGTGGGCGCAGTAAGCTCTCGGACGAAGTTAAAGAAGGTCTCCCGAAATCGGTGGTTGTGCCACAAAATATTGAAGCTGTGCGAAAACTAATAATGCAAGATCGCCATGTTACGTATCGCGAGATAGAGGCTATTCTGGGCATATGTATGACGAGCATTCATAGGATATTACATGAACATTTGTCTGTAAAAAAAAATTGTACGCGTTGGATCCCGCACAACTTAACTCAGGATCAAAAAGATGCTCGCGTCGAATGGTGCAAGAAAACCTTAAAAAAATTCAACGGAGGCGACTCAAAATCTGTTTATAATATCTACACAGGTGACGAATCCTGGATCTACGCGTACGATCCCGAAACTAAACAACAATCAACAGTTTGGGTGTTTCAAAATGAGCCGAGCCCTACGAAAGTGGCTCGTGCAAAAAGCACTGTAAAACAAATGGTGGCCTGCTTTTTTGGTATTAATGGCCATGTGGCTACAATACCACTGGAAAATCGCAGAACGGTTAATTCGGAGTGGTACACGACCATTTGTTTGCCGGAAGTATTTGAAGAAATACGCCAAAACAACTATCGACGCAGAATCATACTTCACCATGACAATGCCATCTGTCATACATCTCAGGAAACAACTACATTTTTGGATGGTCAAAAAATAGAATTGATGAGTCATCCACCGTACAGCCCTGATTTGGCTCTCAATGATTTCTATTTATTCCCAAATGTAAAAAATAAATTACGTGGTCAACGATTTTCGACCCGTGAAGATGCCTTAGATGCGTTAAAACAGCACGTTTTGGAGATACCTCAATCAGAGTGGAAAAAGTGTTTTACAAATTGGTTTCATCGAATACAAAAGTGCATCGATCATAGTGGAGAATACTTTGAAAAACAATAAAAGCATATTTCGCCATATACATTTGTTTATTTTTTCTATTCCGCATACATAAGTTGAAGCGCTCGTGGCCTAGGCGAACCGAGTGATTGGAATCAATCACGTGGTTAAGCAACAACAGGCGCGGTCAGGTACGGGATGGGTGAGCGTCCCGTGACTACCGCTAGTGACTTTGTATACAGTGTTTCAAGTGTCCCAGCCAGAAATTTCTGCACTCTGGCAATCTCGTATTACGTGCTGCTTGCTAGAGTGGTCCCTCTGGCGGCCCTGGCGCGCTCCCGTTGCGTGATTGCCTTCCGTACATCACGCACTGACTTCCAGGCTTCACTTATTTACGGCAGCTCTATAAAAACGCCATGTTTTCGCCGCAGCTTTTGTTTAAGGAAACAATCACTCCGAACACGTTCTCGCGGTTAGCGGCCGCGGGTGACCATTTTATTTTCGGGCCATTATTAGGTTACATTGTAAGTCTTTACTACTGGATATGAAACACAACAAAAGTAAAAGCTTTATAGTAACAACTGTAGTCTTATTTCTAAAAGTAATATGTTCTGAAGAACCTTAGGACGATTATGAAGAGAGAAGGTAAATGGGTGTATTTACATAATTTATATTTTGATAACCCAATAAATGTCAATTATTATATTAGACGCCTACAAGACAGGTATGTTTGCCTAGCGTGTTTTAGATTCAATAATTAATGAATTTCAAGTCTTTTTAATCATAAGTCTCATTATAATGTACTGTGTAATCAAATGGTGGATTCCTCGGCATTTTAGGGCTAAAGCGGTTGGTTTTGGTAGCCGCTATGCTTAGTTTGTGACCGTTATTAATAACCTTTATTACAATGAAGTTATGAAATATTAGAAAGTGTTCACATGTAGCTTTCAAAGCCGGTAGATAGCCTTGTTAACAATAATTGTCGTACTTACGTTATGACATTAGGAACTTATACGTCGTTTATGGCACAGTACATCCGACAGCTTATCAGCTTATAGCAACTCTAAGTATATCGCATGTACGTAAAACTTGATGTCCTATCGAAACATTAGTTATAGAAACCTATTTAGAGGCTAAAAATTTCACCCATGCCGGGATTCGAACCCGCAACCTCTGGATATCCGTGCCAGCGCTCTACCAATTGAGCCAATGGGCGACTCACCGGCATCAGTGAAATTTGGAACCTCTTTACACTATTCTCTGTATTACGTACAAATTATTTTTTAATATAGTGCTGGTGCCTTACTAGGCTATTTGTATTCGCGTATTTGCTGATGATTTATAATAAATGTTAAGTTTTACAAAATCAGTACCAAAGATTTATAACGAAGCATGGTAATGGGTGGTTATCTCAACTGCAAATGTTAATAATATTTAATTTAAATCATAATATTTTAGTGCTAAAGATTCCTCGGCAAGCCCGCAAATGGATGGTTAATATTTACCAAATATTTCATTCGATATCAACCCATGTATGTCCCCATTGCTGGGGCACGGGTCTCTCCCTGCACCGCAGGAATATTTCATTGCTATTATTTATGATTTTATATATTGATATAAAGTCATATTGAGTAGAAGAATGCTTTGATTCACTGGATACTTTCTTAAATCCTTAAATAATGTTCTTCTTCTTCTTCAGGCTATATTAGTCCACTGTCGGAGATAGCCCTCCCCTAATGAGCGCCTAATGTTAACGATAATGTACTTAGATGTAAAAAATTCATGTTAAGATTTTCGATATAAGTATTACCCATTTCGCAATACCCGTAAAGAGTGACTAAGTTCTAAGTTACCACATATATACCATTTATACCACCGACTTACACTAAGTCAGCAATGAATGATTGAATTTAATTAAATAGAACCAAAACCCGGCAATGGGTGATAATATTAGCTAAATACAAATGGTCAAGTGTGGCGCCGGCTTAAGAAGTTGCGTTGCCATCGCATGTATATTTGTACAAACGTAATGGGGTGGGTGATAAGTATTGCAGTAATTATCATAAATGCTGCGATTAGACGGTAATTTTATTGAAAAATTGTTGCTGTATCTTCGACTGGGTCACGGAGCTGTGAATTTTTATCATCGCCTATAATTAACCTGCCGAGTGGAGGCGGCATACTCTACGTTGAGGGACAAGAATTATTCTGATCTAATTGCGTGATACTCTTTCAATCCTTCTCTCGTCGTAAGTGCTCCTCGAACTGCCAATGCAGTAGCATTGATAATGATTTCTAATGATAGTCATCATTAGAAATTAACCCAAAAGAACGTAGTATTAACGGGGTATGAAGTATTCTATGTCTCAATTCATGTCTGTGTCTATTTGTACGGCAAGTTTCATGTAAATCAGTTCAGCCGTTATCGCATGATTGAGTAACAAACATCCAAACATCTTCGCAAACTTTCACACTTAAGTATAATATTATATAATAGGGTGTATGTAAAGCCAGCGCGTAAGCTGAAGAATGTCACAAAACGCGCGTCAACTGTGCTGCATGAATTAGGCGTGGGTTCTTAAGGATCAAAACTGAAAATTGGAGTTTGATGTTGGTTTGACAATGTTGGTTTTGCCTTTTATTTTGCTTTTCCACGACGTAGCGTAGGTATGTGTTGGATAATTTTGACGCATCCATGTGCGGCGCGGCCCCATAGCTGCAAGTCCGCCTGGCAACACACGCGCACAGACGCACACACCGTTGCGAAATCTCCGCTGCAACAATATACCAATTTTGTTTGTACATTTGCATATCGCATGTCAGCCCGTCGTTAAATGATAGATAACTATTATTCATTGTGTTTACTTTTTGCTCGAGTTTTTAACAATAATCTAGGCAAAATGTAGGTAAATTGCCGCTGCTGGTTTTTGCCGCTCGCTGTTAACAAATACTACCTAAGTAGGTAAATACTTGTATTATTATACGTGTAGTTAAGAATGATGTTGTAACAAGATGTTTATTTTCGTCTTCGAATGTTTTTCAGGAAAACACTGTTTAAACAATTGCTCAGGTGAGTAATGTGTGTGTTTTGAACTTTAGTCTTTGTTCAAAAAAGATAGGCATGAAAAACACTGAAATTGTAAATAAATTTGTACCTAAATAGCTGAACACTTTTTCATGATTCACAGTACGTGAAGTATGTAGAGAGCAAACAACATTCGTGTCACCAATATAGGTACCTACCTATATTTCCTAAAACAGAAATGATGTATCGTTATGCTCATAGAGGAAGTATTGTAGAAGCGGGCTCACGTATTTCCAATACTTCCAGGCTTTATATGCTTTACATTTACGGAATGGATCAGAGTGGGTGGCTATTGTCTTGGTTGTCGTCTTGTTGGCTCAGAGCTTTATAGTAATAATATTGGCCTTTTTGCATCTACTTAATGAGATGATTTATACAGCGTCCAGTGGTATCTTCACTCACACTAGATGGGTGAAGGGACCACCCCGACGCTGTAGTGCCTGGGTCATGGTTTTTATAGATGGTGTAGGCTTGCCCAGCACCTATACCATCCTGACAGCCTAGTCGACCTAGCCCACAGGAAAGACTAGTCAATACGTGCGGAGCCAACCAATTTGCGGGTTTCCTCACGATGTTTTCCTTCACCGTTAGCGTGTGGTATTGCGACTACAAATTCGCAAATGTACGTAACTTTGAAATTAAACAAAGTCATTGTTACATGCCTGCACTCGGGATCGAACCTGGGGCTCTCGCTTGCCAGTCTATGGTTCTACCCACTGAGCTACCACCGCTCAGAGCTTAAAGAGGCGCAATTATGACTTAATGAGAAAGAAATACATAATTAAAACTGTTTTTATACGGATTTCACTCGTTTATTATATTTTTATAATTTTCCGGCATTTCGGGACTTTTACAGGTGCCGTGGTCTCGGATGACATCGGTCATCAAAAACAGTTTTAATTATGTCTAGTGCTCGTGTTAACCTTAGAAAATACTAAAGCAATACATAGTATGTCCTTTGAGGTGATAGGTTTTTAGTGGTAAAATATGTTTTTCTATATTATTGAACAAGTTTTGATAAAATATTACAAGAAATATCGGTTGTTAATTTACTGACACTCTTCTCGAAAGTAATCATTCAATATATTTTTTGAATCCTTGGACGCATTAAACTTTTAAGTGACTTTTTTGTAGAAATTGTTCTTGTACTGTACATCCGACGTTTCTCCCTAATGAACTTTTACTTTTCTGGAAAAAATATCGAAATTTTCAAGCTTCATTTTAGATAAAGAAATGTTTTGGATATCTACTCTCCTCGTTGAAGTTTACGCCCAATGTATTCAAAATATCAAGATCTCAAAGAATTTAGAAGCACTGATGTATAACTAACTTGATAACTTCTGACAGTAAGGCCCGCCACTGTCTTACAATCCTCCACCAACCCGGACTTGGCCCTCGTAGTGGAGTATGGCCTAACCTTCCTGCGATGTAGGAAGAGACCCGTGCCCCAGCAGTGGGGACATATAAGGGTTGATAACGTAACGATGTATAACTACGCTCCATATAAAAGAACCTAAAAAGTTAGGTATCAATTGCGTGCTATTATTTTATATAATAATAACTAAAAAAGAATATATAGGTAACCTTCCTAGCACTGTTTGAAGGATAATGCGAATAGATTTAAGTGGACTAAAAGTGCCAATAAATAAATAGTATACTTTTGTGGATTTCCATATGTTTCTGATCGGGGGTCAGTATTTTAACACCATGTATACTGATTTTAATGAATTATTGTTTTGATTTAGTTACCGAGTAACTTGCGGAATCCGAACATGTAGGCAGCAACTGATGTATTAGCTTTAAGAGGATTTGAGAAAACTGTAGACTATTTTCTCGCTGCCTTTTTCTCCACTACACTACGGCCCGATGGCAGTGGCTTATATTTTACTTTCTTCTTTCACATTCAGCAAACAGAATGTAAATATTTTAGGTGGAAATATATATTTTTTGTTTCGATTAGAAGATCATTGTTTAATTAGTGATATTTGTACGTCGATATATTTCAAAGCTACACTCTCGTCGAAACAAGTTTATTGCATACCGCAAACTAATTTACACCTCGGGTTTGTTATGTCAATGTATAAAGGATGGTTTTATCACCAAAAGCCGCGTCTTCCAGACAACGCTAAGCCCACAGAAAGCCGAGCTTTTCGTGTCTACCCGCTAATGAATCGTTTAAAAGTGTCTCGCGTGTAGGGTTGACGGATTTTAAACAGTACAGACCTGAGATTTAGTTTTTAAGATTTCCCACTTTATTGCACAATAAAACAATAACAAAAATAAAACTTCATAATCAACCCATTATGTCCCCACCGAGGGGCACGGGTCTTTTCCCTGAGGAAGGTATAGGCCATACTCCACCACGGGGGCTAAGTCCGGATTGGTGAAAACTTAAATAACAATAATCATAATATTAAAATAATCATAAAAGTATGTGCTGTTAATTTCTGAAATACGCGCGTTATGGTTTGACAACTTCTTATGTACCTACATTTACTTAATTTAATTTTAATTTAACGACCAAAGAACCACTTAACCAACTAATAAGATTACTACTAATAAATAAAACAATCATATCGATGTGGTAGCGAAGCGATAGAACGCCGGCTTCACATTCGACTGGTCATTGGTTCAAATTCCGGCATGTACAAATGCCTTTGCTAAGTTGCGTATATTTGTCAAATTATAGTAGCAATACCACTCGCTTAACGTTAAGAAAAACACCTAGGGCGAGATAAATAGTCGCTTCTAAGAACGAGTCTTAGCGAAAGCACTTGCTTAAGAATCGATTTGTCTATCATAGACAGTACTTTGGCACTCTCTAAGTCGCGAAACCCGGACTAGTTCTTAGCATTGGCCTAAGAACATGCTTAGCTAAGCAAACGTCTACTTTGATACTTAGCTAAGTTAGCCTGAAGTAATGCTTAGGGAAGCTTGAGTACGGACTTGGGCTAAGCAACGACTATTTATCTCGCCCCTAGAGGACACCTCTGAGGGTGCCTGACTTGTTAATATAGGTACCTCAGAGCTTGAAAATGCCAATCCCACGTGGGCACGCGTCGTAATTAAGCCCACATTCGCTTCTCCTAGAGAAGAGCAGTGGCTACATAAAAAGGAAAATAACTATTTATTATTAAAATCAACTGTCATTTTAGCTCTATCTGAATCGTAAAATTTGTCTATATTTTTAAAAACCTATTTAGAGGCTAAAAATTTCACCCATGCCGGGATTCGAACCCGCAACCTCTGGCTATCCGTACCAGCGCTCTACCAATTGAGCCAATGGGCGACTCACGGCATCAGTGAAATTTCGAACCTCTTTACAATATTCTCTGTATTACGTACAGGCAGCGACATCTGACTTAAGCAAATTGCATTACTTACAGCCCCGACTACCTACTTTGCAGTTAGGTTTTAACATCGGAACGATATCACTGTACCCACATGATTACACTATTTTTATTTTTAATGCACTAACCCGTGCTAAGGAACAAAATTTTTAGCCTCTAAATAGGTTTTTAAATTGGTTCCTTAGCACGGGTTAGTGCATTAAAAATAAAAATAGTGTTGTCTATATTTGTCAATATTTGTAGTCAAAAACTTTTAGGCGACAGTTTTATTCTGTTAAATCCTATAGCAACCCTGCCCGCGCGGCTCCCAGTGTTCTGTTGACTCGCCAGTAACTCGCTCTCGCTAATTGAGTAACTCGTTACTCGGGTACCTATCTGTCGACCCACCTGCCTCTGCGTGATGCTGTTACGGCTTGTAAAGTTACATTTTGATGTATTGCTCACAAAGTACAACAAATATTTTGAGAAGAAACAATTCGAATTTAAATTAATTAATATGTTCATAATTTACATAATACAGTACGAATTATGAGCGGCAAGTATTGGACCTTTTCGCACATAAAGGTAGAGTTTTATAGCGTGTCAAAGAAAAACTATTTTAGTTTAGTTAATGATTAGAGTTCATTTTTTCTTTCCATGTAATTTTTTTTATCACACCTAGAATAACGTGGGCTCGAGAGGTCATGTAAAAATTGAGTATTATTCTATATTCCTCATCAATACCACTTTTATATTATTGTTAATGCACTAACCCGTGCTAAGGACAATTTTTAAATGGGTTTTTTAATAAAAATACTTTTTTATTATGGTACTAGATCCAAATTGTGGAAGAGGTAATCGTTAGCTTTTTCGTACCTGCATATTCGGCAATGCAGATACTTATTGAAATTCACCAGCTGGTATTTGTTTCGCAATTGCAGAGTAGGTCTCATATTCGTTTCATACTTTAGTGTATGTATATTTTATGTTTGTGTTGTCCTTGCCTGGTTGCCAAAACACAGACTAACCTGGTTTGGGGGTTGTGTGAAAATTATTATAATTATAATCTACTATGGCCGAGTAGAACAACTATACAAGACCATGTTGCGTATCAATTAAAGAAAATCGTTTACAGATTAGAGAGTCGAAGCAGGCTACAGCGTTAACGTTACGCTTTTTATACGAACAAAGAACAAAAGAAATGGGAATGTTAACACATTAGAACCGCCATTTGTGATTAGTTATGTATCAGCATGCAAATGAACAGATAACTCCCTGCCTGCCTGCCTGCGCTGCGTTGCGTGACGCGACGCGCTCTGAGCAGCGTCATGTTTTGATTTACGCTCTACATAATGGACATCTGATAAAAAAACGCTGACCTTTTAATGTGATAATTATATTAATTCATTCATTGCACAGTATTTGGTCGGATCGAGGTATAATTGAGCAGATAACTCTATTGTTGTACAGTACTGTAAAGCTACACCAGCGCGGGGCCGCAGCGCCGAGCTATAAAACTGTCATCTTGATTACAATCTCCCTTTTTAACCGGCTCCACTTGATACACGCGTTACGGTACACTCGCTCCCGACTGGTGTTTGCGCACCGACTCTCTTTGTTCCCAAAATGAGGGAAACAAAGGGAAGAATATTTACCGTCAATAATAAAATAAGTTAGGGCGCGGCGCGGCGATACAATAAGTGAGAGGGAAAACTCATTACCATGAACATAATTAGACATTAGGCCCGGCCGTAACGGGGATAGGATGCCCGGTGATCCCGTCGGAATGAAATAATGCTGTTTGGGGCGAGTTTACCGAGGCGACACACCGGAGGGCGGCGTGACGCGCATTCGTACACGCAGATGATATAGCTGGGCCGGGAGCGAACCCGTTACCCGAGCTATTAACTCCGCGGCCGCACCGACCGCCGAACGAGACGCATCCAACGCTAGCCGACTCGCGATTACAGATAGCCCTGCGTGAAATATGATTATTGGCTTCGAGTTCCGGCGGACAGGGCAGGCGGCCGAGGAAGGGTCGAAGACGCGCCGACTAAAGTTTGTTTCATAATTCCGTGAATAAACAAAGAGATCTTGTCTTCGGGGAGGTTGATCAAAGGCCGGGGCGGGCAGCGGGGCGGGGGAGGGTTTCCGAGTCTGCTGCCGGAATACTTTGTTCGATTAATTGAAACGGCTCGCACCCGACCGGGTTGCTCCGGAATGACCTGTAATTTCTAGTTGATTAACTAGCTAAGTAAGGTCTGTTGGACGCCCCGGGCAGAAATACGTCGACAAGAAAAGGATGTATTAACAAAGTCCATGATTAAACAGTACCCTGGTCCAGAGATTGTACAGGTAGAGAGTAATGACTGCTGCCAGAATTGTAACAATTGGCATTCCTTGATAACTACAACTCAGAGCTCCAGACGTCAGTGTATGTACGTGTAATAATCAGTATATATAAATAAAAAAACAAGAGATAAAAAAACAAGAGATACTTGTCTCTTGTTTTCTTAAAACTCGCTAACGGTGAAGGAAAAACATCGCAAATAAACAGTGTACTTCCAAGTGTTAACTTAATGTTAACACTTGAAGTACTAAGTATTAAGCCCAAACGCGGAAAATCACAGGTCTAACTTACTACTGCCCTGCTGGTTGTAATGTGTTTGAATAATAAAGCATAAATCAAATGACATTAAAATTGTTATGAAAATCAATAGTCTGTCGGGAGCGGCCCCTCCAGAACTCGGCCCCGGCACGAGGTCCCGCGGACCCTTACACTACAATAGGGTCATTACTTCGTTTAACCCTTTATCTCAACGAGTCTCTTTAAGTTAGAATTCAACTTTGAATAACGAGTCGAACTTTCTGATCATTTTGAACAACAAACCTTCTTCCTTCCAGTTAGATATAGGATGAGATGCTTTATCTACTTATAACTGAATTTCAGAGATTGGGTAACTCAACAAGGTAGAGCCGATATTTACACATAGAAAGTGGAGAGTTTTACTCGTCAATAACAAGTTTTAGGACACAAAAACTTAGAAATCGACAAATTTATCAGCATACGGATCCACACGGTTTACTTTAAGGCATTAACTTCAGTTACGTTTTAAACATTAATATTTTCTTTGTATTTTGAAGTTTTTGTTATCTACGGATGTTATCTACGTATTTATTGTATTAAATCTATCGTCGAGTTAGCATCTGTAACACAAGTCATTTACAAGCACCATGCCGTTAGCTAATGCACCGCCCTCCCTCCCACTTTTTCAAGCAGAAGCAAGACACGAACACACCACCACCAACACCAATACTTGTGTGAGAAAACACGCGACGCGTTTCGCCTCTAACACGAAGCATCCTCAGGCTCCCAAATGCAAGTCATTTGCATTTGGGAGCCGTGTCTTGCTTCTGCTTGAAAAAGTGGTAGGGGGGGGGCGGTGCATTAGCTAACCACATGGTGCTTGTGGGATTTTTGGCGGAATTTAGCAAAGTAATTTTAACTTTTTAATGCTATTATGGATTTCCGACAAGTCATTTAGTTGTACTTAGTATAGGGCTAACGAGATCTGTGTAATAATATTTCCATGAATATTTATTTATTGCAAGTTCATGATAATGATGATAAGTTTGTATAAATTTCGAAGTATCTCTATTAGAGATAACTTCGGCATAGCAACTAATTTGTTGTTTTTTTTTTTTATTAGGGTACTATGCAAATAAAAAATATAATAAAAAGCGTAAATCAACTTAGGTCTATATCCGGAAGTAGAAAGTGAAAAATATAGGGAGAATATAATTATGGAACCGAACCGTCCTCGTGATATACTGTTTTTTTGCAAATGAAGAGGCTTGCGCTGGCAATCAAATTATGCACTCAGCATGTGAGGCGAGTAAACAACGCATGTTTGCCGGTCGAATATTACCCATTAGCCGAGTCCTTGTCAGTGGAAAAGCAAACTTTCCACCCGAGCCTTGAGCTCAATTTCGTTTGATTATGAAGTAGACCTCGAAACTGTCTTGTCATGATATGAGCGAGGGTGAACTCCGCTAAACTTTGTGTCACTCGGCTCACTAATTTGTTGCCGAGCCGACTTCCTCCACAGCAAAGTACACGGCAACAGACGTACATTTGCTAATGTAGGTAGTTTGCGAAAGTTATGGTTTGTCCTTTATCTTAACTGGGCAATTTGCGAGTTATCGTTCAGTTAATATGTTTTACTTAAGGGAAATTACGAAGACACCGAGGTCGAACTAAGGAACTGCTCTATTGCTAAACTAGATCAACATGGTAATACAGAGTACTACAGTCTATTTATTCTTACTTGTCCAATTTAGTACCCTTAAACTGTGATTTTTTAGTCCAAAACTGCCATATGTCTATAAATGAAGTAACTTGGAAAACTCTTTTAGATAACACGCTGCCAATTTTATAAACATAGTTCATGAATTTGCGAGAAAATGTCTAGTTTAGGTATCTAATCTCAATTTTAAGGTTAGAATCTTATTTACTAAATTGGACAAGTAAGAATAAATACACTGTAAGTAACTTATGATTCGCTGCAACATTTTGTTCTAATTTCATAACGTGATTTCCATACTTAGGGAAGTAATTGACAATATATTCAGCTTCGCTAAGGGATAGCACAAAGTGCGGACGTTATGGCTACGCGGAGACAGTGTAAAACAACACAAAATGCTGGTGATATATTGTGATTTTCGCAGGGCGCCATCCAATCTCGGCCGCGCATAAATATGAGAGCGAGCGGCGAGCCCACAGAGTTGAACAGGTGACCCATTCTACAGCGGGCTAGAAACTGCGTAGGTATCTAGACATTTGTTATGCAAGCATTTTAAATACAAGCCCCAAGAAGCAACACAAATATTAGTGTGTTGTTTTGATCCTTTTATAACTATGAAACGATTGGGCCGAAATAATTCTGTATATCGGGCCAGCTGAGGGAGTAAAACCACAATCATCTACTAACTTGTTGGTCCAAAAGTAGTGTTATTGTTACTACATTATCGAGACAGAGGTAGGTTTATGTCCACGAATCAAACATATAAAAACAGTTTATATAATAATATGTCCAACTGAGAGAGGCCTTTGCCCTACACAGCCCTCAGCCCTCTCTCAGATATAGAGTACTAGTTTAAATCGTCATGCGTGCCCACCGGGGATTGGTTAAACTAAAATATTAACTACTTTTATACACTGGTTTGATCTAGTTTGCTCAACTCTATAAATTTTGTTCATTTTAGTTTCAAAAATTATCTTCAAAATACATTGAACATATCACCAATCAAAGACAAAAATAAATTGTCTTTGATTGGTGATATGTTCAATGTATTTTGAAGATAATTTTTGAAACTAAAATGAACAAAATTTATAGAGTTGAGCAAACTAGATCAAACCAGTGTATAAAAGTAGTTAATATTTCTACCAAGAGTTTATTGATGCATGTAGTGTTCACATCCAGCGGAGTGTACATTGTACCATCGATAATATTTTACCGATGATTGTACCTAGATATTACTGATATTACTTCATGTGTTTTTCCGATGTAACGCTCAGTGAACGACCAAATAATAAAATTAAAAAAAAAAACACTATTTAAAAACCTATTTAGAGGCTAAAAATTTCACCCATGCCGGGATTCGAACCCGCAACCTCTGGCTATCCGTACCAGCGCTCTACCAATTGAGCCAATGGGCGACTCACGGCATCAGTGAAATTTCGAACCTCTTTACACTATTCTCTGTATTACGTACAGGCAGCGACATCTGACTTAAGCAAATTGCATTACTTACAGCCCCGACTACCTACTTTGCAGTTAGGTTTTAACATCGGAACGATATCACTGTACCCACATGATTATACATGAAAATTTTTAGCCTCTAAATAGGTTTTTAAATTTGTTCCTTAGCACGGGTTAGTGCATTAAAATAAAAATAGTATAAAAAACACTATCTCAAGTTGGAATTCTGTAGGTCCCCATTCTTTCGGCGGCGTGCGGTAATATGAAACAGTTGGCAATATTCGTCGCTGGAGCTCGCCGGCAAGCCAGTGGAAGCGCTCTGCTGCTGATGTATGGCTGGCGAGGCTACTGCGAGCCTGCTTGCACCAAGGCCCTATGAATTCTAGTTTCATAAAAATAAAATGCGTAGTTTATTACAACAATTCTGTGTAGATTGCTCAATCGATTAGTACAATTAGCGCATCTGCCTACCATGCAAGAGGTCCTGGGTTCAAACACCGGCCGGGGTTAATAAAAACCCCAGGTCTTGGATGTTTACAAGTTTGTGATATCGTTGTTTCTGGTTTCCACGACACAGGGTATCCTAGTGTGGGGCCAGAAGCAATGTATGTGCCTGTATCTAAATGTTATGTTTGTTAATGTAATTAGCTTTCCAATTTTTTGGTATGTGGATATATCGGCTATGCATTGTGCATCGAACGGTCTTAGAAACCATGTATTGCAGTTTTATGAAATGCGGAAGTGTACATGGTTACCTAAAAGAGCGCAATCCCTGAAACACTTCAACCATAATTGGTTATTACAACTACTTTTGTGTGGTCATAAACCAACAGTGTCTCTTCTCTTCCCGGTCACGGGTCTCTTCCTGCATCGCAGGAAGGTTAGGCTATACTCCACCATGGGGCCCAAGTCCGGGTTGGTGGAGGATTGCAAGGCAGTGGCTGGCCTTACTGTCAGAAGTTATCAAGCCGTCAATAAGGGCTCTGACAGCCGGCACCAACGGCTTAACGTCCCTTGCGAAGCACGGAAGCCCTCGGAAAAATGCCACTAGCGGTAGTCACGGGACGGTCACCCATTCTGCGACTGACCGTGCCTGTTGTTGCTTAAGTCAAGTGATTGATTCCAATCACCCGGTTCGACTAGGCCACGAGCGCTTCGCTCTTTAGTTTGATTTAATATAATGTCTATAGCCGTAATTATTTGTGCTGCAGGTACAGGATGAACATTTTTACATTCTATTGTACAGGACTATGTAAAGCACAAATTTAACACAGTTATATAAGGCCTGGCATTTCGGTAAACTGTGTGATAAACTGTTTTTGAAAACTGGGAAAACAGACCTTAATTTCTGTAGGGTAAGCTTCGTCACAAGACATTGCAACATTACACGCTCCACAGTAGATCCACCTACTCGCAATTTATTTTCGTAGCAATATGAGAGCATAACTTACAGCCTGGAGTTCCTTAGTACGGTCTAAAGAACCGTCTGATGTCTACGCTTATGGGCTTACTCGTAAGTCGTAATATAACTTAGCAGAGCTTCCTGGCAGCGTACGACTTCCCGCCGCGTTTACGGCAGTGTGTGTGCCTACAGGGGGCACTTACGACAGCCAGTACACAGCGCCACGGAAGCGGCGGTTTGCGCAAACGGAAAGAGCACGGTAACCTTTGCAAATGCCGGTCGTGCACCGCGGGCCGGGCCGTGACGGCCGCCGCCGCCGCCGCCACCGCCGGCCGCGTTCACACCGGCTGAATCGATCTTCTAGAATACACTGTAGGTGTGTAGGTATATATTTGAAAATTGGTATATCATCTACTGTGGATTCAATTCTAATATCGTCATACCGTCGTCATATCGTCAAACGGCACAATACTGAAAACTTAATAATAATAATGATATTATTTCCGAGAAAAGTGAAAAAGTTACATATTTTGTTACATGCTCGGTAACACTTTACGGTTTTCTTGGCAAACAAATAAAATAAAAATTTATTTATGTCTAGAAAAATATTAATGACTTTCAATGTTATTTACAAAAGCTTTATTTGGTTTTCTTCGGCTTGCTGGCCTAGTTCGTCAATCATTGCATTGCAAAGGTACTGACAGAATAACAACGTCACGGTTTGTCAACCGGAAACCTGACCATTTTGTGTTTGCTTACTTTTTATCATAAGTGTGTTCTTCGACTTAATGCATAAATAAATAAATATTCATGGACATATCACACAGATCTCGTTAGCCCTATACTAAGTACAACTAAATGACTTGTTTACACCATTTTTATTTTTAATGCACTAACCCGTGCTAAGTAACAAATTTAAAAACCTATTTAGAGGCTAAAAATTTCACCCATGCCGGAATTCGAACCCGCAACCTCTGGCATTCCGTACCAGCGCTCTACCAATTGAGCCAATGGGCGACTCACAACATCAGTGAAATTTCGAACCTCTTTACAATATTCTCTGTATTACGTACAGGCAGCGACATCTGACTTAAGCAAATTGCATTACTTACAGCCCCGACTACCTACTTTGCAGTTAGGTTTAACATCGGAACGATATCACTGTACCCACATGATTACACCATTTTTATTTTTAATGCACTAACCCGTGCTAAGGAACAAATTTAAAAACCTATTTAGAGGCTAAAAATTCGGCATGGGTGAAATCTATGTATTAATTTAATACCATTAATACATAGATAACATCCAAAACCCGAGAAAAACTAGAAAAGTTCGTTTCCTAGTTTGACCCGGCGGGGGATCGAACCCGAGACCTTCCGTTTTACAGTCAGCGTGCCAAACCGCTGCGCCACCGCAGCCGACCAAGGGGTGTCCAACAACAACCAATCCAAATCCTGGCTTTGGATTGGTTGTTGTAACCAATACAAAAAGATTTGTGCTGCTCGCTCGGCAGGTGTGAGGCACCCACCAGCGTGTTATTGCCACTGTGTGACTGGGCTGTTTCGACTAAGTATCGCAATATCGGGAGACGCTGAGCCCCCCCCCCCCCTCCTCTCCCCAAGGCCCGCAGCTAACAGTTTTGCAGAACACGTCTCACAATATTACTCCTGCTTGCTTCCCTAATGTTGACGCTACACCATGACAAAGTACACAGTGGGACCCCATCAGCCGAAATGACATGACTACTAGGGAGAGTATATTTATCGTGAGAGCATATTTTGAGAGTGAAGACCTCTAAGAAGCTATTTCGACTAAATTAATGAGTTGGTTGATGTCCGTACGGCTAGGGTCTGAAGCAACAGAAACAGATGATGGTGGTGACCTCAGAGTATAAAAATAAAGTGGTAACATATACGTGTAATAGTAGTTATTAATGACTCGCGATGCCGATACATATTTATATATTAAACGGGTCTAATTGCGATTTCTAATGAGGTCAAACGTAACATTAATTCCCCACGTTATTTGCGATAATTACTAGGTAACATTTTAATCCCGGCATGGGTGAAATTTTTAGCTTTTAATTACCTATTTTACTCAAAATAGGTAATTAAAACATTTTACCTAATAATTAATCGCAATTAGACCCGTGTAATGTTTTATAACTTATAAGTTTGATATCCATGTTGTAATCCCGATGCAAGTTTAAGTTCATAACAAAGTTAAACTATACTTAAAAAACTCAAAAAAACGCTTTGCTCGTTAACAAACTACATGTAAAAAGGCACGTTTAAGTTACGACACTACTAACTCTTGAGGAGTACTCTTACGAAGAGACAGACCAGACTGCAGCATCAGATATTTCTCTAGTATGAAAGTAGTAGAACTGAAAAATGTATTCAACATTTCGTAGTCTTATGTTTACTGCGAGAGGTTCGAAAACTAGATACACTTCTTGTTCTGGACAAGTTCCATAAAAGAGTGTAAGAATCATGATTATCTGTCAGGCGTGTAAAATAACTACTTGCCACTTGTCACGTTGTGACAAAACAAAGCCCAACCTCCGGAAAGCGTGGGTTCCTAGTGGGTTTATACCATGGGTATGTTAATTGACAGATTTCATAAACTTTTTGTGGATTACTACTATGTTATTTTCTGCCATTATTTTCTCACTTTATTTTCTTTTGTGCTTTCTATATTCTGACCCCTCTGCATGAGGAAGCGACCTCCTCCCTGAGGGACCAATTAGGGGCAATGAATAACAAAAACAAACACATTCGTGAGCACGCGAAATTAATGTGTAAAAATAGATACGACATCCGTTCGACCTAATTACTTTGTTTTGTTTCACGTAACACTGGTAATCCAACACCCCGTCGTCTCTTTTACGCTCGTGGGAGTGAGCGAGACAGCGCGTTCGCTATGTGCCATACAATAAGTTTCATATTTATTTATATGGTCGGTTTAGTAATCAGATTGACCAAAAACAATCGAATACATAAGACGATGAAAACATATAGGGTAGTGAAAGTCATAAGATTCTAGTACAATGAAGCTATGTTATCATACCACATTACCTTATTGCCTACTCAAGAAAGTTACAATAAAATAACGGTGTAAATTTTGATGTACCCTCATGAAGTGAGGTAATAAAACTGCTAATATTTTTTTTAATAAAGAATTTGTAATTTCTCAGCGAGAGAAGCAGGTGAGACAGCATCACAGAATTATTGATCTTAACCGGTATTTAAATCACCTATAATCATTGGAATAGTTAGAATGAGTCAGGAGGAGCTTTCCCAAAATGGTCCAGAACCACTCTACGATTTTGAGTCACTACAAATAGGTATGCAATTCGGTGTGGTAGGTCGGTAGGTCAATGTTTTTCGGGCCCAGCTTGTCTGAAAATTAACCCTGGGATCGCCAATGCCTGTAAATAAACATTTCAAGTGCTAAAGTTAATGTATAATAACATAGTTTTTAAGCAACTGTTTTACTAACACTGAACTTAAGGTGCCTGAATAAATAAATTTATTGATTGATTAAAGTACGTAAATACAGTCATCTGGAACTATATTTTTCCCTCGATTATTTCCTTCGATACGATATCAACCCTTGTATGTCCCCACTGCCGGGTCACGGGTCTCTAGTAGGTTAGGCCATACTCCACCACGTAGGTCAAGTCCGGGTTGATGGAGGATTGTAAGACAGTGGCGCCGCCTTATTGTTAGAATTCATCAAGCCGCCCATAAGACCTCTGACATAGCTTAAGGACTGCCATTACATTACATGACAGCCGGCACCAACCGGTAAAAAATGCCACTAGCGGTAGTCACGGGGCGGTCACCCATCCTGCAACTAACCGCGCCTGTTGTTGTTTAACTCAAGTGATTGACTCCAATCACTCAGTCCAATCAGGCCACGAACGCTTCCTGTTTTCCTTCAATGTATTTAAAAAATATTACTAAGCACACAATAGCCCTAGGGTTAAGAAAGTAAAGGAGGCAGTGAAGTACTAGTAAAACTTTGAGCCGACTGCACCCTCTGTGCTTCCGTTACTCCTGCTGCGTCAGAGTAAACAATGTGTTTGTTTACTGATTGATTTGGCGATTTCATTCGATACGAGCAAACAGGGGATTCGTCATAAATGTCGTTATGTAATTCGGTAATCCGAAGCCCATCCATAATGCAGTGTCGGCGCGCGGGTACCCGGCTGACTCACGCTATTCCCCAATCAAAGCGCAGGTTCGGCGTCCACTCCAGCCTTCATCAATATTGGTTAACTGCGTCCACTATTAAGTACATTAGGTAAAGTTCTTATGACATGAAGACACGCTCGATTTCATAAAGCCAGCTGTAGACAACGGGAGATTATTGTTTGACCAGAAATTTTACTGTAGTAATTCATTTTGTAATCAATACAACGACAATATTCAAAGTTGGTACCGTGTCATCGAGAGATTATACTATACAGGGTAACTTCAAATATTTGCAATAGCTGAAACACGTCCATTAGACAGCCTTTTGAAACAAATTATATGTCGATTAATACTTTGTTAATTATTTTTTTATTTTTAGTGGTACTGTTTGATAGACATTTTATAAAATCTTTTGATTAGAATTGGAATTCTCCTGTTTAAGACAACAACTCTCCGGAGGCTGCACCTACATAGGTAAACCTTGTAAAGCACAAGTTTATTTAATTTTGTGTAACATGACATACGATGCTTTTAACGGGGCTAATCGCGATCATCTAGTTGTCACATTTAATTTCATTATTCTCATTTTAGAGGTACCCCTGTATATTGATAGAGTCAATGACCTACTGAATGCTCAATACTAACGAACGCAAACTAGTCCACAGGTAAGTAGCCCTGAACCATTCTGAAACTGCAAACCAAGAACCCGGTGTTGTGAAGGCTAAAGGGTAGAAAACACGTACATTCACCCCCGCGGAAAAATATTGCCTAACTAATGCGAACCGACTCTTGGCACTATTATTACTGTAATAACGAGAGTGGGTCGGTCCGACCGGAGTGTCCGGTACTGTTGTATCGCACTAATTAGTACCCCTACTACACACCGCTTCCGGCTGCTGGCCTGCAGAGCCGCGGTAATGTAGCTGCTACACAATAATATCGTATTTAATGTCACATAACACTCGTGTTTCGTGTAGGTACGCATTAACAATGCTATTACTACGCGCTCTAGCGCTTACTACAAGCACTCCGTGCCGAAGAGGGTTTTCGTGGATGTAAACGAAGCGTTGAAATATGAAAAAAGGTTTGCTGGAAGAAATCTCTTTCGGGGATAAGCCCGCCTTTGTACATGTCAAATGTTTCGTGTGCAATAAAGTATAATATAATCTAATCTATAAAAATACTTGTGCGTATGAATTGATGTAGGTACTGTCGAAACGGTTGTCAAATATTAAAAAATCGTTTTTTTTTTTTACCTAGTCTTTATTTCATGTCGCACTGATAAGCAAAGGTCACCATCGTCAGGCTATGCTGGTCCACTGCTGGACATAGCCCTCCCCTAAAGAGCGCCACGTTGTGCTATCATAGGGGGTAATGCCCATAATCCCCACGCTGGGATTATGGGCATTACCCTTCGGTGGAATTGTACTGCAAGGGGCGCCGCTGCCCACCCCCCGGTTGGTGTCCCCTTAGTCGCCTTTTACGACACCCGCGGGAAGAATTGGGTCGGTGCTATTCTCTAGGCCGACACCACACAGCAGATAAGCAAAGGTACACAAACATAGAGCAATCCATCTGGGCAGTCATGAGTTTTCGGTCCTTGGCCACGTCAGACCACTCCGACAGGTGTTGGTCGTGGTCATCTCTCCACCGTCTCCAAGGGCGGCCTCGACTTTGTCGGCTATCGTGAGGCACCCACACGGTGGCGAGTTTCAGTCACCTATCCGTTTGCATCCGATTGACATGACCAGCCCAACTCCACTCTAATTTCGCCCTCTGGAAACCCACGCCAATTATTCAAGTTTTGGCACGTAGTGTGGTGTTTCAAGAGTTGTTATTAATAAAAATTTCTAACCGACATGTTGCAGGAATTGGGCAGTCGTCAAATTCACTAGTCTTACGTGCTTTCATTGGATAGATAAACTCACGCCTGTATCGCGAAACGATAGGTCAGGTTTTAAAAACCTATTTAGAGGCTAAAAATTCCACCCATGGGTGGCATGGGTGGAATTTTTAGCCTCTAAATAGGTATTTAAAATTGTCCTTAGCACGGGTTAGTGCATTAAAAATAAAAAATAAATAGTATTAAGATAGGTCAGGTATCATGCCCTATCTTTGATGGTATTCTTTTACTTGTTTACATATATGGGACCTGTATTTGATACGATGTATAGGTGTAAGTAGAGCATAATTGCGCTAATGTGAACGCCCTGTCGTGATAACGAGCTTTTTATGAAAAAGTCTCATAAACAATACCAACCCAGTCGGTCTAATGGCTTGCGTTTTCCTTTACCCTCGATAACGATGTTAAAATTGTATTACGTGGAGGCGATATGTGTATTGAATGGAATAATATACGCTTCGGTTACACGATAACGAGGCAGTATTCGTCTCCATTGTCTTTCACATGTAAAGCTAGATACAGTCTGCGTTGGTCTGTACTAGGTCTTATCACACGTAATAAAAGGGCGAGTATCTAGTCTGTGTGATTAGCGTTTAACGCTATTTTATTTTCTAGTGTGTACTACAACTACTACTGTAATATAATTACCATTGCTAATTTACACTGACCATGTGTCGGCCATTCTGCAATACAATTTTATTGCAGAATGTCACAAATATATATTTTTTCGAAATTGTTAAATAATAAATACATTAAACATAACAATGGAATATGTAATATTACATTTTGTTACTTTTTATGTTCGTAAAACTTAACGCGGTTAATTTTTCTAAAAGACAAAAACATTAAATTACTATTTTTTTTGGAAATACTTCTATATTGTTGTTGATTTTGATATTAAAGAAACGATTTTTAGGAAAATTATGTCACTTTACATTAGGCAAGGACATGTAATAAAGTTATTAGGTATTTCTTCTCACTCTATGTTATTAACTAAATCAAAAGAAGAAGATGTTTTTTTCAAACGATTAAGAATTAAGAACTTCATTAATTACAGAGGACTTAAGGGATGACTTGGACATAGAGAGGGAGCGGCATAAGCACTTACTAGTCTAATGAACTCTCACTAATTGTGATAATTTTATCACAATTAACAATAGTTTTAAGTATCAACAGGCATAAAACTAGATAATGTTATATCCAGCTAGCAGACAGACAGACACTATCGCCCGGCTACGAACGCAGTCTTATCTGCAAGCGATAACACAAAGTACATTCAGAAACAGAGATTTTCCTTTTCGTTGATGTCTCGCATTACCTAGTACACTCTACTAGACAACTGCTAACACTTTCACTAACTTGATAATGTGTAGTGCTTACGAAGGTTTTAGTTCGAAGATAGTTAATATAAAACCGTAGGCAACGAAAACTAGTCGCCTTGGCGAAGGCTGTAACTCTGTAACTACGTGCCGTGTGCAATTCATTTATATATCGTTTAGTAGAGCAAAGAAGCAATTACTCATGTCTTCTTGATTCCTTCCTCTAGATGGCGCCAGTATCGCGTAACACATTACGCAAAATTGACGCGGACTTATTGACATTTCATGTCAAACCGACGCCCCACCCGACGTTTTTAACTAGATCTCCACTGCGGAAACATATTTTCAGTGCGTTGTGAGCCGAGTGTCGAGTGTTCTCTATCAATCTATCTACGTAGTGATGCGTTATGTGAGGTGTGTGTAGTCTGGCTGCATGTGGCGCGGGCGCGGGTCAACGGTCCTGCGTGCATCTGGCACCGCGCCAGCTCCACTGATATAGATCTGCTGCCGACACGTCAGTCCTTTACTCTCGACGTCATCGTGTTCCTAATTTTGCCACTGTAATTGTTTAAAAGCTACCTGAAATTAGTTTTCTCTCTTCTCTTCTTCAGGCTATATTAGTCCACTGCTGGACATAGCCATCCCCTAATGAGCGCCATAGCGCCCTGTCTTCAGCTTGCCGCATCCAGCATCTGCCGGCAGTTTTTCGCAGATCGTCATCCCACCTGGTCGGAAATTAGTTCAATGCGTGAGTTTTAGGTCCAACCGTAAGAATCGATATTCTGTTGATTTGGACTAACCGTCTCACTTTTCTTTGTCTGGAAGAAGTAGTCCTTAACAATAAGGCGGCCGATTGTACTATCTTTTATTCTTATTCCGGTGTTTATAACGAATATTGTTATCATTGTTAAACTTATACCAAACGAACCATTTAAAAATACATTACATAAGAAAAAGTATGCACAAAGGCGACCTCATCTTTGTAAGAGTTTTATTATTTTATGAGGTGATTTTTTTCTTATCTCATCTCATCTCATTATATTTAGGTCTAAAATGATCTTGATGGAAATGGGGAACTGTGTTGCATTTGGAATCCCAATTAAATCGCAGCTAATGCGCTACACTAATTAAAAAATGTTGACT
Source organism: Yponomeuta sedellus (assembly GCA_934045075.1). NCBI lineage: Eukaryota > Metazoa > Arthropoda > Insecta > Lepidoptera > Yponomeutidae > Yponomeuta > Yponomeuta sedellus. The sequence goes on from OW203738.1 coordinate 21,848,439, forward strand.
TTGAATGTTATATCGGAAATAAAGACCGTTTCAAATATTTCCAATTAAATATGCAATATACTTGTTTACAGAAAAACTAATTAAAATATGAGTACTTTCGTCGTACTTCTCTAGCACCCCCACCAACTGAGTAAAATGCGAGTCGAACAAAAGTGGAACCTCAGCAACTTTCCATCGTAAGGTTGTCTGGAAGAAATTGCTTTTAGCAATAAGGCCGCCAATTGTACTATGTATATTTGCAATTGTTTTTTATTTGTTGTTTTTCCAGTGAAAAATAAAAAAAAATAAAGAATATTCTTATCTTATCTTAACCTCTGATATTGATTTTGTTCTTGTTGGATTGTTCAATATTTCTCACATATTTCTTGTGCCTCTTGTAAGGTACTAGTTTATAAAGTACTAGTCAAATAATGTTGTTATGTACCTACTCATTGGTAACACTGCGTTAATGCCCGAAAAGCAATTCACTCAAAAAGAGAAGAGGACGAAAACTTCGAAACATTGTGAAGTATACAATGAAATACACAATCGACAGCTGATTGGCAAATAGAGAACACTTTATTCCACAACCAGAAATAAAATACTAACTTTCTGATCTATCTTGACAAAACGATTTCGTGTCATAGTCGGCCTAAATATACTTAAATAGAGTGCACTCATAATAAATTTCACGTGCCGTCCACTGTACAACAGTTTTCACAAGCCATGTTGCGTTTATAAGGAAAAAGAGAGCAGAACGATTAGCCACGTCAAATCTTGCATCATCGTGCAATATTTCAAGATAAGATGATAAACGGTAGATACCAGCAGTGGGAAACAAAGGTGTTTGCAGGTGATGGATGGTTTTGTTTATGCCCCGCCAAGATATGTACATAAGTAGAGTGGACATTATGCGTAAACAGACAAACACGGCCAAGTGCGATACAACAGCGACGCAGAGAAGGCTCGCTCCGTTCAACGTGATTTTTACCCTTTCGGCCGCCATGGCAACTAAACTTCGCAACCGGTTGCGGACACGGAATTTTTATTCTTTGTCGGCAACTAGTTTCGAATAAAGTTTTTTTTTATACGCAACTAGTTGCCAACAAGGAATTTTTCGAAAACACTAGTTGCAGTAAAAGAATATTTTTTTGTTTTTACGCAACCATGTAGTAATGTATTCCTCATCTAATACAGTAATATAACACACACTGATCTATAAGTTTATTTAAATATAACCCTAGCCAGTAATTCTAGAAATAGGATTTATATACGGGTTGACCGCAAAGATTGTCAACTAATTAATATAACTGCCCATTATTTCTGTCGCAACTAGTTGCCAAGAAAGAATATAAAATCCTTTTTCACAACTGGTTTAGAAACTCAGTTGCGAATAGAGAAAAAAAATTTCTTTATCCGCAACTAGTAGCCGACAAAGAATAAAAATTCTGTTTTCGCAACCGGTTGCGAAATTTAGTTGCCATGGCGGCCGAAAGGATTTTTACCTGCCTTTTCCTCCACTAAAATAACGCCGGGCACGAAGGCAGCGGCTAACATAGTCGCGTGTCCTAACATAAAATCACATTCACCTCTTTTAGCCTGATGTAAGTACGAGAAGTTGGTAGAGACAATGGGGGTTTGGGGGACTCAGACCAAGACCCTTGTTAGGGAGCTGAGTCGCCGCTTGAGGGACCGTGCGCTTGACTGCCGCCGCTCCGGTGCGTATCTTGGACAGAGGGTCTCTTTGGCGGTGCAGCGTGGCAATGCTGCCAGCGTGTTGCAGATATTTCCCGGAGTGGTTTGTTCAGTTAGGGTTTTTTTGTGTTTAAATTATTATTATTTTATATATTCTTGACGAAAATTTATTGTATATCGTAGTGTGCATGTTTTTGTTTTAAATAGATAATTAAAAACGAAAAATTTACTTTTCTGCCCTAGACAAGGTACTGAAGTGCATACATGTTAGTGCTCGTGACTGTACATTCACATTCAACAAACAATATTTAAATTCTGACGATTCTTGTTGCCATGGCAACGCAATAAATAAATATCTGAGGCTTAAAAAGCTTATAGCTTAAAGGTTATGGTAACAATAACATTATCCCACGGTATACCATTACCGGGATATCAAAAATATCCTATTGATTGAGTAACAAACATCTGCACAAAGTTTCACATCTATAATACTATACATAGTAGGATAGGATTATGACAATTCGAGTAGGTATTATCAATATTCCTACTTGTCAATATGTGGTTTAGGGAGCTTTGTAATCTACCTCGGAATGTCATAGTAAACTATGGATGGTACTTCTACAAAATATGATATGAGTCGTGATATAGGGACACATGAAATCTCAAGAAGGCTATTAAGTTGGTATTGGAACCGAGTAGGCAGCCACTATTTTAAAGTTTCAGTCTATTGCTTTTAAATGTACTGCTGCAAGGCAAGCGCTTTAGAACCTCAATACAAATACAAAATGTTTATCTTAACCACAAAACATCTTTATGTCACACTGAGTATACAAGCAGAAGGTATATTATGAAGGTGTTCCAGTTTTTATGGCAGAGTTCACTATGAATGAAATTTACTGTGGTCTTCACACTAGGTTATACCTGTATCGTGGAGACCGATTCCTTTATGTGGTTTGGTTTTATCAAGTTGCTAGACCTGTATTAAGAAATAAAATGAAAAGGTTTTATTCAAAGTAGCGCAGAAACTGCGGCTGCAAAATCTATAAACTTAGTCGGTTCAAAGTCCTTAATTTTATAATAATTATGTAAACAGAGTTTACATAATTATTATAAAACATACAACTCATGCATTGTGCTGGCTACAATTTCACACGTCATTGTCGTCTAAATAATCACAATCTTTTTTGGCACAAAGTGGCCTTTTTGAACCGCGTTTCAGGCAAGCTTAGTATACTCGAATCTTCAGGGATTTTATTATATATGTTTATTGTATGTATGAGAATGACAGCAAATTTTCACTCACATTGTAGAACTTGCAACACTTATGCGAGACAGGGGGATGCGCAATGTACGAGTACGTACATACGTAACCCAATTGACAAAATAAGCATTTTTATTGTATTTAAGGTATGGCTAAGCTTTTGTCTCAAATAAATATTACAAAGCTATTAAACTTTGCAGGACGAATACGTGACGTGACGACTGGTTATCCATAAAACAAAAATTCACTATGGCGATATTATGAAAATTGATACATTGCGTAGCCGTAGTTGTTAGTAGGATAATCGATTGCAATGTACATCGAATTGTCATCGTAAACCACGAATTGGAGTTCTATGACATGAGGGCCGGACCATCTGTCCCTAGTCCCTTATATTCATGCAAAGTACGTGGAAAAAGCAGTCGGCCAGTAGCTGGTGCGGCACGGCAGCAGGCGCGCCAAGTCGGCTCGCTATTCTCGTGTTAAGGGGCTCCATCCACTACCACTACCTTATAATACATTTAGGTCTACTTCCAAGTATTTTTAGCTATATCTTTTTTGCACGTCTTCCTCAATTTTTGCCTCTCCTATACCTACCAGTCAACCTGCCTGCAGGTAAAATGCAAACAGCATTATGTCCACCTTTCGTACATTATCTTTTGTAGCGTAGAATAAATAATGAATAATAACAATAATAGCACTAGGCCGTGAAACTAATGCAAAAAACACAGCACTAGCGAAAAGTGTCGTTTTTGGAATAATTGTTGTCTAGTCCCAGATGATCCGCGGTTGTAGTTCTTGAAAATCAATATTAATGTGATTGAGTGATTGATCTGATTTTTTCGCATATATTTGAGTAAATAGTAATAGCGGCCTTATACCTAAAAGTGATGTCTTCGTGAATAAGCTCGTGAAGACAACGATGTCGTGCAGTCACGTGTAGTTACGATTATCGCCCAATGTGATCCCGGCTATTCGGTAATATGTCCTTTAATATTGCGTTTCACTTAACACTTCTAGCAATTAATCTGTTTAAAAGCACATACGCGTTTAAAACACCTGTAGAGAGAAATTATTATTAAAAGTGGAGCTTACTTGATTGATTTATATGAGAGGTTCAACACAACTAAGTGGCGAAACTTGGTACATTTTTACATGGGTTGTATTTGTTGTGATCAATAACGAACAGAGTTAGTAGTTAGTTGGTGTAACCGACGGACAAACAATATATTATGTGGCAGGTATAGTTGTTATTTGCGAGTTGCGACACGCGGCCAAGACCCCAATAGCGGTCGGCGGCCCAGCGTTACGTCACTGTAATTGCTTTATTAGATTAAGTACAGTCCACTACTGATCAGCCCTTACGTTTAATAACATAATAATAACAAGTTTTTCATAGCATTTCTTTAAATTCAAACTTGGCTTAACGATGACCGAATAGGGACTTCAGAACCCATAGTACAATATGTACCTCGTTTTGTGTCGAACGAAATAAAAGTCAATCTGTAAATTAGCATAATTTTAACGTATACCGATGTTTAACTTATACCAAAGCTTGATTCCAATCACTCGGTTCGCCTCGGCCACGAGAACCGAGTGATTGGAATCAATCACTTGGTTAAGCACAACAGGCGCGGTCAGGTACAGGATGGGTGAGCGTCCCGTGACTAGCGCTAGTGGTATTTTTCTGGGCACTTCCGTGCTTTGCAAGGCATGTTAAGCTGTAGGTGCCGGCTGTCATTTAATGGCAGTCGTAAAGCCATGTCAGAGGCCTTATGGGCGGCTTCATAACTTCTGACAGTAAGGCCCGCCACTGTCTTTCAATCCTCAGTCAATCCTCCACCAACCCGGACTTGGCCCCCGTGGTGAAGTATGGCCTACCCTTCCTGCGATGCAGGAAGACACCCGTGCCCCAGCAGTGGGGACATACAAGGGTTGATAACGATACCTATGTTTTTGCTCAATAAATATCTTTAACTTATCTTATCTTAAGTAAAGGTCGTTAATGCTTCGACTGTACAATCAACTGCTTAGTTGACAGCACATGAACTGTTGGAATTCAGTTGCAAACTCACCCGTCACGCAACTGGATAAGTAGAGTGCATTGGTATAAAGGTTGATGTGCTTCCGACTTTACTAATATAATAATAGTAAATAAATTTATTTCGGAAGAGACAACCGGACAGACCTCTGACAGAAATTGTTAAGATAAGGCAAGCAGTTCTTCCCTTATCTTAACAAAAACAAACAAACTTTAGACTTTTGCATATATGTGATGAGATGATTTATACAGCGTTCAGTGGCACCTTCACTTACACTAGATGGGTGAAGGGACCCCTTCGGAGGCTGCAGTGTCTGGGTAATGGTTTTTAGATGGAGTAGGCTTAGATAGATAAAGAAAAAGATACATAGATTAATTATTTATTCACTGCAAATGTCTGCCTACAACCGCCACCAAAAGTCTGCTTACACACACATAGACGAAGTCTGCCAACAATCTATCACTTATTTTGGCGGAAACGATTGTTGTAAAATTGCATGTACCTTTTTATAGAATAAACATTTTTTTTATTATTCAAACACCGAATGAAAAGTAACTATGCCTGAAACATATTTTTCTTGGTTGGACACCATTTACCTAAACAAATAAAATGAAACCTGCTACACTATCGGCTTGGTCTCCGTTGAATACCCACCCAGTATCCTAGAAAAAAAATGCAGATTTGGATGCCAGCGGATCTCTATTTCAATAGAGATCGTGTTTGGAATATACCGGCAGCATGGGAACCAGTGCTTAAGTGCATGAGACCCCCTTGCTAAAAGTGTGACTGTAGAGTTAATTTTAATTTCAATTAATAATCAATATTTTTAGTTCATGTAAAATAATTGGTTTTATTAATTTAATTTTTAACTTCAATTACTAATAATCAATATTGTTGACTTTATATAAAATAATTGATTTACCTATTTTGGAACGTAACTTCATAATAAACTTTTGTAATGTTTGCCGAGGGTAGTAAACTAACAGTTAATGCTTTCAAAAAGACGCCTACCACCTCAGTCATCCGAGACCACGGCACCTGTAATAGTGCCGAAACGTTGGAAAATTGTAAAAATTTTATAAACGAGCATAAATCCGTATAGAAACAGTTTTAATTATGTCTAGTGCTCGTGTTAACTTTAGAAAATACTATAATAGTAGATTGCTTAACGAGGGTAGAAATCAATCAATTCCCGAGGTATTTAGACGCCCGAGCGCAGCGAGAACGGCTATAGTCCGAGTAGGAGTTGATTCTTTTACCCGTGTTGAACACTACTTTTCATTTCGAATATGAGGAAAATAAAAAAATAATTTTTAATATTCAAATCTTAGCATAAAAGATTAATACCTATTTTTTTGAATTCCGTCACAGATATTATAATAACAGATTAGTACCCGCCAGTTTAAGTCGACTTTTTAAATTTTAAATATGGAACTCACCTCGTAATTGTTGCGGCTTATTCCGCTTAAAGAAGCCTATTTATTACAAAAACTCTTCACAACTGACATTAGTTCTATTTTTAAAGTTCATTATTAGTAATTTGTATGAGTTTTTCCCTCCCTATGGAGGGAAGCAGCATTTTTCACCCAATAATCAGATCAAAACAACACTACTTTCCGAGTATGAGAAATGAAAAATATATTACTGTATTGGTCGAGGAGGGCGCTGTAGGCCTTCTACGTATACCAGACCTGCGTGTATAAAATGACTGGCAGTAAGCCCTTAAAGGAGTATTTCAACCTCCTTTGAGCGAACCTGCAGGCCAGTGTAATTGCATCTGTCCGTCAGGCGCCACCTCCTGCCAATATCCACAATTTTCAGTGACCACGTGACTAAAACACCTTAACTTAGACACAAGAGGTGTACCACATGATTAAATATGAATAATATACTTTTCATCACATTATCGCGTTACGTTATCATCACAATATACTGCACTCTTGAAACCAAAACGCGCATATAGTAATAACTATTTGATGATTGTTGTCGACTGTACCTACACCAACAGTACTCAATTTGAAAAGGTATATTAGACAAGACCATCGCTAATGAAGTAGTCACTTTTAAATTGCAATTTCAAAATAATAAAGAGGCAATAATACCCAATCAATTTCAGTAAAAGTTATAGGCTTAAGTTCAAGCTAAGCTTTAAAATTCACTATATGCATTTAACAACTTTAAACGATTATATTCTTTTTTCAAATGCACTGAGCCGTCCCAATTCTATATTTCCGCATGTAGAATTGGGACTTTGCTTTCTAAGTTATGTAGATTTGTGAAGTTATCGTAGGAACCACTCGCTAACTGTGAAGGAAAACATCGTGACGATACCTGAGTGTCTGAAGTGCTAGGATTTAGCCCATACACTCTCACTGACAGCAACAGACTCTGTTCCCCGCAGTGGGACATTTATAGGCAAAGAAAAAATATTTAGAAAAAAATATTATTAAATAAATAAATATTCATGGACATATTACACAGATCCGGGACCACGGCACCTGAAAAAGTGCCGAAACGTTGGAAAATTGTAAAAAATGTAATAAACGAGCATAAATCCGTATAAAAACAGTTTTAATTATATTACACAGATCTCGTTAGCCCCTTAGCCCTATACTAAGTACAACTAAATGACTTGTGCTATAGGTGCCAACTCGACGATAGACTTAATACAATAAACACATAGATAACATCCAAGACCCGATACAAACTAGAAAAGTTCATTTCCTAGTTTGACCCGCCCGGGGATCGAACCCGAGACCTTCGGTTTTACAGTCAACGTACCAAACTGCTGCGCCACCGAGGACGCCGCCGCCTGCTATTAAAAATATGTATTTTATTCATTAATCCGTCCGTCAGTCCGTAGGCACAGATTAGATAATCCGTAGGTCTGTCTGACTATCTACGGTCGGTTGTATTGTATAGTAGAGCGTATTACTGAAATTATAGTGATTTGTGGGTAATTGACACGGCGCAGCGCGGGTCGCTGACCGGTGCTCGTTACGGCAATAACATGTTCGCATGTGTCTCTGTAATCAGTAAATGGTACCTAGCTAGCTGCCTAGCTACTCGCTTCGTCCGAACTAAGTTCTCGCCAGAAATTGCGCGCTCGCAGTCCTTATGATTGCAGCGTTGCGAAAGCTTATATGGACGTCGTCTTGCAAGTTACACTTCAGAGCTCGGTGGTTTTGGAAAAAGAATCTACTTTCTGTGATTCTTAGTTGACTGGCAACGAAGCAAGGACAGTGACCAAATAAAACAAATATAGAAACACTTTTAATTGGCAGGTATGATGGAATCACTAATTATATGCTCATTGAATTGACCAAAAACGGCGCGCGTACATGCAACGACTAATGAATTTTGATGAAGCGACTGAGATCTGCCAGGATAATAACAAGTCAGACCGTGATGTCCGCTTACCCCTGCATGATACAGACGTGAGTTATGTACATACGTATGAATTGACCAACTCTTCTTAAAACGCCGCGACCTCCAGCATTATTAGAATGGTATTATAGTATGTTTTAAGGTTAACACGAGCAGTAGACATAATTAAAACTGTTTTTATACGGATTTATGCTCGTTTTTTACATTTTTTACAATTTTCCAACGTTTCGGCACTTTTTCAGGTGCCGAAACGTTGGAAAATTGTAAAAAATGTGATAAACGAGCATAAATCCGTATAAAAACAGTTTTAATTAGAATGGTATTATGTCAATTTATTCAATTTTTTTTTATTTTCGACAACTTCTTTGTTTCAATTCTCACTAGAGCCCGTCATACATAATTTATGCAAATGGCTCTCAGTGCTTTGCTATTAGGTACCTAAATGAAAGACGCTAGTGTGGAGATTAGTGATCAGAGTTCACCACACCAGTAGTTGGCGACTAGAAGGATGTGTAAACTCTAGAACGTTTTAAACTCCACTATATAAAGCGCTCTCCCACAGTGGATATAAAGCCCCTTTTGCTATGAGTCATACAAAGACATTTGGAGTAGGTATTCTTGTACGCCCGGGGCAGAGGGCTACCATCCGGTGGACACACAGCAGCCCTTTGAAACTGCCACTGGCAACCTATTGCTTACTTATTTTGACCGTACTTGTATGATATCCATACATACGCGAACAATCATTAAGCCGCAGCTTCTGCGCTACTTTGAATAAAACCTTTTCATTTCATTTCAATAAATTACTTGTTCCAGGGAAGCGTAACACGAATTCTATACTTTTCAGAAGTCTTTAACAGAACAGAGCATAACAATGTCAACTTTATGCCTCAGTAAGTGCGTATTGGTCCAAGACTTTTTGCATCCTGTAAAATTCTCACTTTTCATATGTTAGCAATCAATTTGTAAATTTAGCAAACCGTGTAAATTATGTCGATATAGAAGCAAGCCTTATATAGGTTTTTGTTCGATTTTTTTAATCCTATTTCATACATGCGTGATTTATATAGATTTTTTTTATTCATTTAAAATATTTATTATCACTTATATAATTGCATTAAAATTCAAAGGTATTATTTTAGAACTACCTCAATCAAATTAAATTTCGTTCCAGTACCTATATACGGTATTCATTGTGTTGCTCGATGTAACTTTATTGTCAAACTTCTTTTTATATTTTATAATATTGCACGCTACTTACAAATCATCGCAAAACATCGTGAGGAAACCCTAGTGTATGCAGTGTTACCATTGTGCTCAACTATAAAGCTAAGTGCGGCAATGTGAGGTCTAACTAACTATGCCGGGAGTCAAACACATGAGCTCTCGAAGTGAACCCAGCGTTGCCTGTGTAATTGAGCCCTAAATATTGATATCAGTGAAGTGCTCAGAGCCTCGCTTTAGCTCCGAGCAAAGTGCCGCAACAAGCGTCATTACCCACTCCCGCGAGTATTAATCATCCCTTTATGATTCTTCCTTGGCGTGGCAACTTCTTCCGATACCACCAACGTGATATAAACAGAACAGAAGGTTACCAACACCCCTTCAGCACCTCATGAACTCTACCCAGTTACGTCACGGATGACTTTGCAACTAAGATGTAGGGGTTGAGGTGCTGTCGACTGTACTCCCCTGGATACTGCAGGCCCAAGTTAGACATTCTTTTCCCCTGTTTCTGTTTTGAGTTATCAATCATTGTTTGTTTCTTATTTATTTCAGAGACAAAAGATGAAGATATACAGAACTGGAATTAGACAGTGGTGTCAATTCTAGTTCTGTGTGACAGAATTTTGTGTTGTCTATACTGCACATCTATACATGTGACATGGATGTACAGTTGAATATACACACAGCGCTCAAACTTTACTCAGTTGGGCTAGCTCCACACAATAGGCGGGGTCGCGGAAGTGTGCAAAAGCGTCCCCGCGGCCCTGTCTCTTGCGATTGCGGAGGAACACCCCAGGAGGTTTAGTCGGTATACCGCCCTTTTCAGGGCGGGGAGACCGACATAACCACCGCGCTCCCCCGTGTCGGTGGTACCCGTAATAAGCACGTAATACCCCCTCCTGGGTGAAAAAAAAAAAAGATCCACACAATAGTTCCTTATCGAAGGTGACTTCGTTCGCTTATCATACTGATTTCGAATAAGGTATATCGATACATCTGTTTGGAGATTGAGCGCTATCTATTTAGACGTCGAAAAGGGATTGTCCGATTGTGCTTGTACCTTCATTTACTAGCATTTACCCTGAGCGCTCGTGGCCTAGGTGAACCGAGTGATTGGAATGAATCACTTGAGTTAAGCAACAACAGGCGCGGTCAGGTGCAGGATGGGTGATCGTCCTGTGACTACCGCTAGTGGCATTTTTCCGAGCGCTTCCGTGCTTCGCAAGGCACGCTAAGCTGTTGGTGCCGGCTATCATGCAATGGCAGTCGCTAAGCCATGTCAGAGGCCTTATGGGCGGCTTGATAACTTCTGACAGTAGGTAAGGCCAGCCACTGTCTTACAATCCTCCACCAAACCGGACTTGGCCCCCGTGGTGGAGTATGGCCTAACCTTCCTGCGATGAAGGAAGAGACTCGTGCCTCAGCAGTGGGGTTAGGTTAGGTTAGAGTTTCCAATGTAACTTACCTGAAAAATGTGTAAAATACCCTGTGTTCAAAAAAGAGCTACACCATAAAGGATTGTTTAGATGAATACAATGCATGAGTTCTATGTTTTATCATTTCCTGCCTGCCTTAGCTGCTTTATTTACTAGCGAACCCGAACCTCACTCCGAGCCGCTTGAATCTTCTGTCGTATCGTGTTGATCCTCGGGGCAAGTCCTCCGACACTCACATAATATCCGCGTTTGTTTGCTTGAACAAAGCAGCGGCTTGCCGCCCTCCCGCCTCCTAATGGGACGATTTGTATTAGTCGCGCGGAGGCACTTTAATTTACAGCCTGCAAATATCTATAGGAAACGTTTCCGCTGAATCGTGGCAAGTGGCGTTCCGTAATAATATATCTCTCTGGGACAACGCACACTCCAGCGTTTGACTTTTAAAGGACATTGCGAGCAAAGAAACAAAGAAATGGAATTGACTGAATTTGCATTTTTAAGGATTTGGAAGGCAAACTGTAGATAGCGCCTCTTCGCATTAGGTTTTTATGTAATATTGGACATAATGAATAGAGTCTGAAGGTTTATACAATTACCATCTCGTAGTACACATGGCGTGGTACACTTAATTTTGACTAGCGGTAACGGTAACTGGGATATTTGTGCAAGTTTGGATCAAACTTCCTATTTACCTTCATATTATTGTTTCAAAGTGGATATCCATTGAGTAAAATGTTATAGAAAAGGAGGTCTTGTCTTGATCCCATCACGCTCAAGCGTATTGCGAGGCCAATTCCCCACAGGAAACCTGTGTAGCAGCGTGAACCGCCGCGTGACTGAGTGTGTGCTCAGCTGGTGAGTCGGCGCGGCACTTGTGGACTGTTCACATTGCACGATCACCGTAACTACACGACATCGTTGGACCAATATTCATATAACGTTCGCACTATGTACAGATTCTCAGTAGACCACAAACTGGCAAACCGCAGCTACGGACGCTCAGCTCTTGGGGCCGTTAATTTGGGGCGGATCGCCGACAGCGGCTGGTTGAGGATGATAGAGGAGGAAGCCTACGTCTAGCCGTGAACGAATACGGACTTATTGACTGAAATGGATTTGCAACTATAACTTAGTTGCAAATCCATAGCAAATATAAACAAGCACTTTTTATTTTTAACAATGTCCGTTATGATGTCACGTATATTTTTTTTTGTTTTTTACCTTTTTGTTTCTTTAATGGTTGTAAAATGTTTATGTCATGTTTGAGTATTGTGCCGCTAAATAAACGTTTTTATCTAAATATGTATCTACTTTTAAAATTATTACTTTTAACTTTGATGGGGACCGAACCTGGTCAAGTCATAACACTACTGAAAAAGAAAGCGTGGTATAGTTTCTAGATACATAGAAGTTCAATTATCTCATCAAATTTCGTTTTTTTAAACAGGTCTTTTAAAAGGAAATCGAAGTGTGGTCATTACGTCGATACATTTACTAGATACGAGTACCTATTGGTAACAAGATTTCACCAGGTCCGAAAGTTGAGTTAGCTAGACGATCTATCAATAATCTAGAGTAACAATAAGAAATGTTTCATTTGTAAAGCATAACACCAATTATACAAAACAATATCAAACTGAACCGATTTAGCTTAGTTAGAAAAAACACCTCCATTGTTTTACAGTATTATTCCATCACTATGATTCTATTGTACAGCTGTATGTTAATATCGGAGTGAAAAATATATTTCTAGTAACATCACGAGTCAAAAATAGCTCTAAGCTGCTCAGCTTCGACAAACATCATACTAAACTGAAGCAATACATATTTGAACAAGTGTGTGTGTTCATAAATATGTAGGAAAATAACTTGTGGTTCGTTTGTGTAGCGAATTGGTGACCTCGCCTGCTCCCCGCTGCTCGGCCGGCCTCGCCGCTGGATCCAATGAAGCAGATATAGGACACTGCTAGTACCTACAGGGGTACTGTCAGCTCATCACATCAACAAAAATCTTTTAATCGGGATATGTTTTTTTTTTCTTAGTTACACATTGATATTATCAATGTGTAACTAAGAAAAAAAAACAAACACATTTTTCAATAAAACCGACCAAACGCGTGTTGGGCTAAACACAGTGCAGGGTTCCGTAGGATGACGGGGTTTTTTTACCTGCTTTCAAGAAATTACAACTCCATCAAAGCTATTTGTAAATCACTATTTTTTATGTTTGTGATGACTTTGCTTGGTTACCATACCATAGTACAGAGCATCCCAGTTTGGGACGAGTACAAGGGATTATATTGTGTAGAACATTTAATTTATTACATTTAAAGTCATTGCTGAGTGGTGTCGGCCTAGAGAATAGCACCAACCCAATTCTTCCCGCGAGTGTCGTAAAAGGCGACTAAGGGACACAAACCGGGGGTGGGCATCAGCGCCCTCTGCAGTACAATTCCACCGAACTGCGATCCCCGACCCGCATGCCCAGCATGGGGATTATGGGCATTGCCCCCTATGATAGCACAACGTGGCGCTCTTTACGGGAGGGCTATGTCCAGCAGTGGACTATTATAGCCTGACGACGACGACGACATTTATTTAATTTTTAATAGGACTGTTACGCAGTTTTTTTATAAAACGACATTTATTGAATTTTTAATAGAACTGTTACGCAGGTTTTTTATAAATTGGTCGTCTATTATGCCTTTGTAATTTGTAAATCCTTCTTGACCATATTAGGATTTCGTATAATTTCATTATATGTGCTACTGCTTTGATTTTTTTTCATGTTCCTACAATCAACCGCTTAGCCAGAAAGAGGGGAAGACGCCCCACTGTAACCAAAACTGGCGCTTTACAGCTGAATATGTTGCAAACGGTTCCTTAATTAAAATGGTTCTTGTATAAATAAAAAATACTCTCAGTACTTTTAACTAGATATAAATAGAGAACACTTCTTTACACAACTGGAGAAATAATTACAAGTGATTTATTTGCTTGTTAAATTGTAAGTATTTTAATTTAAGTTGAATAATTTAAGATGGCAACCCTAATCACAATTTCGTGCAAGAATTATACATACTTAGTACATCTGGTACGTATGCGATATCACAAAAAATTACTACGTTTTGCCCGAGGTGCCATGAGTACTTGAACCCTGTACCCTCTATAAGAACCCCTGAATTTAAATTTTCCATCAGATCCTAGTCTATACCGGTTACGCTATATTCAGACTAGACATACAAACAATTAAAAGAAAATTACTCTAGATGTACTACTAGCAACTTTAAAAGCCGTGCGTAGGTACTCGTAGCATTAGAAAATCCCTTCAGGAAGGTAGGAAGCCTTCTCCACATGATGTACCTCCGAGGTGTACTGTTGCCATGCAAACACATGTGAGAGCATGTCTCGCATCGCACGCGTGTACACAAAACTCAAGGAAAAACTGAATAAACTGCTGAAAGCAAACAGTTTACGGTGAAAAGTACCCGCTGTAGTGGCAGGCGCGGCGGGAGCCGGTGCTCTGGCCGGCGGCGCCACTTGCGTACACAGTGAGCTCACGGCCACCGACACCGCCACCGACCCGTTCGCCCAAACAACATGTACAGTACTACACATCATAAAAGTCCCTTCGGGAATCTACGTTCGCGCAGACTAGGAAGAAGTGTAACGAAAGTACCCGAAGCTATAAGTACATTCATTCAACATGATCTTTAACCGATACGGTTGAGGTGCAGAATTGATTGCCGCAGTAGCGCTACCTGTTTCGCTCACGCTAATATTGCCAAACTAAAAGTCACCTGCATCGATGACGTTGAATCAACCAATAGCAACAAAGGCGCGCGGCCTGCCATAAAATGAAACTATCTGATTGGTCGATCAACTTGCCGCACATCCAAAATTTGGTCATCTGCGCAGGTACATCCGCGACACTTATTTCTTGTGTAGCACTGTACCACGGGAACTCAGCTGGCCATGCTGCGTTTCACAATTGGGTACTAAAAATTATTATTTTTTTAATTCTTCGAAGAAGCGCTCGTGGCCTAGTCGAACCGAGTTATTGGAGTCAATCACTTGAGTTAAGCAACAACAGGCGCGGCCAGATGCAGGATGGATGACCGTCCCGTAACTACTGCTACTGGCATTTTCCCGACCGCTGCCGTGCTTCGCAAGGCACGTTGGTGCCGGCTGTCATGTCATCACAGTCGTTAAGCCATGGACTTAAGGGCGGCTTGATAACTTCTGACAGTAATTCCCGCCACTGTCTTAAGGTCTTCGCACATTAAAACAACTCAACGGCGACTCGACTCTATGCCAAATATTGAAATTTAAGTCCTGTGTCATATGTTCAAGGTTTAATTTCAAAAAATTATATTAAAGTAGTGTACGACGAGTGGCCTACGCATCGTACACTAAAGGTCAACCCCGACACGTTTGTCACGCAATGACCACACGTTGTCCACGCAACGACCACACGTTGTCCACGCAACGACTATGCGTTTGCGACTGACGCGTGACGGGCAACCATTTGCCAGCCCTCAATATGTCCTCAATAATATTAAGTATATAATAAAACAAGTATCTCGGCATACGGAAATAGATATAGAATTTTTCTTCGTCATCTAGCAGATGTCGATATTCCAATATTCTGATTTCCTTTGTCGCAACATATCATGTACCCGATAATTATCTTTTTTTCCTGCTGTTTCGTTCATTTTCATTATCGAGTATAACAGCTATAATCGCCAGTTCACTGAATGTAAAGTTCGACATTTCATAAGCAACACGACTTCTTTGGACAAAATTCAACCGAAAACTGAGGTTAGACGAGTTGCCTGTTGAATACGCATTACCCACTCGTTGACACCGCGTTGTCCACTCGTTGACAACGCATTGCTCACTAGTGACCATGGGGTGGATCAACTAGTTGACTACTCATCGAGAGTGTGAGTAAAGTTGCTGCCGCGTTGGCGTGGAGTTGTTATAATGTGCGAAAACCTTTACAATCCTCCACCAACCCGGACTTTTCCCCCGTGATGGAGTATGGCCTATCCTTTCTGCGATGCAGGAAGAGATTCGTGCCCCAGCAGTGGGGAAATTCAAGGATTGATATCGAATTCTTTAAAATTCATTCCCATTTGAGGCAATTTCCCTCTCGTGAAGTTGTTAATGACAATGGAAAAATTGTATTTAAATTGTTTTTTTGATGAAGAAATTTCATCTCAAGAACATTCAGTTTTTTTATTAAATTCTATACGTTTTCTAATAAAAATGTGGATAAAAAATATAAAAACAATATTTAGCGACTTAAATTTAAGGTGTAACTTAAATATTAAGGAATGCTTCCTACGTCACAAGACGCTACGCGCACCTTCTGACGTCATACTTTAAGCCCGACTTTTACAGTGTTTTTGTGGTTCTGTAAAAACATTTTAACAAGTTATATGATCAAAAGTATTCGTAAAAGAAAATAATCAAGTAATAGTCGTTTTCATCACCATTATTTATTTTTTAAAATGAACTCTCTAATAAGTTTAAAACATTTTTCTTGCTTATTCCCATTGCAAATTATATATATATAATATATATATATAAATATAAATATAAATATATATATATATATATATATATATATATATATATATATATATATATATATATATATATATATTTATATTTATATTTATATATATATATTATTTATTTATTTATTATATATAATAAATAAATAAGATTTGAATGAGTAATTGTAAGAAAGATTTCCACTTTATCTAGTGCCTATGGCATATTCGCGTAGTTT
This sequence comes from Yponomeuta sedellus, assembly GCA_934045075.1. NCBI lineage: Eukaryota > Metazoa > Arthropoda > Insecta > Lepidoptera > Yponomeutidae > Yponomeuta > Yponomeuta sedellus. The sequence continues at coordinate 21,865,266 of OW203738.1, forward strand.
TTGTGCTTAATAAGGTTAGCAACCAGATCTGCATGTTTGCACTCTATAAAAAAGCAAACTATAGCTGGGTAGTTTGCTTTGCAATACGTATTTACATATAGCAGACAGATTGGTGTGAATTTGAAATTAGAATAGGTACATATTTTGCACAATTATTGTTACCGAATAACATCATGTGTGTGTGTACTCGTATGTGATATCGTATCGTGGCTTCTTCGGGAGCCTCTGGCAGCGGACGCAACCAGTTTCAACTGGATTTAACGACCCACTTTCTTATCTGGCTTTTTGCAAATCGTTTAGTCTACGGTGACAAGTAGCCGCAATCCAAAAACTAGTTCCGCGTGTTGAACACAAAGTCGAATTCACCTTGTCCTCGCTTAATGCGTTTTAGTCATTTTGAGACTCCAATCGATAGGTAATTTATACAAATAATAGTGGAATAATAATAAAGCAAATGCAATATGGAGGTCGTTCCTCGTTTGATTGTGTTATCGGAGTGCGATGCTGCAAATAAAATTCGTGTGATAATTTCATTTTCAATAATACTCGTAATTATGTGCTTTACTGTGTAAGCTTGCCTCGTCTAGCAGGTAGTGTGAATATGCGGCAAAACCATCACGAGTTTATTGCAAGTCGGGGTTAGTTTTGGAATCTTAGTTAAATGGTCACTTTTTACTTAATATGGGAGAAAAAAAGCGACAAATCTTCCGCAACTTTTGAACGCCACGAGGAAGTGTTGCCATCTAAGAATACTTAGGTACCTATTTTTCGTCAATGACGAAAAATGCGACGACATAGACGACGACAACAGTTCGACGTACGATAGACGAGAGTTGAGACGGTATAGAACAAAATTACGATAGTTAAAACACGATTCCTTAAAATACTCGATAAACGATGATTGAAACGTCAGTCTGTGGTAGAGATTTCACAAGGGAGATCAACTACAGATTAAATACCTACACTGCTTAAATAAAGGCCGAAAAACTTTACCTATCATTTGAACTTTAAAAAAGACCTACTGAACTTCAGCGGTTGTGGCTGGGTCTGCTAGGGAAGCACACGATAAAAGTTTTATCTCACTGTCGGGTAGCGGCATCTCGCTTCACGCGGTAAAATAAAGCAAGATCGCGCTAGCCGATCACGGGATAAAACTTTTATCGTGACGTCATGCTTCCCTAACTGGACTATAGGTGTTAAGACCTCATAAAAGTCGCGTTTTCACGGTCTTCGTGCGCTCGGTCCGAGTGCGCCATCCGAGTAAACTAATGCTTCAGAGTGCTTAGTGCGAGTTTGACAGATCCAATCGAATAACTTTACTACCGCGTTAATCGAGCATTGAGTAGTGAGTATGAGTAAGTTAACCGTTCGAACTGGCAAAACGCTGTCACAGTACAACTCGCACTCGCGTTTGTTCGTGTTTTGGCTGGTAAACGTGTTCACTTCTCAACGTAAACCATTACAACTCGCACTCAGCAATTTTAATTTCCATACTTGTCACTAGCTGGCGCTTCCTCAATGCCATAGAAATATGAGTTTACGTTAACGCGATCGAGTAGTTAAAAAACTCGCACTAAGCACTCTGATTAGATATTTTGGTGCTGTCTCGAAAAACCGTCCAATCAGGAGCATTAGTTTATTCGGATGGCGTACTCGGTCCGAGCGTACTAAGACCGTGAAAACCTGGCCTAAGGCTCTAAATTAAAAAGGGTCCCAAATAAGAAAACTGGGCTTCGAGGTTTTTATTTTACCTCGCAGCTTATCACTTCTCTTTCGTCACTGTATCGTCTTGTCTGTCTCAAAGATTGCAGCACGCCTATCTCTCGCGTTACCTTCTCTCCTGTCTCCTCCTCTTATCTTCACTGAGTTCCCGGTCCCTAACAAACGAAGTTTCTTCGAAGAAGACTACACGATTAACGATTAACTGCGTTAGGTGTTTAGGTATCACTGTAATTATTTATGTACCTAAGACTTTTTAAAACCCTTTTTAGAGGCTAAAAATTCCACCCATGCCGGGATTCGAACCCGCAACCTCGAGCTATCCGTGCCAGCGCTCTTCCAATTGAGCTAATGGGCGACTCACCGCTGCTTGTACGTAATACAAAGAATAGTGTTAAGTGAATAGTTTCGAAATTTCACTGTTACCGGTGAGTCGCCCATTAGCTCAATTGGAAGAACGCTGGCACGGATAGCCAGAGGTTGCGGGTTCGAATCCCGGCATGGGTGGAATTTTTAGCCTCTAAATAGGTTTTTAAAAATTGTCCATAAAAATAGTATTACCTAAGACTTCTAAAAACATTTTTTTTGTTAGATTAACCCTCGTCCGACTGATTGTAGAAACGTGAATTAATACACGCGTGCTCCCGACACTCATTTTGGAGATTTTAAAATTATTGTTTGTGTTTTTAGGTACTATGCATGCTATTGTAGATATGTAATATTTAATTAAGTAGTATTTAAACTACAAGTAATTGAAGGGTGCAACAGAGTGCAACAACGTGCAAACAGTGGTTTCGTATTTTGTTGCACCCTGTATGTCATATAGGTACAGTCTGTTAGCTTTTAGAATATACCTCGGGCTCTAGAGTAGGCTTCGGTTTTCGCCGAAAGCTTACGAGTGTAAAACTGCTTCCTGCTCTGTATAAAACTTTTCTTCACTATTTTGAAAACTTACGTAAAATTAAGTGTCATATTAGTTCCGATATTTCTATTACACGAATATATCCGATTCTATCCGATAGTAGCCGAGGTATATTCTCAAAGCTAACAGACTATACCAAAAACTTTGAAATAGCGTACAAAGTACATTTCGTACTTAGTTGAATACCTAAAAAATGTCAGGTAGTCTGTACGAATAAATTTATCGAATTCTTTTTTTTATAATTAATTTTATTTGCGAGGCTTTTGACTACCTAGTTAACCCTTCATAGTAAACACCTTACTACCAAGTAGTGACTCAATAAAGCAAATCAAATAGTGTAGCATTGATCGAGAAACAATAGGTTAATCGGCGACGAGCAGCCGGTAGATACCGGTTCAAACCGGCCGGTGTAGATGAATCGTTTAATTAATGTCTTGTCGAAGTTGTTTGCGTGCAAACAATTGATCAAGTGCAGTCTGCCACTGCCACACATTAATAGCGATACCGATACCAGCCAGGCCTTTTACTTGTTTTATTTTAAATATGTAACTGCCTCGTTAATATACTAGAAAATGTTTACCATGCCTGAGGCCGTGGGTTCGGTTCCAGCTGGGGGCTATCGTGCTTTGATTTGTGCCTGTGGCCTCAATTAGGGTGTTTTACTGTATAGAAGAAATATATATTTATTTGACGACAGAATACTCAAAAAACCTAAAATCACACCACAACTGTATTACAATCCTCCACCAACCCGGACTTGGCCCCCGCGGTGGAGTATAGCCTAACCTTCCTACCATGCAGGAAGAGACCCGTGCCCCAACATTGGGGACATATAAAGGGTTGATATCAAACACCACAACTGAAAACACAATATCAGCCGAAATGTGGGTAACGGTAAAAAATATGAATAACACGGAAACAAGCTTTAATAATTATATTATTTTTAATGCACTAACCCGTGCCGGATTGGTGGGTGCCAATCCGGACTTGTACCAATCCGGACTTGGCCCCCGTGGTTAAATATGGCCTATACCTTCCCCAGGGAAGAGACCCGTGCCCCTCTGTGGGGACATAATGGGTTGATGATGATGAACCCGTGCTAAGGACAATTTTAATAATGACATATTGAAAAGTTTTAAAGTTTAGTGAGACCCTAAATTGGGCTGAACTCAGCTTAATATTGCTACCAAGAGATCAGTTGCAACGCTGTTTATCTGTCGAGTTCAAACTGCGGTAAGCAAAATACGTGTATTATCATTTGATTTAAAAAGGTGCCCCTGTTGTGAGAGAAAGAAAGACCATAGTATATTTCTTTGTGTCGTTATCTTTCTTGTGATTTTCATGCCTCATTTTTTTTATTTAGCCTATATAATGTCTTATTGCAGGTCACAGGACACTTACCCAGAATATATCTAAACGTATAGAGGCGATGTGGGTGTACCGCCGGATGCTTAGAATTTCATTTTTGTTCCATGAGTCCGCAACTCTACCGTTTTGCATAAAATGAAAAAGAAGACAGAGGTACTTGTCAATCACCATTAAGAAAGGGAAGCTGGTGTATTTTGGACATATAATGCGTACCAACAAATACAGTCTCCTTTAACTTATCCTACAAGAAAGACTCCAGGAAAAAGGAGACCTATAAGATCTAAAATATCGTGGCTACACAACCTGCGACACTGGTTTTAACAGAGTACCTACTAGTACCTTGTTTGCACTGGGAACCTCGAAAAACAACATGGCCGAATTGGTTGCTAGTCTCCGATAGTAGACGGTGCATGATGAAGAATGAAGAAGACGAAGCAGGGCACAGACCCTCTCAGAAAGAGAGAGTATTTGCCTACCGCGGATTTCAAGCGCTTTCTCTCTACCTTATCACAGGGTATTTGCCAAAGCAAATCTTTCCTACTGCCTTCGTACGTAATCCGTAATCCCAAGTACGAAAAGAATAAAACTGTGAGCCGTCATCGTCAGCCGCCTGTCGCGTTTCAAATCCATTTAGAAAGAAACTCTACAACAATGCATGTAAAAACTACGCTTTGTTACACAAGCTAGTTCACAGAAAACTCGCGGCAAACAGAAGATTAGGTATGCCTAAGTTCCCTGACTGATAATATATAGGTACTAACGTGACTCTAGCGTCGACGTCCAACGTTGCCCGTCTTTGCATAGAGCCGACTTAGGCTTTATGTGGGAATTAGTTTTTCTAACAAGCCTTCTATCAGAGAGAGAGAGAGAATATGGGCTTAATTAACACGCGTACCCACCGCGAAATGGCAATTTCGAGCGCTGAGGTATTTGGACATCTCCGATATTCAGGTTTCCTCGCGATATTTTCCTACAAGCTTGTAATAGGAAGTATCTGAAACTGTTAATCTATTTAACCTAATTGGAGGCTAAAAATTCTTCCCATGCCGGGACTCGAACCCGCGACCTCTGGCTGACCGTGCCAACCGTGCTACCTGGCACGGTTAGCCAAAAAGGTGGCGGGTTTGAATCCCAGCATGGGTGATTTTTTTAGTGTAATAAAAAGAATATTATCATAATAGATAACAAAAAAAAATACTCAAACTTTTTACTCAATACGGGTAGTATGAAAACATGCTCAAAGGCCTAATTATGCGCACAAAATCTTATCGGAATCCTAACGTTTGTGATCGCTGGTAGTATGGAATTTGACAGACGATTGGAATTGTTCAGGATTTGGTGCGCGTAATACATATATATATATATATATATATATATATATATATATATATATATATATATATATATATATATATATATATATATATATATATATATATATATATATATATATATATATATGCGCGTTCCACTACGCGAGGGTGCTAACTCTGTCGTTTGCCGACCAATTTGGATGAAATTTTGATAGAATGGTGTTATAGTGATCCGATTGAAAACAAATTTTTGGTTGTTCGAAATTCAAAATGGCGGCGCAGATATAGCCGACCGAAAAATCGACCTTTGCGCAAAAAAGTCGGCAGCCAACTGGGCATATGCTGGAGATCAGAAACGCCCTAAGCGGCATCGCGTTACCAAAGGACCCAGGTATATGAGAAAAATCCGACATCTTGGAATTTCAAGATGGCGGCCGAGATACTGATGATTGAAAATGACAAATTTTTGTATGGAGATTTCAGAACTAAAATTGACTTTTCAATAGAGAAACGGGACAAACTTGCGAGGCCGGAGGCCGAGCTCCGCGAAGCGGGCACAAAAATATCTGCCGCGGCGAGGCCAAAGGCCGAGCTCCGTTTAGGCCGAGGCCGAAGACCGAGACCATTCAGGTTACAGCGTATTGGTACAGCGCAAAAGCAAAAAGGGACAAACTTGCGAGGCCGGAGGCCGAGCTCCGCGAAGCGGGCACAAGGAACCCCGCCGCGGCGAGGCCGAAGGCCGAGCTCCATCCAGGCCAAGGCCGAAGGCCGAGACCGTTCAGGTTACGGCGCACAAGTACCAGCGCAAGAGCAAAAAGGGATAAACTTGCGAGGCCGGAGGCCGAGCTCCGCGGAGCGGGCACGAGGAACGCCGCCGCGGCGAGGCCGAAGGCCGAGTTCCGTCCAGGCCGAGGCCGAGGGCCGATTCCATACATGTTCCCATGCAACAGTTCACTACAATAAGTGTCTAGCGAGGCCCTGGGCCGAGCGCCGCGGAGAACGCAGCTCGGAGCGGCTGGGGGTTGGCGCGCGTAAGCGCGCAGGGGGCTCGCCCCCTAGTTTATATAATAACTTTACTATACATCACATAGTATCGGTGAGTTCATATGCGTTCTTATTTAACTTGCCCGAAGCGAGACTTTTATGCCTATCTTCTGTCGCCATCCTGTGTGAAGGTACACACGGACACATGGACGGACGAACGGACAACTCGTTTCTATTTGCGGAGCGAGGCAAGTTAGGCAAGGAACAAATCCATAAAGACAGAGCTGATTATCTTGAAGACGTGACATTAAACAGATATTCGTGCGGCGACCACGCGCGCGGACTACCCGGGACACTTTCTGAAGACGGTCACTTTTGACACTTTTCTATTTAAAGTGTCAGAACTAAGAGCAAGTGTCAAACAAAACAAACCGCAGGAAGTCGTAAGTTTCGCCAATCAATCAACGCCAAATTAGAGACCTTTTCAACAATGAGGTACAAGTAAAAGACAGGCACACTTTCCTCTGATATTCAGGCGCGTGATGGATCGGGATCCGGAAAAACATTTTAATGGAAAAGAAACTGCATCGAGCTAAGTTTCCTCGTTGAGTAAAGCGCAGTCACCCCAACTGAGGCAAACGTCGCTCTTGCTTGTCACACACGCTAATGTTTGTTTCGAGAAAGTTTCTCCGAAGCATCGCTATGTCGACTAGTGATATAATAACTAGCAGCTCATCGTAAAAACGAAGTGACAGAAAGTTTACTGATGACAGGTCGGCCTTGAACCTAACCCGGGTGTCAGCGCGCTAGCGCTTTCCTCACAGTAAGAAATCATTCATTTGTTAAATAAATACTAATACTAATAAATTCCTAAGTCTCCTCTACTAACCCGGACTTGGTCCCCGTTGTGGAGTATGGCCTAACCTTCCTGCGTTGCATGAATAGACCCGTGCCCCAACAGTGAGGACAAAAAAGGGTTGATATCGAAATCTCATTAAGTAATTAATCAGTACTTTGTGTATTTAGAGCTCTGTGAGCGTATAACAATCCAGAACCGCCTCGACTACGACTGCCTGCTAGCTCGACCGCGAGAGTCGTCGTGTTGCTGGTGTTTTGTTTTTGCAAACACGAAGATTTTCAGGTGAATGTAAGCATTCACCTGAAAATCAGTAAAAGACAAAAAACAGTAAAAGTTATAGCGCCATAAGTGTCGCTATAACTTTTACTGTTTTTGTCTTTCACTAAGTAGGTACCATCCGCTGATCTTTAGTGTGAAAGTTACCCCCAGGCTTTGACTAGGATATAGAGATCCTCTTAACATAACCGGAGTTGTTGATCTCCGAACTACGACCTAAATAAAGATAGCCAAGTTGATACCTTAGGACACGATCCTGACGTAACCAACTAAGAACTGTAGCATGTATCAGACATCAAGAAGTCAAAATTATTGTTCTCTAGTTTTATTTTTTTTACTTGGTCCTTATTGTAATAAATAACTAACGTGTTAAGTTCCTTATCTCCTATTCTCTGGTGGAAGTCTATAAATTCGTTCAATTGCGCTCTTATTTTAGTTTCGATTTCCATATCCATAAATAAAAACGAAATGCCGCAGATGGTAACATTACTGATAATAACATAGTCTTCCATGCATACAATAAAACTTATTCGTGATTGACGAGTAAAACCCATCATTATCGACTGACCATTGGGAGTTTTTTTACAACCTGTATATGCGTGTAACCGAGCTAAGCCCCAGAATAATATGTGTATGTTGTTGTCTGTGCTATCATGGCCACCAGACACGCTGGTCGGCTCGATTTATATGTTTTCTCAACAAGCGCCAATTTTCAGCTAGAAATTAATGAGCGAACGCAAACTTCAAGTCAAATCGATTGCAAAAAGAGGCAGGAAACAATTGTTTCGAGAAGGTTTGTGTCAAGCAGGTCAGTGCTACCGGCTCCGGGCTCGAACCCGCGCTTTGAGGCCGCTGAGCCACTGAGTCACCCGCGAACTTGGGGCCGCTTTCATCGCCTCATTCTTCTGTTATACCTACAATTAAATGCATACAGCACAATATTATACTATCAGACAAACATATTTTATATTCACTGGTACGTGAGTGACAAAAAGTTGAACTGCGGACTGTGGTAATGAATATTCTCCGTATGAAAATCACAATTTGAATAATGTACAATCCAATCACTAATGTCATGAAATCCATTAAGCTTTGTGTGATGTAATTTTCTTGTTTATTTTCTTCAAAACGAAATTTCTTAATAGAATTCTCCGTCAGAAAAATTATTAATATCAACAGTTAATAGAAGAGATGCTATCTGTCTATTGATCTGGTGTTTTTTATCTAGCTCATGTATAGACCCCACAGCTAGGCATAGCCGTATCGCTGCTTTTCGACTTTTTCACGAGATATCTACAACATAGGCCGGGCAGATGGCAGCTCAGGCGGCAGTTTGGACAATGGAGTTGATGTGTAAAGATGTAATTCCATGTTTCTGATGTCTTGCTTGGTAACCATAGCACAAAGTATCCTAGGGCTATGTTGTGTGGCTGTTGTTGTTATTAATTATTGTATTTTACGCTTATTGTGTAATGTTAGACAGTGGCGGGCTTTACTGTCAGAAGTTATCATGCCGCCCATGAGGCCTCTGACATGGCTTAGCGACTGCCATTACATGACAGCCGGCACCAACTGCTTAACGTGCCTTACGAAGCACGGAAGCGCTCGAAAAATGCCACTAGTGGTAGTTACGGGACGGTCACACATCCTGCACCTGACCGCGCCTGTTGCTGCTTAACTTAAGTGATTGCAATCACTCGGTTCGACTAGGCCACGAGCGCTTCTCTCTTACAATCCTAAACCAACCCGGACTTTCCCCCCGTGGTAGAGTATGGCCTAACCTTCCTGCGATGCAGGAAGAGACCTTTGCCCCAGCAGTGGGGACATACAAGGGTTGCTATTGTGTAATGTTAAGGAAGAAGGAGACGCAAACTATCTGTGTAAGTGCGGTGGAGAGGTGTCTTCACCTCCGCGAGCGACGACCTTACGCACACGCGCGCCTCTTGGCACGGCGATCGTAATTACACCGATATAAAAATACATTCACCAATTTATACAAGCGAGATTCACTCTTACGAGTAATACCCATGCCTGAAAATCTTTTACACTAGTTACCACACCAGGAAGGAGAATTCATAGCATCAGAGAAGTGTAGTGCATGCAAAACATGTTTACGCGATTGCTTTTGACGTAACGTTATTTTTTCTAAACGGCCTTCAGATAACGGCCTATCAGCGGCTATATATGCGTTACTGGCTATAAACAGTCATTATACCTACATCGTTAAAGAATTCAAGTAAACATTGTTATGTGAATTTAACTACTTAGGTATTCAGCACCGAGAATACTTAACAAAGAGCCTTAATTGTAGATTCCAACAGTTTTCCGTCGCTTTTCCGAAGTAAAGGTAACTTTACTTCGGAACAAACTTCTCAGTCATCATAGCATATAATGTGCAAATAGCCACAAGTTGGAAAATTATGGTTTGGTAAGTATTACTGGAAAAAGAGAGACCGTTAAGGAATTGTAAAAATTGGCAGGAAAGGCAATTCTAAAGGGTTTGTGCCCGACAAATAACTTTGACATTGACTTTAATCTGGTGTGTATTAACAATTAATCGGGTAATATCAGCACATCTGCACCTCACTTAGTTAGAACTAAGATTTTTCACACTCCGCCTCATAGTTGGGCCATTGTGCGTAGCAAGCGCTGAGGTATGTCTACACTTCAGACACTAGTATTTGGTCAATTTGTTTTCCTTCACCGTTAGCGGGTGGTATAAGTTCACAAATGTACATAAATTAGAAAGCAAAGTCATTAGTACGGGATTCGACCCCACGCCCTGACGATTGAGAAGCCGGGCATTTTACCGCTTCGCTACCACCGCTTTCGTCCTTTGCACTTCTAAATGACGGCCCCATTTTGTGTAAAATGTCGTCGCCCACGCCCTACAGGCTCAGCCTAGTGTGGGGGCACGGTCACCACTACCTACGTTTTAAATTTAGATTACAATTAATAATGATTAGTGCACAATCTTGTAACACAATTTATTTGGTAATAAGATAAGATAAGATAAGAATATTCTTTATTGCACTCTGGAAAAACAACAAATACAAAATAACTAATGTAAATGAAAAGGTTTAATTCAAAGTAGCGCAGATACTGCGGCTTAATGAACGTTACAAGTCAAACTTGGTGTCCATTTCAATATCTGGATCATTTTGGAGAAAAAATGGACAAAAAAACTCCAAACTTAGTCTTTTCAAATTCCTTAATTAACAGAATTTACACAGATTCTACGAAACTCGTGAATTTTACATCATTGTCATCTAAATAATCCTTATTATTATAGTAGCTCTTTTTGCACAAAGTGTACTTTACACATTTTTTTAACCATTTTGAACCATGTACATACTAGGCCATGTACATACAATCGGCGGCCTTATTAATGCATAAAATTTACTTTTCTTTACATTCCTAGACGCCCACCATGCAATGGGCGTCAAATAGCTGATGATCACTTTAATTACTTCGCGTGGACGTATTTGGGGTCTCATTGGTGGATGTCGGGTCATCGTCGTCAGGCTATACTAGACCACCGGCCTCCCCTAAAGAGTGCCAGGTTGTGCTATCATAGGGGGCAATGATCATAATTGGGATGTCGGGTATGACTTAGAATTGTTCGGACTTTATTTAAGTGAAATTAATCAGTAGGAAAACTAAACGCAACTCATATTTAGCGAGCGACGCGCTTCCGCCATTTACTCAAGTGAAGGTTTTCCTTGTCATTTTCAGGGTTCGCTAATCTACTTGTGTTTGTATGAAGATCCCAACGTCCGTCACTCTGTCTTCCTTAATTAATAAGTTCTCCATTTTAATCGTTCAGTAAATGTTTATGAGATAATTAAGACTGATTAAATTATGTACCAGTTGATATTTTAATAATATAAATATCTATATATTGTTATCGGACTAATATTGCAAATGCTCAATAACGCAATATCGACTGAACGGATTTACATGAAACTTGGCATACAAGTAGACGAAAATCTCTCATAATTCAATATATAGATTATATTTTATTGTTCCTATAACCTTTTTAACCGAAGTCAAGGAAAGAGGAGGTTATTAATTCAACGCGTATCGTATATTTCTTTCTTTTGACTATATTCAAATAAAATCAATAAATGAAGCCAAATTATTTTATTCGAAATTATACACAAACAATGACTTATTGAACGTTACGAGTTAAACTCAATCTAAAGTCCATTTCAAAATCTAGATCACTTTGGAGAAAAAATTGACAAAAAACTCCAATATTGGTCGTTACTATTTAAACTAGATGTCTATTATTCTTGCATAGCTTCGTCAAATCGTAACCGAATTCGATCTGTGGTTTTTGGAACGTTAATTTTAATTTGGTGAAGATCTGATGAAGGATTTCAGAGATGGAGAAAGAGCAACTCTTCAATGAGCAGCAGCAAATGAGGCCTGTTGGGGCCGATCCTTTAGTAAGATGCACATGTTTTATTAAATATAGCATAGCGGTCATGTTGTCGTCAAAACTTTCAAAGATGGAAATTAAGAAGTTCAAATTTTTGAAAGAGTATTTCTCAATGATTCACGATACTCGTACATAGTTAATACGAGTATATTAAACGGGTCAAATCGCGATTATTTATTAGGTAAAACGTAATTACCTTATTTCCCGACGTTTCGGCAGCGTTACAGTTGCCGTGGTCTCGGGTAGACTGAAGACTGAAATTTTTGAAGGTAAAATATTAAGTTAAGTTTTGATATTACAGACACTTTGTTTAACAAATACTTTCTTTCTGTAACTAATCATCTGGTGTCCGGTGGACATTGTTTTAAAGATCATCAACGTCATCAAGAAGACGCAGATCTACGACAGTGTTGCACCTAGAAACCTCGAATTTGTGTTGTATAGTTTCATTATCACTTCCTACATTTAGAAAATTACTAGGACGATTAGCTCAATATCACCTAGGTGTAAGGTACCGTTGCACATATATTTATATCTAGAATGTAAAAATACACAATTTTATTGTCGTTTATTGTCGACACAGAAACTGTAACTTGGTGAACATTACAAGTAAAACTAAACCAACTGTAGCCCAACTGGAAACCAACTAACTTTTTATTAAAAACAGTTCTGTTTTATATTAATAAAATACATACATACATACATACATACATACATACATACATACATACATACATACATACATACATACATACATACATACATACATACATACATACATACATACATACATACATACATACATACATACATACATACATACATACATACATACATACATACATACATACATACATACATACATACATACATACATACATACATACATACATACATACATACATACATACATACATACATACATACATACATACATACATACATACATACATACATACATACATACATACATACATACAACTAGACGTTATAAGTAGCTGTGTGACGTGTGACTGTACCAACTGGGCAGTTATTATTCTATTTATTAGATCACCTCATGTCGTGTTGTTTTGTAAGCGGCTCAGCCCCACAGGACTTTAAGTGCAAAACAACTAAATCATCCCATCAACGCACACATCTGCAGCCATCGTAAGTAGCCGCATTAGCGCACATTATGTAAAGCTGTGTGCGCGGGAGCACCGCGTGTGTGCCAAGCCTGCCAAGTCTATTTACAAACTACCAGTTCATTCCACCTTCGGCCATAGCAAAGCGGACCCTGCGCCACACGTCTTAAGGGCCATGTAAGTGCTAAAGTACGCGGAGCTGGTCTCCGAGTGTTGGATCGCACGTTCGTTGCACTAAGTGCGTTGGACAACAAATTGCATCATTTAAGTAGCCATAAAACCGATTCAAACGATTTTATGAATTGTTTTCAACTGGTCTTTATTGTTTTTGTCATTGAACTTTTAATTTATTTTGTTCGAAATATTGTGCTTTTAAATCTTTTACATATTTCAGAATGTTTACACGAGTAGATAGCTACGGATCCTCCGTACAACAAATCTTTCAGCTGATGATTGTTGCGTGCGAGTAGGTCTGCGGTGAGCAGACAAGCAAGCAGCGCAGGCGCGGAGCTCCCTGATAATATAAATGAACTCCCTCAATTGACTGTACAGTCGCCGCCATAAGCGACTAACCTCTCGTCTGATTTGACAATTTATAGGAACACTTATCTACAGATTATACTATTTTTATTTTTAATGCACTAACCCATGCTAAGGACAAATTTAAAAACCTATTTAGAGGCTAAAAATTTCACCCATGCCGGGATTCGAACCCGCAACCTCTGGCTATCCGTGCCAGCGCTCTACCAATTGAGCCAATGGGCGACTCACCGGCATCAGTGACATTTCGAACCTCTTTACACTATTCTCTGTATTCCGATGTAAAACCTAACTGCAAAGTAGGTAGTCGGGGCTGTAAGTGATGCAATTTGCTTAAGCCAGATGTCGCTGCCTGTACGTAATACAGAGAATAGTGTAAAGAGGTTCGAAATTTAACTGATGCCGGTGAGTCGCCCATTGGCTCAATTGGTAGAGCGCTGGCACGGATAGCCAGAGGTTGCGGGTTCGAATCCCGGCATGGGTGAAATTTTTAGCCTCTAAATAGGTTTTTAAATTTGTCCTTAGCACGGGTTAGTGCATTAAAAATAAAAATAGTATAATCATGTAGGTACAGTGATATCGTCCCGATGTAAAACCTAACTGCAAAGTAGGTAGTCGGGGCTGTAAGTGATGCAATTTGCTTAAGCCAGATGTCGCTGCCTGTACGTAATACAGAGAATAGTGTAAAGAGCTTCGAAATTTCACTGATGCCGGTGAGTCGCTCATTGGCTCAATTGGTAGAGCGCTGGCACGGATAGCCAGAGGTTGCGGGTTCGAATCCCGGCATGGGTGAAATTTTTAGCCTCTAAATAGGTTTTTAAACTTATCTACAGTTTTTTTTCGATAAAAGAGTTTCAAAAAACTATTGTACGGTCATTCTTTTACTCCATTCAGATGATGGTTCATCTTTCATTGTGTCCTGCGTGCACTAGCATCTGCATTCAAGAGGACCTACTGATTGTGTGGTAAGCAGGTAATGTCGCAAATTTCTGTCTGAACTGTTTAATAAAGACGTTTAATCAATTTTGTTTCGCCATCGACACGCTACAAAGAACTCTGTTATAGATGAAGAACACAAAATAACAAGTCTACAATACTTTTTGGTGTTATTGCAATGATATATCAAGAATATATCTAGTGGATTCTCTACAGAATGTGTCGGGAGCAGGCTATTAGTGGTCAATTACAGTTATTTTACTGTATAGCACACAAAACACATAAAAGGCGTAAGAAATAAAATTTATAAAGGAGAGCTCAATTATTGGATGTATTTTTTGTAATAATTTAACAAAAAGTACCTATCTATCTTTGGTTGACGACAGACTCTGCTGTGCCTTATCTCTCATGTAAATTGTAGCAAACGCTGCTGCTTGTTTAATTACTTATAGTGCCTATTTTATTGATATTTTTTTTTTTGTTTAGGACTATAAACACAACTGAAACTGATAAAACAAAAAGTTATGTACCTATTAATATAGAAACGAAAGTAAGCCTAAAACTAATTGATAAGTCGAACATATAATGTTATACTCGTAGAAACGGTTTCTTTTCTAATGAATAAAAATATACAGTTTTAGATTTACTATACATATAACATTCTAATTAAGTTCGTATTTTGCAATAACTCTATGAGTATTACTTCAGATTTTTCGAATTCTATGAAATTTGCACTTTTCATAAATCTTTGAAATTAAATTAAATTGTTTAAATTCACGTACATAGTTGACAGCTGGAAAGATATTTAAAAGTTTCTTCAAAGTTTCAGTTGGGCTTTATAGAGTCCATTCTAACTACCACATATGATTTCAAAGCCCCTAAAACATTAGTAAAATCGTGTCATTAGCACTCATTAGTAAAAAATATAAAAAATCGGATAAAAAATTGCGTGGGCCGTACAACAACAGTGGTTGTAAATGACCAACTCAAATTGACTGTATTCATATTAACAGAGAATGCTAGTGTGTAATTCTTATGTGAAGCGGTGGTAGCTCAGTGGGTAGAACCATAGACTGGCAAGCGAGAGCCCCAGGTTCGATCCCGAGTGCGGGCATGTACCAATGACTTTGTTTAATTTCAAAGTTACGTACATTTGCGAATTTGTAGTCGCAATACCACACGCTAACGGTGAAGGAAAACATCGTGAGGAAACCCGCGGCTTGGTTGGCTCC
Organism: Yponomeuta sedellus; assembly: GCA_934045075.1. Classification (NCBI taxonomy): domain Eukaryota; kingdom Metazoa; phylum Arthropoda; class Insecta; order Lepidoptera; family Yponomeutidae; genus Yponomeuta; species Yponomeuta sedellus. The sequence continues at coordinate 21,880,983 of OW203738.1, forward strand.
GCACGTATTGACTAGTCTTTCCTGTGGGCTAGGCCGACTAAGCTGTCAAGGTGGTATAGGTGCTGGGCAAGCCTACACCATCTTTAAAACCATGTCCCAGGCACTACAGCGTCGGAGTGGTCCCTTCACCCATCTAGTGTGAGTGAAGATACCACTGGACGCTGCATAAATCATCTCATTAAGTAGATGCAAAAAGGCCAATATAATTCTTATGTAAAATTGCTACGTAAAATTTGTGGTAAAACGATTGTAAACGAGACTGCTCCCATAGTCAAACCGAGCAATTGGTTTTGTTTAGCCTCATTCTAACATAATATGTAACGTGTTCTTCTTAGCCTCATCATAACATACTTAACATGTTCTTCTTCATATTAATAAATAAATGCATACAATAAAGGTTTAAGTCTGATTTGGTTTTAATTTGATTTTGATGACGCAATAAATACTTTTTTATCTATTCGAGTATCTTGTTCTTTGTCAATTTGTTGTGAGGAATAAAGTGTCATCTAAGTCATCCATTATCCCAGATATTGATTGCTTGCAATGTGTTCCTGCGCATTTTGAATCTTTCTGTAAGCGATTGTGCGGCGAAGTGTCTCAGTGGCCATTTAGGCTAACTGCGGGTTAATTGGCGCTGTATTTTTAGATACGGAACAGTTTTTCCTAATCGGGCGAGGGCTTAGATAGCTTCGTGGCTCAGCTACATCGCGTGGCGACCAGCCCTACGCTCTATACTGTCGAAACCAGACCCCTATCAGGTAATGGTCCACTGATAAGGTCTGTCCATCTTAACGTTTCCAAAGTGTCGAAATATGTATGCATTCGACAGCTGGAGTAGCTTAAAAAAATAATAAGCGACGTCACTCAACCTAGTTGATTGAGTGACTAGTTGATACTTACATAACAGATCCCGTCGTAATCCCTACGTTTGCGATAGCAATTATTATGGAATTTGAAAATTAGACTATTGAAATCGCTCATGATTTGGTGCGCGTAATATAGGCGACTAAGCGACACATATCGGGGGTGGGCAGCAGCGCCCCCCGCAGTACAATTCCACCGAACAGCGATCCCCAACCCGCATGCCCAGCGTGGGGATTATGGGTATTACCCCCCAATGATGGCACAACCTTGCGCTATGGCGCTCATTAGGGGAGGGCTATGTCCAGCAGTGGACTAATCAGCCTGAAGAAGAAGAAGATTTTAGGGGCAGATCAACCTTCTCGTTTCAGACGTAACATCACTCGTAACTCTATATACTCAGTAATGCAGGCATCAATAAAATTTATTATTTTGCTGACCATGTTGACTTGTTACTTTTTTTTGATGGTCAAATATTTGTCTTGCAATATTTGTATTAAATTAATTTTAATTATTTTTTTGGCGATTTCGAAGTTAGCCCCATAGTAGTGAAAGAGCTATTGCTGACTATTTCGAAATTGTCCTCAGAAAATGTTGTATGCGCCAGTCGCCCCCATATCCCCATAGTAAAGTTGACTAGTTAAAAGCCCTCTTTTCATAAAAGTAAGTAATGAATGATACAACACATTCTAAACATTGAAAATCAACAAGCATTATACTCGCACGTCTCACGGCAAGGCCCGAACCGATAAACTGTTCGCGATGGCAGTCTTAATAAAAGTTGTTTATATTACTGAGTAAAATAACTCCCTTAAGTTTCACAAAATGGACCTTTCGACCTAAAAACTCCAAAGTCGAGGAGGTGCGGACTGTACCGACAATAATTTCGAAGACTTAAAGAAAATTCCCTCCCTCCCATCCAAAACTCCCTTCAAAGAAACAGAATACATTTAAATTTCTCTCTCCAAATGAAGACCTATGATTAAAAAGTATATTTAATTTCTAGTTGTTATATAACACACATTAAGTTGTTATTTATTCATTCATGTATGAATGAATTTTTGACTGATTCAGTATAAGAAAAAAAATGCCTCCAATGTATTTTCCTGTTACATGTTGTAAATAAATAGATAAGTTTTAGTTTCATCACATGGGGATAGAGATTACTTGAATGAAGCATATCAACGCTGCAAACAGTACGATCGCCAACTACAATGTTCCCTCGTAACGTCTTTATTCGTGATAATATAATCAATTTCACGCTACAAGTCACAGACTTTCTATGTGTTGCTCCTTTGTGGTGTAGTTGTATCCGTGGTGTGGGCAAATGGGCGCTCTCATTAAGGTCAGGCCGATCTCGACGCTTAAAACCACATTAAAATGTAATAACAGAGAATTGTCGCTGGATGGCAGCCACAGCCGCGCGGATAACACTAATGCAGCTTGAGCTGGCCCGGTAGCCGCGCGGCAGTGGGGGCACTGCCAACTGCCAACAGATTAGTTTAGAGTTTCGCTTTTACTCACTCGACATCGATATGAACCCTTGTTTATCCCCACTGCTGGGGCGCGGGTCTCTTACTGCATCGCAGGAAGGTTAGGCCATACTCCATCACGGGCGCCGAGTCCGGGTTGGTGGAGGATTGTGAGACATTAACGGGCTTTACTGTCAGAAGTTTCAAAAACCTATTTAGAGGCTAAAAATTCCACCGATGCCGGGATTCGAACCCGCGACCTCTGGCTACCCTTGCCAGCGCTCTATCCAACTGAGCCAATGGGCGACTCACCGGCATCAGTGAAATTTCGAACCTCTTTACACTATTCTCTGTATTACGTATAGGCAGCGACATCTGGCTGAAGTAGATTGCATCACTTACAGCCCCGAAAACCTACTTTGCAGTTAGGTTTTAACATCGGAATGATATCGCTGTACCCACATGATTATACTATTTTTATTTTTAATGCATTAACCCGTGCTAAGGACAATTTTAAAAACCTATTTAGAGGCTAAAAATTCCACCCATGCCTGGATTCGAACCCGCGACCTCTGGCTATCCGTGCCAGCGCTCTATCCAACTGAGCCAATGGGCGAATGTCAGAAGTTATCAAGGCGCCCATATGGCCTCAACGACTGCCATTACATGACAGCCGGCACCAACGTCTTAGCGTGCCTTGCGAAGCACGGAAGCGCTTGGAAAAAAGCCACTACCGGTAGTCACGGGACGGTCACCGCATCCCGCACCTGACCGCGCCTGCTGTTGCTTAACTCAAGCGATTGATTCCATTCACTCGGTTTGACTAGGCCACGAGCGCTTCTCATCGACTCACTCGACATAGCAATCATGAACCTATTTAAAGGACTGCGATGCGGTACGTAGTCGAGTTCTATACAACGCTGTCCCGTCTTTTCGTCGTATTCTTTCGGTCTTTCCTGTGTGGCCGAGGACGAAGGTTTTTAAGTCAAAAACATGAATGCACTTTAAAACAAAATGTTTACTTAGTGAACGTCAAAGATGTTACTTTCACAATTAAAAAACAATAATATTGTCTTGCAATTAATTACAGTTCCCAATTTCAGAGATCGATACAAGTTTATCTTTGAGTATAATAATTTGACCACAGATTGTATACAACGGCGTATGAAATGCACGGCGTAATATGCCAAATATTATAATTACGAAAGTTACGTAAAGGGCAATAAATTTAAAGTTAAAATACTGTTTAATAATAGTCACGCCGCAGTTCATAAAGTTTAATTGCGAGGATAAGCCTCCGTGGAATAAGTCCGAGTAAATTAAATTTGAAATTTGCAATTCATAGTCGAGCCGAGCCCCGAGACCCCACACTTTACAAACAAGCCGGGGTACAGTCGACTGCACATCAACCTTTACATTCTAGTTGCCTGGAACGCATAGGTGTAGAGGTTGATGTTTTCAAATATTATGATGATATGCGACTCAGTAGATACTGCATGGATTAATGTAAGTCTCTGCCCATTAGATTCCCACGAATCTCAACACAGTTTCGAGACAGTCAGAAATTAAATTCAACACAACAACGAGTAGTCTTCCGTCGTCTCCGTGTGTCAAACACGTTAGTATAACTGTGCACACAGACGCAGCTCGGGAGAGCAATCTCAATAAATTACCAGCTCCAAATGAAAACAGATGGGTTTGGTAAATAAAAAGTGGCTCAGGCAACGAGCACCCGCCATGCCCATAGCCGCGCGCTCCATAACCAGTTGGAAACGAGCCGATATCCTGCCGTATATCTCTAATAAGCACCGCTGCGCTTCTGACCTGCTCTCTAGAGAACCCTGCTTTCAAACGAGCAGTTCGCTGGTGCAGCGACCAGGCGGTGATGCCCTCGTAGGGTTGCCGCCTCTCCGAGTGTGGCAACGGGTTTGGATAGTGCATTGTAAGACATTGTAAGTCTACGGATGCAGAGAATATTTTTATTTACCTACTCACGGTGTTAACTTATACCTACTAAAATACATATTTTAAAACTTTTTTTACGTAGCATTTAGAGAATATTGTAAAGAGGTTTGAAATTTCACTGATACCGGTGAGTCACCCATTAGCTCAGTTGGAAAGAGCGCTGGCACGGATAGCCAGATGACGCGGGTTCGAATCCCGGCATGGGTGGAATTCTTAGCCTCTAAATAGGTTTTTAAGCATTTATTCAGCCCAGAGTTTTCTGTTCTGGGCCATGTCAGATCCCTAAATTACATACATAATTTAATTTTTAACATGTCTTGTTTGCAAACGGTTTTATACACTTATAGAGTACATAGTTTTCAATTTTATCAAATTAAAAAGTTTTTAAATCGTGCGTTGGTAGCTCCGTGGTAGAACGTCAGCCTCACTTTCGAGAGATCGTGGATTCGAATCCCGGCATTCGTGCTAACCACCTAGAAATGCCGTACTTTTGTGAAGTAGTAGTAGTAAACCACTCGTCAACCGGCGAAGGAAAACATGTCATATGTTCACATACCTCAGCGTTTGAAATTGCCTGAGTGCTTAGTGCGAGTTTATTAACTACTCGATCGCGTTAACGTAAACTCATATTTCTATGGCATCGAGGAAGCGCCACCTAGCGACAAGTATGGAAATTAAAATTGCTGAGTGCGAGTTGTAATGGTTTACGTTGAGAATTGAAAACGTTTACCAGCCAAAACACGAATAAACGCGAGTGCTAGTTGTATTGTGACAGCGTTTTGCCAGTTCGAACGGTTAACTTACTCATACTCACTACTCAATGCTCGATTAACGCGGTGGTAAAGTTATTCGATTGGATCTGTCAAACTCGCACTAAGCACTCAGTACGCGGTGGGCACGAGTGGTACTAAGTTCATACTCTTTCTCTGAGACCATGCAGTGGATATAGGTTACATTAAAAAATCATTTTTTTAACAAGATTTGCATAGAAAAAAATGTAATGGGTTTAATATAGGAACGACTTTTTCGAATTTTCTAGGCCGGACTTTTTTGCAGCTTATTTAAGGAAAGGTGGCAGCCCTAACCCTCGCAGCGGCGCGGGCAGGCAGGATGTATAAACTGGCCGGGCGCAGGCGCGGCGTGCAAGCGAGTGGTACGCCGTGACTGCACTGTGCACTGTACAGCGGCAGTTATCACCAGGGAAACGAGCAATCGACCTATAGATATACTAGTACCTTCTGTAAGGCCGTCACGTAGACATTTCGTCGATCGAAATAGCGGATTTCTAATGCTTACCAGCGTACACCGTCGCAGCACCTAGAATCGGTTTATTAATTCGGTGCATACAAAAATACTGTCACTTTGACATTTGCCGGGGTCGCAAACGATCACAAAATCACAACTCATTATTATATGGATATAAATACAAGTTTATTCTTATCCATATGGATACGAATAAACTCAACATAAGAGAAATAATTCCGTTTTACTTCCAATCCAAGTAAAATTGTATGTGTTATGTAGGTGTTTTTTGAATACTTTCGTTTTGTATTTAAAATGTTCACAATATGTACACAAAAAAGAAAAGTTTTATTATTATTTGTTATTTATATAATGCCTTGGATACAGTTAGGTTCGGTCACACTAGTCTACTTTTTTGCAGTATAAGCGATATCTACCGAGTATAACGATATATTTTGTAATGGTTACACTGCTTGTCATTCTTTGCATCAAATTAAAAAATAGACCTTCCTTACTAGGGGAATTCACGTCATTAGAACAGTTTTAGTAGTCCTAGGTAGTAGTCTGCTGTACAAGTGATAACAGCCAAAACTTATATGTCATAATAAAAATGCGGCTTCCTTAGACCCAGGTTCGTTTTTGAAGACCCAAGTAATGGAAAGTATTTTTTGGTTAAAGCATTTATAGGCTTTTAAATCAAAAACCATCAACCATCATGTTGATACTAAAGTCATACGAAGGATCACATCTCACGTCATTTATTTACAATACCTATTTTTAGATTACAGTAGTGGGTAGTGATAGACTGGAAAAGATAATATTGTAGGTTAGGTGAACTAAACTGACTGTGTCATCTCAGAAAAGATAGCAAAGACAGTTTAATCGTAATTGTTTTATCAAAATGTTTCGTGACTAAATAGAATAACTAAAGAAATGGTTTCTATGTTTTGCGATAGTTAAATAATACGTCAACTACCACTTAGAAATACTCTTCAATAATATTGTGTTTTTGACTGTTTAATTAATTCTGATACCTGGAAAAAGCCTACGCGTATACAATGCGTTTAGATAAAACGAAACACCAATATAATTCATAAACAACACAAAATAATTGACTAGTCTGGCTAGACATGCTAGAAAATAACTATGTACGTTCAACTCGAACGTACAACAGATTCTTTAAGGAAACTCTGTGCTTTCAGCCATACGAGTATCTGTTTCCAGCTAAGGCTGCCAATACTTCAGCAATTTTTTTTTTTTATATTTTAAGTTTATGAATGTCGTTTTTAGGGCGTTGCTATGTTTCATCCTTTATTAATGTAGTTGCACCACATTTTATATTGCATTGATATTTCCAGCTATGTTTGCGTTGCGCTTAGTCTTAGCAGGTACTTATCTTATGGTGTACTTAGGTACCATATGTTTCGGGTGGTTAGCGCTGTGTACACAGTGTCCCACGGCGAGCAAACAGCGATAACGCAGCTGCGCTAACGCACCGAGAGTGCACGCACCTCTATTGCCGCCATTTCACACGCGTTTTTAGGGTCTTTTAAATTATGGAGATTATCAGCTTAGGCAAGGATCCATTTACGTTTGTCTTATGAGCTTGTTTTTGGCTCGACGTTACACCACGCTTGGTACGAAGTATTAGCGACAGAAGCACGGCTTACCGCCGGTTTCGGCCATTTTCACTACGTCTTCAGATTTTCTATCTCTTTCAGATCAGATTTTTAACAAAGAACGAGACGGACAGATACTCTAGTTCCGGCGGTTGGACTTGCGACTTGCGGTCGTCACTGAAAGTGATCTCTTCCAGACAACCTTTGGATGGACTGGACTAATACATTATTTATTAGGTAAAACCTAATTACCTTATTTCCCGACGTTTCGGCAGCGTTACAGTTGCCATATATAACTATGTATGAGTATCGATAATCATTAATAAATACAATCAAAAAGTTGTGTTTGTTTAAAACTGTACTCAATTTGATCCTTGTAGGTACGATATGACAACAATCTTTTTGAATACTACCGAGATCTAAAGTTCTTATTACAATCTGGTTGGAGTTATAGCTATTTCTAATATTTTATGTGCACAGGCTGATTAGAATAGAACTGAACTTAACCTCGTGCAGGTAATTCATCGTGACCCTCCTTCTAATATTTTAGGGACAGACCCACACCGCGACCGGCGCGGCGCATAGCAACCACATAACAACCCGTAGCTACCTATGCTAAAGCGTCATTAATTATACCCCGAGGGCTAATTCGATGTTATGTTAAATAAAAGTGTCATAAAAACACAATGCACCTGCGCTCACGGGTAATGTGGGTGATACTTTCATTGTACCTTTTGTACATGTACTGTCAACAGCACATCAACTTTTACATCGGTACACTCTTCGCGGTAACTAGTGTATAGGTTAATTTATTTGACGACTGTATGGCTAACAATACCCAGATGTAATAGTGATAAAAAACTCAACAAAGAGGTCTAGTATTCAACACATTCATGAGTATGTGTTTGAACAATACTGGCCTTATTTTTAAATACAAAATTCCTTAGGGCATCCCAAAAATTAAATCTATCGTCGAGTTAGAAGCACCTACAACACAAGTCATTTAGTTGTAATACTCTTTGGTTGTAATACTTAGTTTAAGGCTAACGAGATCTGTGTAATATGTCCATGAATATTTATTTATTTTATTTTATTTAAAATCTCTGACTAAAATACTCAATACTCAATAATTTATTGCATTCCACAAGTATATACAGATGACATAACAAAAAATATGGATCTTTGTGGACCCTGTAGGGCACGCAATATTATAAATAGTCTTTGGTGGATATTTTACAAGGAAAAGCCACAACCACTGATTAAATAAAACACCTCAAAGAGTGTTTTAGTGGAATCGTGTATTTATAATTACCACCGTCATTTGGTATTTTGAAGAAATAAAATAATAATATTAAACCGGCGCTCCATAAGAAAAAATATCCCTGAAATAATTTTCAGTCAGCAATATTTTACACGATCAATCCAACGACACTACAGTGTAGCCGAGAAAAAAAAATGCATCACTAATTTAGGTGCAGAGGAGGTGCTAAAAAATCTTTATGTTTTTCTACTGTTTTTATGGCGTGATATAAATATCTAAACTCTATATAAATATCTAAAATATATATTTTTACACCCTAATACAGCGGACAAATAGACGGATAGACATACAAACGGATAGACGTCGAACATGCTGGAACTATAAGGGTTACTTTGAATCAGTTGAATGTACTTTAGTACCACGCAAGGAGGGGTCTCTTTAACTTTGGAACCTCGCTGATTTTTTTTCCTGAAGTTATTATTTTTAGGTCCTGTTATACCTACAGTTGTCAGTTGAGTGACAGCTTTATTGAAAGAAGTAGCAACTTTCTTGTAGGTTTCTAGTAAGGCCTACGTGGACCTCTTAGTAAGAACATAACATAGGTTCTTGCAAGTGAAGTTGAAGCAGCGGCGTGTGTGTCGTCTAGTTGCGCTGCAGCGCTGGCGCTGGTTCCCGCGCGCGCCGCCAGGTGGCGCCGCGGCTCGAGAAAGTTCTCCGTCCCCCGCACCGTCCGCCCCGCCCCGCCGCGCCGGCATGGCAACAGTGCAACTGCTCGTAGCTCCAAATACGTAACAGTAAAATTAGACCGAGTTGTTTTTCTCCTTTTCGCTCGCTAACTACTGAAAACAGATGTTTTCGACTTGTAAAGCGTTCATTTCGGGAATGAACATAAAACGCTCCCCGGAACATGTTTCTGGGAATAGAGGAAGGTGTTCGGTAGGGCATAGGGCTACGCCGCGCGGACAAAGGAAATGCGCAATATTGGAAGGAAGGGAAACTTGTATGTCTTCAGACTACCTATATGCCGCCAATCGCCACGCCAATACGTACATTTGTTGCAGAAATAAAATAGTGATGTGTGTTATCTAAATCGAATCAAACGCTCGATAACAATAAACATCGAGCAATCGACTTTCTAAATTATGTTTAGCTACAAGTACTGCAGAAATTGACTGCGGTTAGAAAGTCAATTTCTATTTTTAACCCTTCTCGATAGAGTGGCTAATCGCAATTTTATTATTGCACAAACATAGTTAACTTACTCGTACTACAGAGCTGGGCAGCACGGCGGAAAATATATCGAAATCTTAATAATCTCATTCAACTTCAATTTCCTATCCAATTGCGCCATGCATAAATTGGAATGATTGGCCATCGCGACCATTCCCCGCTCAGCTATAGTACGATCTACAGCAGTTCCACCTATTTTTGTTGCAAAGTCGCCTTTAACGTAAGTGATGATCAGAGTGTTCGTATGTAAAAAAATATTTACTGTCGACTGTATATTCAGCTACAGTCATCACAAACCCGGAATATTAAACTTTATGTTAACAGTGGACAGCCTTTCAACTTTAACATATTTGCAGTTTCAAAGACAAACACAATGGTATTTATTTGTATAGTCACTGATACCAGTGCATGTATGTAAAGGTTTATACAATGTGCTATCGACTGCACCTATTTAAGAAGCTGGAAGTATTGTCCATATTTCAAAAATGTCTCATCGTGCCCGAAATATACAGGGTTACTTTTTAATTGCGCAACACCTAAAACACCTCAACTAGAGTGTTTGCTATAACAATAAATAAATAAAAAATATTGTTTGACATATTTTATTGCGGTGCTTGCGCCCACTGAGGATTTCTGTTATTTTATTGAATGCAGATTGTTGTTTAGTTTTATTCTTTATGTCAGATTACATATAAATACAGCATACATGTGAAGCGGTTTAGTTTTTATTTTATATTATTTAAGTATAAGCTCTGCGAATCGGAGCGAAACCTGGTCGGACTTTTCCGATGTAACAACACCCGTAGTAAGTAAATCCGGACTAAAAGTCTACAAAGTATAATCCCGGTCGCAGACGTAATTAATCATAATAATCATAATTCATTTTGCAATGTAGGTAGGCACTTTAGCAAGTAAGTAATGCCAGAAAGGTCTGTAAAGTCCTATTAATAGATATATATCTGCAACATGGTACCTACCAAACGATTACCAGACCTTCCGATAAATCATCACATGAATTAACGTCATTAATTGCGTTAAATAGCTCGGTTTATTCAATAAAGAAACGCTTCGCGTTAGACCTACTTAATTATTGATGCAAAATCCCTTTGTTTTCGTTGCTTTGTTGTGCGAGTGTGTGTCACAGTGACTCACTGTGTCCACACCACACCACAACATTGCGTTGGAATAATGAAAGCGTTATTTTCAACTCGTTTGAATTTCGTTGATTGTTTCAATGTTTTGTTTGATGGGTTTTGAGATAGTGATGTTGCTGGGTGGAGGCGAGGCGGCCGCGAGGGGCGGGCGGCGGGACGCGGGTGGGCGGGGCCGGTCGCTGGATCCAGATTTAACCGGTTCGCTGTATCCAAAACCTGTTCCATAAAATCTATTAGCCGGTTCCCGCTTCATATAGATTCTGGGTCCGACTGGCTGTATGGAAATCTATGGTTTGTTTATGTCCCGTGTTCGTCGGCTGATCGTCGACTGCTACTGTGCATTTACACTCGGGCCGAGGGCTTTTAGGTAGGTTTTTTTCTTTATACCAAATGAGTATGTATTGCGTTGGGTTGCGTATGCGAGTTACCTAGTGTACGTGTGTACCTATTATCCACAAATGTACAGTGTTAATTTACTAACGCCCTACCCGAAACCCACGTAGGTATTCACTGCAACTATACGTAAGGACTTTTTTTTCATATAAACCGTCTCTTGGAAGTGAATTATTTAGGAGATATTGCAGTTTGAAGTCATGCTTTTCTGTATTTTGTAGAAATGCATCTATGTAGTTTCGAATACTTAACAAATATTTTCCATAAAGACCATTTTAAAGAAGTAGTAAACATGTTGGGCTCTCAAACTGGTTTATATTTTTTACAATTTCTTTTTATTTTCTTATACTTATAAATATAAGAAAATAAAACTAAATATAATACCGAAATTTGGTATTGATTTCCCAACACATACTTGTACATTGTTTCTTTTGCTCAGTATTGTGCATACTGAGCAAAAGGTTTTCAGGTTGGGCGTCAGTATTTCAACACCCTATTTACCTATGTACATTCAGTGGATCGTGTATGGCCAACTCAACCAGGTGGTCGAGTGTCGGCGACAGGACTCGACAGCACTAGACGTGGCCAGGATGGGGAGGCCGGGCTGGGGAGGACAGGGGCAGAGAGGATGTGACGTACTCAAACAACAGCTTTTCAATATTGATTTGTATTATTTTTTCTCAATAATTTCTACAATTTTCTCTTTACTGTCTATCAAATAAATATCAATCATTAAAGATTGACACATATAATAATTATTGTTAGTTTTATATCGACATTTCAAGTTTAAAGTTAAATGTTTTTGTTGCATTTTAAAAATCTTTTGTTGATGAAAGTGACTCTAGACTATGATATTGTGCGTTTTTAAAAACACTGGACCCTACAAACATTAAGAATTCGTTAAAAAACGGTAAGTTAGTCTATTGATGTTTATACATACATTTAACATAATGTACAGTACACTGGAAGAGGAAATGCATCGACAGTGAGTGCTGCACTCGGCCCGCACATATTCAAACAATACATACACCTTACTCTTAACTTAATAACTTAATACTTCTATAACTATAATAACCTGAGATCTTTGCAACACGGCGGTGGGGGGAGGGCGGTGGCGCGGGAGGGGAGCGTCCCCCCGCCGGCGCCGCCGCGCCCCCCGCCCGCCCAGCTTCATATAATACATGTATCTATCTCCAATAATAATCTGCATTCGTGCCTGTTCATTAATAAAGTATCTTCTCTTCATTAAAATTTTACATTACAAAAGTAGTATCACAAACAAATGTACGAACTAGTACAATTACGAAAAACGTAGACATTATCTGCGACCTCCGCGGAGGTCGGTTCTAATAAATACATGCACTGCCGACCGATCCGACAACAACCGGAATAGAATCGAACTCGAAACAAACAAACAAATAATACCTAACACTAATCGTTCAGGGCATCGTCAGTATCACACGGCGGCTGAGATCATGGCACCGGCCGCTGTGTCGCCGTCGACTGCGCCCGCCGCGACGCCGCGACCGCGACACCGCGACTGCGACACTGTCGACAGCGACACGGCGCGGCACTAGCGGCTCGGTGCTCACTTACCCTACAACTATACATATCACGCTGTGCTTTTTTTTCTCTTATTAAAAATATATAATAATAATAATATACATATAGTAATATTGATATTTTTTTTAAATAACGATACGTAGATATCGAAGGGGGCCGTCAGTCGCTCACTCGTCCTGACTCCGGAACAGCTTCTTCTTGCTTATCGTGAATTGCGGGCTGATGATTATAGTGCCGCCTCTCGTGAGGTTTCTGTTGAGAGAACACTAGCGTTAGTAATCTGCAAGTAAGGTCTGTCTACGTTGAAAATTTGTCTGGGCAGAGAACAAGGAAGGCTTGTTACTATGACTTAATTGACTTCTAATTAGGTTGACAATTTCAATTAGGTTAAAAAGATATAATGTTGAATGCCAGTCGTTTCACACAAGATCGGAGTCTTACTTTAAGAATTGCGGCAGCATGCTAGTCCAGTTGGTGGCATCGTGTTCCAGGTGCAGGTGTATCTCGTGAGTGGCGAGCGTGGAGGGGTCGAGCTGGAAGGCGGCGAGCCGGCAGCCCGCCACGTCGACGATGAGCGCGGCGCCGCGCGCGCCGCAGGGCTCGGCCTCGGCCAGCGCCAGCGCGTGCTCGGCCGCGCGCGCTAGCAGCTCGGCCGGCACCAGCACCTCGGCCGCCGCCAGCGAGCTGGCGCCCTTGGCGGCGCGCAGCTCGCGCTCCAGCCGCGCCGCCAGCGCCGCCGCCGCGCCCGCGCCCGCCGCGCCCGCGCCGCGCCAGCACCCGCCGCTTCGCCCTGACAACAAACAAAACACACAGGTCACTCCAGTTGCCTTCCGCTAGACAAAATTGATGTCGAACGGTTGCTTCGTTACGATCAGCTGGAATCGTATAATGACAGAAAGCCGCCGGTAGTGTCGCGGATGATGACAAAGAGAAGCCGGCAGCCGGCGAGTCAGCTGAGCGACCGGCGGGGGGAGGCGCGGCAGGGAGGGGGTGCGCGCGCCGCATAGCAACACGGTAGAAAGTCTCGACTCACCTTTCTCGCTGTTGAAGCCGACGTTAAACTGATTGGTGACCGATAGGACTTCCATGTTTTCCAAATCTTTACTTATATTGTACACTTTTTATATGAAAATTTGAAGCGTTCCGCTTCGGAACTTAGTGTTTTATACTAGAAAAATATCACAAGTCTCTTTTGTACTGCTAATCGCACTGTTTGTGTGCCGGCAGACCGGCGACTAGTTCTGCGTTTAGAGATCGAGGTGAAACTGCTAACGTCCTCGCTACCGCGAACGCATCAGATCTGATCTCGTAACCACAGGGCTTCGTCTCTCGCCCTCGGCTTATCGACCCACCCGACGTCGCTGTGTGTGACGAACTGCCGGTGCCGGCTCCCGCACCCGGTTATATAGACGGCGGCGGGGCCGGCGCGCGGGACGAGGTCCCGCGCCGCCCGCTCCCCTTACGCCAGTCGCGCACGGCCGCGCCCGCAGACGGACGTCCTGTTGCTGCGTCGCTCCGCGCCGTATACCCGGCTCTTTGTTCTCATCAGTAGAAACTTTGCGATCAGTATTTTACTCTTTCAAGTGTTCGTAATTTGCTTCTCTGTGTGAATTTCGGTCTCGCGGTCAGCTTACTAATCGGTTCCCAAAAAGCAGGAACGTATCGTTTGTGTTTTAGCCTTTATAGGACATATTTTTACTGGGTTTTAACCAATACCATTATAATGTATCGTATAAGTAATTCTGTAAGTATATCTGTGTTATGAATCGAGGTCACTCCTAGTGCTGCCAAGTCTAAGCAGTATCGAGATAACATTGTCGTTGGTTTGAGATAATATATTTATGTGTAATAAATAGGTAGATGCTCGTTATGTCCAGAAACTGTTAAATTAGGTTGTAAGTAGGACAAAAGCTAAGAGGCATAATTATTTGACATAATCGCCAGAATTGAAAAAATAAATGCTCTTGGGACACATTTATTTCACATAGGGATATCTATTGGAGGGACGTAAGCTTAGTTGATATTTAATCAGTTTTCAACATCAAGTTAATTAACGGTATATGTCCAGGAAAAGAAACCGTTCCTGATCTTAATCTTACGACAACTACAGTAATAGAAAAATGGCAATAAATTCGGCAGGTAATGTAAATTTTATTTGCTTAGTGAAATGCTTCAAGAGTACTCCGTAATTGCATCAGCATTCGAGAACAGTCCACAATAACAACAATACGGCTCGAAGAAAGATCAGACTTGTTTATTGAACTGAGATATACGGAGACTACATTTCAAAAACATGAACCTTAATATTTTAAAAGATAGCTACCGGTGTAGCTATCGTTTAATTTACAGTAAGAAAAAATCAAACTTCAAAAGTAATAAAACCAAAGCAATATGGACGATTTGAACAATTACGTTGATATGATCTAAGCACTGGTTGGAAAGGAAGAAAAAAAACGCGAATAAAAAAGATGTGAGAATAGCAAAGAAAGAAAAAAGGTGGAGCAAAAAGCGGTTGCCGGGCGAAGCCGGCCGGCGCGGCCTTGGCGCTGAGTCACGCCCGCACCCGCCGCAGCCCGCGCGGCTCCACACAACAGCAAACACTACTGATACCTATTTACTGAACATAAAAACTAGGTGCCCACTCAATCACGACCAACATGTGCTGGAGAGGCCTGAGTTAGGGGAGGCCAAACCAGCACGGGGACAGAATCAAAGTTTTGCGAAAAAAAAGGTTCCGATTAAATTCTCCTCTCTTGATAACTTTTCTCATGAAGTTTTTTGCTGTGTTTTGAGGAACTGGTAAATTACCGGTAGTCTCATCAACAATGCATGAATTGGGCATGATTCGGACTGAAAGTCAAAGAATACGTTAAGCACTTAAAGGAACATACAGGAATCAACACGTTGATAAGTGTGATATGTGATAGATATGTCTCGACTTTACATGATTAAAAATATTCTCATAAACGTATTATTGTAAACAAGTCTTATCGCGATGATATCACCGCCGTCTCGGTGTCACAATGGGTTGTAGTCTACATGAGTACTTTATCAATTTGGGAGCATTAAGATGCCTGATTCCTGGTTTTTTTATTAGACAGAACGCCTCAGATTTTAATTAAGGTTTTTTCTTTACTCCAACAATTACCGAGCACTTAATGTTATTAAAACACTTGCCATCATCATGCTTGAGCGTCGCGCTCTGACAATAGAGCAACCCCGATCCGCTGCCCTCCTTACGAACACAAAGGAGCTCGAAGAATCCCTTCATAAAAACCATCAACAAAGCCCACGTCTTTACAAAGCGGTCGGGTGCCTGTCACAACTTGTCGCAGGCTGCTCCAACCTGTCACGTATCGCAGGCTGGCCTGATTTTCCAGTCCTTCCATATTCCTGTATGTTTTATCTTTCGATGCAACAACCATAAAATCTAAACTCAGTACGATTTAACAAAGCACGTTCATTATCTCATTATCTAATTAAATCCTCCCCAATTTATTTCACAATACAAGTTTATGAGGAAGTCAGTCGAGCCGAAAATTACACTAATTCACGCTCGGAACATTCCCAAACTCCTCAAATTTTGTTATTGTTTGGGAAGCCCTATAGGACAAATGTATACTTACCTAGCGTTACCTTCTTTATCCTCTCTATGTAAAAACTACGGTAGGTAGATCAGCTTTTTATACATTGGCCGTAGAGTTGTGATCCTGATCACTCAATAGGTGCGGGTTGGTGGTAGGCAGCAGTGGGTTGTAGGAGGCTCTGCGGACAATAGTATCTCATCGCGTATGCTGGCGGGGCGCGAGTAGAGCTCCTTTAGATATCGACTGGGCTCATTAGCAATTTTAAACTAGCTTGGCTTTGTTTGGTCGAGCACTGAGGCGACGCACGTGTAAACTGCTCCCGGCTGCCGACCAATTATCTCTGACCCCTTTTAGCATTCTTGTCAAACGATTATGAGTCCTCTTGGTTTGTCTTAAAGGTTGTTTATATAAGAGAGTCGAGGCCAAGTGTGATGTGCCGTTTGTATCGTGATGTTCTGTAATATGTACATAATTATATTACTTATTAAGCCATAGTTAGACGCTACAAGGACGCAACTAGTATGGTCCGAGTTTTGTTAATTTGAAGGTCAGATAACATCGGTGGCAATGTTTTGTGTACCTAGATTGTTTGAATTGTTAATTCACGATGTGATTGATGTTATTTCACAAATTGTACCTGCCTGTTTACTAATATTCTTATGAAGTGTCTGTGTACCGTGTTGTCATGTCGGAGAAACCTTTTGTACTGTTAGGGATAAAAAATATTATAAGGAAAGAAATTTTCTATGTGATACGATCAATTAAATTGAAATTGTACCTTAAATTTCATTGTTTCATTTGTGTTATCCACATAGTTTAGTAGCATAGGCTCTATAATCTGATCCAAACACCACCATAAGATATTCAGAAGACTGTATATACACGGTCTAACTAATTCTACTTATCTCCCGAAAAACAATTGTTTTTTAGACGTCATAAAGACAATAATATGGACAAATGTAAAAGAATTTCTATTGACGAATAAATCCGTTTTTCGATATGATATAGAAAGATTTTGTTAAACCCTGTATTATATCTTAATTTCCCCTCACTAGCAGTTGGTTGAATCGATAAAAATTACTAATGACCTTCTAGTTGAATTATACTTTTAATAGATAAATTCAATAAACAGCAAAGCAATTACAGATAAAGTTTTTTTATAAATTCTAGTACTTGGAAAAACAATAATAATAATAAAAAAATATAAATAAAGTCAATACAATACAAATAAATTTAAATATAATGAATTATAAACAATATCAGCACAAAAAGTAATAAAAATTAAATGTCTTGAGCGGTGCCGGCCGGCCAACTTAATTGTTATTTCGCCTGTCTTTGTCTAAACATTTAATACTTCTTTAATCGAGACTCACGATTCTAAACCGTGAATCTCAATTAACGTACCTAGTAGGAAGCCAAAATTAAAAGTTACGAATATTTACTATCATACTCCTATACCATTATATCAAACTCAAAAATATTGTATCTTAAAATATTGCTACCGATTTGAAATACACGCGTATCTGTACTCGTTAATAATATCTGAAGTACATACATCGGCATTAATACCATGCCTACTAGCATAGTATGAATGCCGATACCTATACTACAATACATATTTGCTTATTAATGTCAGCAATTTTATCGAAGGAAGGGTTATCAAGAAGTGTGCTGATGCTTTCGACTTAAATGTGTGTCACAGTATCAGCCCCGGCAGCAGGTCGCAGGTTACTGTAAACCTCGCGGCGCACTACACGACACGACGTAGCGCAAGACAGATAACGAGCGACCCGACCGGCCGCCGACCAGGCAGGGCCTAGAATCCAATACTTACATAGTTTTACAATAGAATGAAATAAGCACGACAATGGTTGTTATTTGCCTCAACTTGGTAGTCTACAAAGCAATAGCAGTAGGTACAATGTCATTCCAGGGGTAAGATCGAATCGCGAGAGGCGCCGAGTTAAGTAGAACGGGTTATACCATTGCAATGCAATTGGTTACTAGACTGCTGATAGTGTGAATGAAGCGACCATTACCGGACTAATAATTATGATTCTATTGACCAACTGTGCATTTTAGAGACGCAACTCCTATGTTACGCGCACCAAATCTATTCCGACTGTCTAACCAGAGTGGAGTTTTTTCCCCCGCTACCTTTTTCTCCACTACACTACGGCCCGAAGGCAGCGGCTTTCACTTTCATATTGCATTGTACTTTGACATTCAGCAAATAGAATGTAAATTATTTACGTTGAAATAAATTGAATTGAATCAAATTCCACGATAATTGGTATCGCAAACGTCAGGTTCCCGACAGGATTTGGTGCTCATAATTAGGTCTCTGCTTCTAATCCTGAACGATGCCAATTGTCTAACTGCCAAATTAGTATGGAATTTGACAGTTAAGCGATTGGGTTTGCTCAGAATTTGGTGCACACATATTGGACCCGTTCATTAGGGGAGGGCTACATAGCCCTAACCTGGACATCCAGCAGTGGACTAATATAACCTGAAGAAGAAGAAGAAGATTTAGGCCCAAGGGCCGAGTTTTATAAATGTCCACTTCATAGTTTATTATGACCATTCGATGCTACTGCAAGGTCGCTTAACCTGCAGATTTACTGACAGGCTGCTACCTACGCAATGTAGGTACCTCGAAATATCATAATAAACTACGTTTGTAATTTTATGAAACTCGGCCCAGCCCTCCTGTTACATAACTACGAGTAGGTTATCCTTTTTGAAGTGTCAAAATATGTATGCAGAGTAGACTACCTACAGTGGACGAGTCCGCACAGTGGAGAATTACGCAGAGTTACGTAGACGCGGCCCACATAGAAGGCTCGTTTGTGAGTCCACAGAATACTATAGACACTAGAAGATCCTTAATTGCTTAGCTATAGATAGATAGAGAACACTTTTTTGCACAACCAGAAAAATATATATACTATACAGGGTTACCTAACCTAATAACATAGATTAAGGTTTCTTGTGAGGATGTGACATAATTAGAGCATAGATTTCATGACTTCATGTAAATCTATAGACCTCAAAGAATTCAGAGAAAAAATCATAGATCTAATTGTATAATGTTTTTAAAAACATTATATAATTTTGCAGTGTTCCAGAAATGGGGCTGTTTGGAGTAAAACCTTGCAAACAAAGAACTTGTAGCACTGAAATGCAATGAACATTACCTTCAAAGTTAAGTACTTATTATTTCACTTAAACCGATATCTATAATAATATTATCAAGTCAGTTTTGTTGCGACCAACAAAAACTAAACTTAACTACAAACATCAATAAAAAACTTTTGACATTCGAAAGAACAATCAAGTTTTTAGTGGTCCGGGCCCGAGCAACAACAAAAACTGGCGGAGCTCTCCATTACTATGTTAATATCACGAAATATATTCACGCATTATTCAAATGAGGCTGCCCAGCGAAACAATCGGCCGCCCGCCCCCCGCGCCGCCCACTACCAACAAAAGTGCGTTATTTCGAGCAATTTAAAATGATTTATTGTATCAGAGGTGAGCGTCGAGCGTGACACGGCCGTGTACAGTCGACAGCTGACGATGTCTTGCGATGTTACCCATGAAAAGCTGCATAGAGTCTCCCGTACGAAGAGGTGATGTTCTGAAAGACATGGTGTCGATTGTACCTAAATTGTGGCCCCTCTATGTAGCTGTGTGCTGACTGTACCTGTCAGAGTGTCTGCGGGTGTTTGATACTTATACCACTTTGGAAAATTACTTTAATCGCAACCAATCCTTTCTTCTTCTCTACTCAAGAAAAAAATTGTAAAGACTGTTTTTACACGAACATATCTATTAGGACCCACCATATATTTGAATGAAGTGCCTGGTTTAACTAGATGTCTTTTCCTCTCTTTTTACAAAGAACCAGAATGTACCGGGTGTAACAAAACTGCCACTGCACTGCCAATTTTCTGCCTCCCCGTTTCGAATGAACGTGGCTATTTTCTTACACCCTTCACAGAGTTACCTCTAAAATGTGCAGTTCCTGAAACACGTTTGATTAAAGATTTTCTTTCATAATTTTAGTGTTACCTTGATATCGAAAATATCAATAAAAATAAAGCATAAAAAACTATTGCAAAACACAAACCCGAATTAAAGGGTTTCTGAAAGCGAGATGCGAATTTTTGAGGTAACCCCGTACAGAAAAAATCCCTACTAGTCTAGAGATACCTTCAATTTTAGGTATGTAATCAATCAGTTCTATACGTTCTATCTTCTGAACAAAATCTCATATTATCCGAACATACCCGATAAAATTGGCACTGGTTGATCCTAAGTTGAAGCGAAGTTGCTGGATGGAGCTACTGGTAATTAAAAAGGATGATATTTGAAATTATCGAGAGAAGAAAAAAAACTAGTCGAACGCCTAGCAACAAAGAGTGTCCGATCACAAAGAGCTGACAGCGTGAGTCAGTGCTACATTTAATTACAGTTTGGCGAACGCTAACGCTAGCTAGCTCGCTATAGCGATGCCAACTCGATTCCATATTCCGTGTAGCAATTTGGGTAACAGCGGAACCTGTACGGCTTTGTTCAGCGCTCGCCGATGATTGCCTCGCTGTTGCTAGGCGGGGACACAATGGCTGCGTGCGACTGTATTGTTGAACACTGCGATCGGTTTGGTATAGGGAGGTGAAGCGTGACTCCGTTGAATTGCCTTTCTCTACATATATCCTTTATAGAAGAGTTCTTTTAGGTACTTAGATGTATATGTTATTTTAATTTCATGTATTGAAGTTGTTTCCCAAAACACCTAGGTACCTATTTAAAGGCTTTGTTGATGGGATAGATGCGCCCATTAATTTATTTAAATTTTTGTCATTAATATGTCATGAACCAAATTTGTAATTTTTGTAATCTATGGCTAAACATTCAGATTTATCATAGGTATATGCTGGTCAACTGGTCAACGGTTATAATAAGTTATTTGGAAATCACTCTGCTGATCCCCACGATACAGGCTAGGCCTAGTGTGGGGATCACCGTAATGTTTGATTTTAAATCGAGCAACTTTGTATGTACCTCATCTACCTTTATGTAATGGTGCATGCAAATTATTAAATAAACTCTATTCTATTCTATTCTATTCTATATTATTAACTTGCAATTTCGCCGACTTATCATGCGTGTCCTATGATGTTATGAGAATTTGTGTACGACACTTTAATAACTTTTATGTTTCAAAGAAGTCTCTAAGAATAACTGTCGTTGGCAAGGAGTCGTTCGGCACTTTTTACTTAGATAGATAAAGATATATTGAGAACAATTTACTGCGTAAAAAAAGAAATGAAAAGAAAACACAGATATTTCTTAACCTAAGAGTACAAATAAGACTAACATCTTAACACTCCATACATTTATGAATATTACTTTCATAGCTAAACACAGTTGCAGCAGAGTACCTAGTATGAAGTGTCAACGTGTTCATTGATTTGGACTCCAAGATAATGTATGGATGGGTGATACACAATCGATAGTGTGCTGGCGGCGCGCGGCGCTGTGTGCCTTGAACCGACAGGAACAAAGTGTTACTTCACTGCTACATACATACATAAAAGTTTAATTCATAAGCTTGTGACCTCTGCTGATGAATTGAAACTCACCCTAACCGAGCCTAACCCTTACGAAAAATGTGACTATTTCCGATAATCACTGCCGGGGCCAGAGGGTCCTTCTGTACATATGTCCCTATAGAGCACAGCCCCAGCTGAGTGTGTAGGCCGTAAACAAGTCAGTGAGATGCGAGGGGCCCGCACCCCGGCTTTACATCGTCCTACAGGGGTGACATCCGCAGATTGTTTATTCATATTAACTCTTCAGCCTAAGTGTCTTCTGTAAAACTTAATTAATTTAGTGGAATGTCCTGCTGACTTGCTGTTACGTTAAATTAAACCCCCGGTCTCTCCATTTGCTAAATACAGTAATGGCACGCATAATTTTCAGTGCTGAACATTCTGCATTGTTTCATTCTAGCGACAGCCATGACCTTTCTTGCTGGAATGCATGCCATATTGCATTGGCCGACTCGATTTTCATTCAGGTGTTACTTTTCAGAAACATTACATAAAGGGCAAGACGCGCGGTGCTGCACGCCGCACTGCAGGAAAACTTTGTAGAGGGCTACATGAACTCAAGTTTACAGTGCACAGCACATTACAGTCATGTCAGTTACGTATGCAACGAAACTTAAAGGATTCAGCAGCTTTCGCCGGTACAATGTGCCAAAATTGCGTTTGAGAGTAAAATCAGTAACTTTCACTCGACACAATTACATGTACATGCACAAATATACGGCAACCAGTGGGAATCGAACCCACGACCTTCGGCATTGTATTCAGACGTGAGCCTCCTAGACCAACGATGCAGTCACATAATCATAATCATTTATTTATTCAACAAATCGTCAACAAATAACAACAATATCAACAAATAGTACAGAAATTGCGACTTCATGAAAGTTATAAGCTTATAAGTTAACATAGGTAGGTATCCTTTTTAAAAAAGTATCTTCGAGAAAAAATTACAAATAAGGTTGGGATTTTTTTAATAAAACCCTATTATTCTTATAACACGATTCCTCTAAAGAACTCTTTAGAGGCCTATTCGAGTTCACATCTTTTTCGTGCAAAATCTCCACCCGCAGACTATTTCAATCGGCGTTTATTAACGATTTATTCAGGAATACTTTAATTGCACTTAGGCCAAGGAATATGTCCTTGACTTGACCATCGTTCTCGGAGTGTCATTATAAATAAGAACGTTACTCCTTTCTACATTGTTCCTCGAAATGCTCGAATCGGTCTGAGACTCTCCGAGCTTCCTATGAGCAGCGCAACATCCTGCTCTAGGGTTCTTTATTTAGCAGTCCTTCCCTGAGGCGGCGTGAACCGGGTCGTAGGAGTCTGTTGTCAGTGGCTATTATTAGCGCGTCGCCTGGCGGAGCCCTAGCGCTGCGCCGGGCGGGGGTCGGGCGCCCTCGCCTGGCTGGCAGCTGACTGCCGCATCGATCGCCGCGCACCGCACACCTCGCGACTCCCCTGACATTGAAGCGACATTCGGGCCTGAATGTTGTCTTACTTTACGCTTACTTAAGCCGCGTCTTCACATTCAGAGACGAATCCCAAGTTCACGCTTAGAGCAGTCTTAGCAAAGTAAACTAAAGCCATACTTAGTAAAGCGCCGAAATTTTCGTATTCACATTCGATCGGGAGCCGTTAGGCATGAGCTAAGAGAACAACTGTCTTAAGAAAGTCATCTATATTGTCTATTATTTTTAGTGATGTAGTAAATACAATGCTAATCACAAACTGCAACCAAAACAATACGACAAAAAGGTAGGTAACCTCAAAGTGAAGAGAACCAAATGACAGATGACAATTATAAGTTCACGTAAAGTCACCAATATTGGCTACTTACACTTAGAGTGCGACAAACTTATCTGACCCGGTGACAGCGGCACTTCTCTCATAGTAAACTTGATGTTTCCATACAAAATTTGTCACCTCCACCGGGTCAGATAACTTTGTAGCACTATAGCTAAGTACCATTTCATACTGAACTTGATAAGATTCGATTCTGAATACGAAATAACTTTAAGTACGTGATTTTGACATTTCTGAGACTAGTCGTAGCTTAGTTTTTGGACTCGGACCAAGCGCTCCATCCGAGTAAAATAATGCTTCCGATTGGCTATTTTGGTGTTGACACGAAAAACCGTCCAATCAGATGCATTCGTTTACTCGGATGCCGCACTCGGTCCGAGCGTACTAAGACCGTGAAAACCTGGCTTTAGGGCTGGTTTCGGAATTGACAATGTTGCTAAGTAAATACTTAAGTAACGTTCTGTCACGCTCTTTTCTGGGCAATTCGAAGAGACAGCACTACACTTCACTATTTACTTAGCGAAATACTAAAATCAGAGACTGGCTCTTAAACTATTCGGCGGGTAGTTGTTAGGGGCACAAGGATTTGTCATCATAGTCCTATGTTATCAGTGTAGTTATGTATTTTATAGTTACAATCATGATTAGGAATGATAAAATTAAAAATGCTTTTCTTATAGTTTTTTCCAGAAATAGACAACTGTGAGCCCTGCACAGGTAACCCTGTATCGCAGGTAGGTACTCGAAGGTATTTAACAATAACAACAATATATAACTGGAAAGTAAAACTAGCTATGATTAACAATAATTGTTATAAAAAAATCTTGCACAAAACACAAAGTATTTAATCAAAAGGCGTACTTAATGCTAAAAAGCATTGTCTTCCAGTCAACCTTGGGTTTGTGAATAATGGCTGGGTGGGTAATGCAAAGTACTAAAAGTAGGGGAGGAGGGGGCAGGTGGCAAAAGTTATAAATACATTTATATATACTTATAAAAACAGAACAAAAGACTTAAAATCGAACAAAACAATTACTGATATTAATTATGTTTGTATGCTAAGCTATTCTAGCTAGTTCAGGCTAGGACATTATGTTTACAGGATTGTCAACATATTGTTGCTCATTTAAATAAAAAACTTTGGAACTGAACTGTATTGAAGTTGCCTATTCACTCTGCGTGTACCTCACTTAACTTTTACGTAAGCAAGTACATATTTACAAAAAATGTGTAAACTTCTCCGTCTGAGGAAAATAATGAAAAGCAATAAGCATTGTCCAGTAGAGGGGACACAAGGGCGTTTCCCATAAAATGACGTCCGACGAAACATGTGTAAGCCAATACATTACAAAGTCACATTTAGAAAACTAAATGAAACCATGGGCACGGGTTTCGTCATTGTACAATTGATGAGTGCTATCCTAGCGGTTCGTATCTAGCCTCGAAGACTGTAACGTGAGGGCGCATGTCATTTAGACGCTCTGCGTCAATAGCAATTTTATGATAACATAACACAGTAAAAAAACCTAGTAGGTATGGAACGTTGTATATAATTTATGAATAATAAAAACTGGAACAACTTCAGGTGTTGTTTTATTTGTAGATATTTGTAGTAATATTAACAGAAAAACTGGATAAAAACGGATAAGCAGGTAGAATAGTCAGGTCTGTTCGAAGGGTATAGTAGTAATGGTGAAAAATGAGGGTAATCAAATAATGTGTGACGTACATAATTTAAATATTTGAAAATGATAGATTATAGAAAAATAAATAAAAATGGTGTGAAGAGGTTTGCACCGTTACAGGTAGTAACTAATAAAACATCAATGAAGTATGCGTCGTTACAGCACGATTCAATGATTAATGCAACTATTTGTCGTCGTCTCCTAAAATCCTTCGTACTTTTGTTCTCGGTTGATTTATTTTACATTCCCAGGAAGACGATCGTTATATCTCTATGAACTCTATTCCTTCATTATATGTTTTAATGCACTAACTCGTGCTAAAGACAATTTTAAAAACCTATTTAGAGGCTGACTCGAACCCGTGACCTCTGGATAGGTTTTTAAAATCCATTCCGTCATACAGATCAAGAACAACAATTTCAGGTAGCGCATTATGTAACTGTAACTACGCGTGGTTCAAAGAATAGTATTGCTTTGTGTCTATTGGAAATCTGAAAGCTAGTTTTATTATATTATTAATTTAGTTCCGGATTCACTTACTTGATTTTTTTAGTGTCTCCGAAAGGTATAGTTTAGAAGCCTTATATACTTTAAATTATATTTAAAAGTCATTTATTGCTAAGTCTTATATAATTTCCTGTAAGTAGAATATCGCACTCCATCCTGGCGAATGCTCTCTGACAAGTAGATCGTGTCTACATAAACTTTGCTATTGTTGCCATCTTCTTGGCGAGCAATGACTGCGCGCTGTAAATACCAAAATAAGTAATCTTATTACACATATATGTACTAAAACTAGAATAAGATCTCTAACAACTTTATGTGAATATATGAATATTTATTATAGATGAATTGCATATACTAAATTTAAGTACTAAACTCCACTCTGACCATATTTTCTCAAGTCATCTTAAACCAAATACATCTGTTGCCATACGTAAACCTAATAAGATGTCTAAATAATTAAATAATGATGAAATAAATAAAAAAACTTATTTGCTATGTATAGTTAGATTATACACATTGCTATATAGTTAGATTATACACATAAAATGGGTATAGTCGCAATCATTTATCGGTAATTAAGTCTACTTACTAGCCGGCGCTGGACCCACGACCTGTGGCAGATTGCCGGCAGCGGCTAGACGAGGATGGGACAGATATGGCGCGCAGCAGTAGAAGGACAGATATGGCGCGCAGCAGTAGACGAGTAAACCTAGTAAATAATCTTGAGTAAACTCTTGATCACTCGAGTTAACGACATGCGCGGTCAGGTACAGGAAGTGACTGTCCCGTGATAATCGCTAGTGGCATTTTTCCGAGCGCTTCCGTGCTTCGCAAGGCACGCTAAGCCGTTGGTGCCGGCTGTCATATAATGGCAGTCGTTAATCTATGTTTGAGGGCTTATGGGCGGCTTGATAACTTCTGACAGTAAGGCCCGCCACTGTACAAACCTCCACCAACCCGGACTTGGCCCCTGTGCTGGAGTATGGCCTAACCTTCCTGCAATGCAGGAAGAGACTCGTGCCCCAGCAGTGGGGACATACAGGGTTGAAATCGAAACCCTTGAGAATTGTCATGTAGCCCTTTACAATTTTGCCAAATTCTCAGTTAAATGTTAGCGGATTTTTTTTACGTGAATAGAAAAGCTTCTTTTCATGATATCGTAATCAGATTTGATAACTCACAAATTTTTCTTTGATCGCATTATTCTTTATATGTATCATGCCCAGCACAAGGCTGAAAGAGTTCGCTATATTCCGTCAACGTTAATTTGTCGAATACGACTGCTTACACAATCAGCTGCGAGGAAAATTGTTCATTTAACTGTTCATATGTGCATAATGTTAATTGTTCATATGTGCATAATGGGCTAGCTCTCTCTCTGAGAGAAGGCACATGCCTTGGAGTGAGACGCTTACAGGCTGCTGAAAAAAATGGCATAGCGGGGTAATTTTTCGTCTCTACCGACGCCGACGATTTAAATAAGTGAATCTACATGTAAAGCCACATCCAACAGACTCGATACGCAGTGCGCTATTAGAAAGATCAATATATGCCGCACCGTGACATTGCAGATTTAGCAATGGAAAATGCTTCGGGAATATTTTGCAGTTAGGTAAAAAAAATTCCGAGAAGGAGAACAAGAGGAGGATCCAGCTGGGCTGGGCAGCGTTTGGGAAACTACGCCGAGTCTTCTCGTCATCCATACCGCAATGTTATCATTACCTGTGATGACCTACGAAGCCGAGACATGGACACTCACGAGAGGGCCTGTCCTCCAGTTCAAAGTCGCTCAGCGAGCTATGGCGAGAGCTTCTCGGAGTTTCTCCGAAGGATAGGGTTCGTAACGAATGCATCCGACAGAGAACCAAAGTTATCGACATAGCTCAGAAAATTAGCGAGCTGAAGTGGCAGTGGGCTGGCCATATCTCCCGAAGAATGGACAAGCGTTGAAGTAAACGTGTTCTTGAGTGGAGACCGCGAGTCGGCAAACGTAGTGTAGGACGCCCTCCGACCAGGTGGGATGACGATCTCCGAAAAACTGCCGGCAGATGCTGGATGCGGCAAGCTGATGACAGGGCGCTATGGCGCTCATTAGGGGAGGGCTATGTCCAGCAGTGGAATACATAATATAGCCTGAAGAAGAAAACTCTACATTGCGCTTGGAACAGAAAGTACTAGCAGCCAGATGTTTAATAATTTCGTTAGAGAAAGCAAGAGCGATCGTGGGCGCCCTAGTGTCAGCCTTTACTTATCATGCGGGCTCAGTGAGCTTTGCGTGGAGCTTGATGGTGCTGTGTAGAGTCGCGGCATATATCAATCTAATCTCACGCAACATAAATCGCAGCCAGGTGCTTTATGTGTCACGTGGGCCACTAACTCCACCGCGCCAGTGTGTGGCTGGCCCAAGCACCAAGGTGCCCTCCCGTCTAGCGTTCGCTGCAGAGCCAAGGTGAGTCGATGACGTCACGGCCGGTGTGTGTTACTGCTTGTTACTGCACACGCAGGGATACAGAACCGCGCGATTTGTAACATGGGAACTATTAGAAGGACACATTATTTCAGTAAATAAGGGCCTCCTTACAATGTTTTAAAATGTTCGGCTTTCTGTTAACCCTTCTAAAGTATTTATAATCATTATTTCAATGCATCCACTGTATACATCTGCGCTGTTTTAGGATAAGAAAAGATTTATATTATTTATTTTTTTGGGTGCAATGAGTGGGCTCAACTTTCTACTGTATTCTACTCTAACATAAAACCTAATATCTATTATCAGCATGCAAATTCTGCTGTTAAATTTGAAATCGCAAGAAAACATTGTCTCGCAAAACAATATTTTTATTTCGAGTTCCCAAACAACGAAAATGTTTTGCAAAAGAATTGTTTAGTGTAATGTGTAAACATAACGTAACCTCACGCCTGTGTCCCAAAGGGGGTCACAGGCGTGAGGCAGAGACCAGGGACTTCCACTTGCCACGATCCTGACAGATCGATCACCTACGTTTCAACAACGTTCATTATTCTTTATATTTATGAAAAATTAAGTCAATTCCACTCAAAGACTCTTAAGGTCGGTTCATACGAGTAATTCCTGTTATAAACCGGCTTTAAACCCGTTTTAGGCGTGTTTGAGTGGAATCTACTTTTTATAAATAAAACCGTGAGATTACAGTATCTACATCATGTACAAGAGAACAATCCGATTTTTTTACGAGATAAGTAGTAAGGATTCTTGAAGGGGTTTTTCCTAAAAAATATCATCTTAAAAGTTGCAATTCAATACATTCATGAATATAGAAAATACTATGAAAAGAATGCAAATTTATTCTTACTAAGAATAAATGACAAGTGCTAGTCCCTCCCTAGTGGGATACAGGCGTGAGTTTATGAATGTATGCAGGAATAAATCATTTTAAATATGGAGCACCATAGAAATAGGTTCAACACAACACAATTCCTCAAGATATTAATAAATTTACGTGCGACGACGTGATTTAAAAATGTGTGAGCAGACTCTATGCAAAAAAGTTTTTGTTACATTTTCAAAGACAATGATGTCAAAGCAACGTAATGTAAGGGGGTGTTTAAAGGACACATTAGCAAAAACTTATCAAAATTGGCGAAGTGTGAGCTCTCTGAGTGTGAATCAACGACGAAAATATATAGGTATACAGATAATATCGATATCAACCCATTATATGTCCCCACTGTTGGGGCACGGGTCTCTTCCTGTATGGTAGGAAGGTTAGGCCATACTCTACCACGAGGGTCAAGTCCGGGTTGGCGGAGGATTGTAAGACAGTGGCGGGCCTTACTGTCAGAAGTTATCAAGCCGCCCATCAGGCCTCTAAAATGGCTTAACGACTGCCATTACATGACAGCCGGCACCAACGGATTAGCCTGCCTTGCGAAGCACGGAAGCTCTCGGAAAAAATGCCACTAGCGGTAGTCACGGGGCGGTCACCCATCCTCCACCTGACGGCGCCTGTTGTTGCTTAACTCAAGTGATTGATTCCAATCACTCGGTTCGGCTAGGCCACGAGCGCTTTAATTAAAATAATTGAATTAAATTCCATTTTCCATACCTTACATTTAGATTCGTCTGAAATTCACTTAAGAACAGTTTAGGTAACTGTGTGAGTAACAAGTAAGAAATTATTATTTGGTACAATTATACCCCTAAATATTGAAGAAACGGTTTCAGATTTAGCTTATTCTAACTTATCAATAAAACGTTTTTCGAAATAACTCGCTTAGAAAACTTGACCAAGTCTGGGAAACACCACTTGGGCCCATTGAACAGCTTAGGAGAGTTTTTTAAGGCTATACTTATAAAACTCGACTGTCATTGTGTCGGTTATTAGTGCACAGTTCTCGAAACCAGACTTTTTGCCCGCACTGTACAACAGGTAGTTAGAGTTAACTAGAGCTAGCAAATAACGGGGTGATTATATGTGCGTTACGATGATAATGTAGTTATAAGAAGTGGTGCCATTATCTGGCCGGACAGGGACAACGCCGCCAAGAGCGAGTCGCGCCGCGCGCCGCCGGGTTCCGTAGCTGCACTTCAACAGTGACCATGTTAGGTTTTAAAATTTGCTCAGTTTCTAGCGATTAGGTTAACAGCTTATGGGAAACGTTTAAATCAGAAGAGGAAGATGAAATTCCATAGTCAGATTAATGGAACTCGTTTCTAAAAACGACTGCAAACCCCTAAAACAACGTCGCAAAATAAGTCTAACAGAAGTTTAACGCTGATTGAGTTTAAAAGTAGCCCTAGATATAGTATACATATATCTAATACTTTTTGTTGGTATCTGAAGTAACAGGACGACACATACTTTGTGAAATTCTGAATTCGGAAACGGCTAGTGACTGTTTGAACGTAAATTTTGTGACTGTGCCTGTGCCACCGAGGCACTTATAATTTATTGGAAAAGTACGTTCTAGTTTGAACACTCTGACCGGACGGTTCCTCTGTGGTATTACTTTAGTAGTCAGTTAGCGACCGAGCCACGGACGGACATGATTGAGTTGCATTATTTAATAAGAGCCATTACCGGACGTGCGCGCGCACCACACACACACACAGAAACACGCGCTGGTGTGTGTGGCTTGCATACAGTACTGCAAAAGCGAGGCCAGCTAGCTGCAGACACGTCGGCATCGCCATTGCTAATGTGCCTACAAAGTAATGAAGAAAAGAAAATAGTCATACAACAGGTGACTCTTCTATTGAGAATCCACCGCTCACTAACGTCATGGAAAACTGATACCGGGCACGTTGTACGGAAACAGAGAACATCGTAGATTGAAGTGTAGATTCTTGTTTCTGCTAGCTACGTTGGAAATGTATGCTTGCTACCTTGATAGGATCGAGAATGTAAAATCTTTACGTCGAATTAAATTTCTCATTTCTGATTTGACGCGCAGAAACTAGGAAATTTGATTCAAACTTGCACCAAGCTCATGTACTTGTCAGCTAGATAATTATACCTACATCTTTGCATCAAGGGTAAAAGTTTAATGTAAGCATAACATGCTGCTTTGCGTTTGAATCCAACATCCTCCGCACGTCAAACTTCATGCTCTAAGGCAGCACCACTAAGTGGACACGAGGATAGCACAAGGGCAGCTGATATAGGTATGGTAACACTAAATGCAAGGGTGTTACTAACAGTAGGTACACAATGGAATCCTTTCAAACAAATAAAAAAATGAAAGAATGCTTAACCTATTGAATTATTCATTCAACCAATCAAAATTATTCATATGGGAGAAGTTATAGTAACAATATAACACGCTAACGGTCAACGAAAACATTGTGAGGAAACCTGAGTGACTGAGGTGTTGAAATATCGCAGCGCTTGAAATGGCCAATCCACGTTGAGCACGCATGATAAATAAACCCATTCTCTCTCAAAGAGAAGGCCTATGCCTTGCAGTGGGACGTTTATATACTCCATCAATAAAATGGGCTGCTGATAGTTACAGCGGGATAGAGCGAAATAAGAAGAGTCAGTAGTGTCCCATAGCAACAGCCAAGCGAAGAATAGCAGCTCAACAGTTAGTGGGCTTAGGAAAGTAACAGCCTTCTCGGCCGCGGCGTAGGTACGTGACCGGCTGCGCGCGGCCCGCTAGCGCGCGCCCCGGCTCCGCCCGCGCTAATTGCAACCAGCTAATTGCACTAGAGCGTACAAATCACGCACTTAAACGTGTAATGCTTCACCGTCGTTGAGTATGGAGCGAATGCAGATGTCTCGCCATATGCATTAACAGATGCGTTTGGAATTAGCTGGAGCTCGAGTGCGGTCGGTGACTGGCGCCACGTGTGGCCGGAGTGGCGAAATGTGCGCTTGCCAACGGCGGCGGTTAGGTAACGGCTGCTGTCGCTGACCGGACAGTCGGTAGTCTCAGGAAGCTATCGCGGGGTCGCAGGTCAGCGCCGCCGGATTGCTACGAAACTACACGTTTCCTGGTTCTCCATTTTTAATATATTAATGAGGAAGACGCCGACAACGAGATTAAGATGAAGCATCGAACATGCTTTAGTGTAGAGTTTTAATGCTTAAGATGCAAAAGATCTTTAAATTATGCTATTATGTTATCAACCCTTTGTATGTCTGTTCTGGAGCCTTAATAAAAATCTTTATACCATAAGCTTTATTTACAGTTTCTCCATAAACTTCAAGATCTTCTAGACGTCGTTGGAGCTCTGTTCTGTTCTAAGTCGAAACCTATGTTACAAATACCCCGCTGTTCCTTATTACTACAGCTCATTGCGTCTCATGTAATATTTTCTTTCTTACGCTTTGCAACAACAAATTGATTGGTGGGTGGGATACCCAGCCAATCCTTCCTGTGACAATTTTAGGTAACTGCGGGCTAAGCGTTCTCATTCAAGAACTGAGCAGACCTTCCGGCTGTATTGTTTTATTTGAGTTGCGGGCGAGTCGTACGCGGCGTATCTGTTGCGTTAGATTTCACCAGGTTGCGCAGCGTCAGCGCCGCGGCGCGGTCGCCCGGCGGAGCACGTCGGCCCGGCTCGGCCTGGCCGCAGACGTGCCGCCACCGCCGCCGCCGCCGCCTGGCAACAGCGTGACGTAACCGCCGCCGGGCCCGACAACAAGCAGAGGATGTACCTGTACTAACCACCATTGTGTCGGGGCCAACTAAGTACACAATACACGATTTAGCCCGAAATTGATTCAATTTGAAAACAAAAATTATAGCTCATTTACCTGAGCGATTGAGGCACCGAGAGGAGCTCATTACCATTGGATTGCGTGGTTACAATGACATTACTGTTGCTAAGTGCTCAAAATGTGCCCCTAGGCGGTGTTGGGGAAAAATGCTTCTGAATTTTGGTGGGTTGATATGCTAGAGTTACTGTTATTGGTCACAAAAGTTATACTGGCAAAATTTGCAAATAAATAGTTTGAATTATGTTTTTTCCGTATTTTCCCCGGCACGCGCCACACTCGCGCCAGTTTCATCATCCTTGCGTCACCACTCGGCTCCGAACTGGTCTGCTCTTGTCTCGTCTCACCCCGAGCCACTTTCAGTATTACTCTATGATTACACGACTATTAGGAGATAACGGGTTTCGTAATAACCTAGCCAATTAATTAACGATAAACTATAGTAGGTACGTGGTTTGCACCACGTGGAAAAGATACATCACGAGGAGGTTCCATTATGTGAAGAGATTAAACTCATACATTGTATTGCCTATTGAAATAACGCAAAACTTCAAAACCGTATCTTCAGTGTATATAATGAAATCTATTCCAACAAAAAAACTTTTATCAGTAGGTATACATAAAATCTCAAAACTTGACCTAAAATTGATAAGTTTACACTTTTTACTTATTAAAGAAGAAGAAACTTTTTACAGGATTGCGTCATTTCAATAGTAAAAAGACAATCATTCAAAAAGACATATTTTACTTCTAACACAATAACACGTTGTATCATCCACAACGTCACAGCAGCGATCTCTAATCACAAATCTATCTAATCGGTATTGCTCTATTTTATATTTTAATTAACATTGCGCTGACTCTTTTATCTATTCAACGCGCTAACGACATTATAAAAAACGATGAAAGTCTGATGACAGTCATCGAAGAAAATTTAATGTCAATGTGCTTTCAAAAGTGAAATATCACAAATCAAACGAGTGTGACTATTGCTCAATCGTTAACCCAAACTCCAACTTGCCTACACCGGTCGAAATATTATGTAAAAGAATCAGAATTTCGCTAAAATAATACCTATCACCGAGTGAGTCAGAGACTTAGCTTAACGGTCGTGACTCCGTGAGTGATTATGCCGAAGGTGATGCAAACCGCCCCGCTGTTGCTAGGCGGACAGCTGCGGCGCCGCGCGCTCTTATTGCGACGCCAGAGAGACTAGTTTGGGTTGCAGCTTACTCAGCAGGTTTCCTGTATTAAAATTATGAACAGTAATTTTGGACTAAGAAGGCATACAATACAATCAAGAGGTTATTCTTAATTAGTGGAGGAAAGGAGTGCTTCATGGTTTTCCCAAATTTACTTTCGATGTACTTTTTGAGCTCTCCAATTTTACATGTGGTGAAAAATGATTCATCATCAGTGACTATTACATTAAAACATAAATCATCGAGTACCTAAATGTAGATTACAAAGTCATCCTATATGGGCTGATAGGCGTGAACGTAAGCGACATACCTACATCGAATCTTCCAGATTTAAATTCGAGATGGAAATTCAAAACTTTACTGCTTATTAAAATGAGTTTCAGGTTCGTTCCTCGTTTCGCAGCTCGTAAAGAACCAACAGCGGGTAATATTTCCTCATTTCCAAGCATTTCCATTCCGATAAGGAACTGGTAGGCGCAATTGCAATATTCATGTACATAGTTACATGTAAGTGGGTATGTACGTGTAATAGATACTTAGGCATTCACCAGGCATTCTTACGATTTATTTTATTTCAGAAAACTCCTTTCACTTACATATTATTATTGTACCTATTGGTGAAGGTACCTCATGCATGAGTACAGGAGAAACAATAACTTAATAAGTGTAATCAAACGCGACACCAACTTCTATCAATTGCTTTGTTCACTTTATGAAAATGATGGGAGGATGGAAAAGATGGAAGGGATGGCTTCATACCTGGTACCTACTGCCAAGTGGTCAAAGACCCGTTGGCGGCCCCTGATATCGCTGGATGAGTTCAGGATGAAGTGACCAAGGACTTGCGTGAGTTCCGGGCCGGCGACTGACAAGAGACCGCGCAGAATAGAGACAAGTGGCGACTTCTTGTGTCGTAGGCCAACACCCACTTCAGGTCGGTGAGCCAGTGGAGTAAGGGAAATAATTTTGCCCAACATATTTCTTGAGCAAAGGTAATCTATGGGATTACCTTTCCTTAAATCAAATAGGTATATATAGCTCGTTTAATTACTGGACGATGAAACAGTGGCGTACTGTCTCGGGGGAAACCGGGCTTTAACAGAGGCCAATGACGATTCTGTGCCAGTACTCTGTAAGTCTCCCTCCGCTGCGTGTACAATACATTCGTGGGTCTAGGGGAAGGTAACCTGTTTAATTATTATGCAAGAGATGGTGGATTCCATTCCCATTGGGGGCCACCATTCTTTAATTTAAGTGTACAAATGACCTCACTCTGGGTGTTTTTACATGTCTGTAATGTCCTTCTCCGGTTACAATATTACAGAGTTCCTAGTTTAGAACCCGTTCAAGTGATTGTGTTGTAGGGATGGTATACTCCGGAATCTTTACAACGAAAAATTCAACCAATACTTACAATTGGCAGTTATAGAACAGGCGGGCTTTTTTATGTAGAGTACGACATTGGAGAAGGATAGGTTAGTGGCGGTCCCCCCCCTGCCGTTCCTGCTGTTCCTTGATGTGTCGGATGCACCACGTGGTCTCGGCTGATGCAATATCTGCCTGTGTTCTGCACTGCACGTAATACGCGTACTCGGTACACTCAACTCGATACATCGTGTTGAAACATGCAGAAAATTCCATCGCGCGATGTGGAGCCGTCTTATCGGCCGGTGTGGCGAGTGACGCAAGCGTGTGCAGAGAAAAATTATATTTCATGTGGAAAACAGCGAGTCGTGAAATTCGCCAATGAATCATTGTTAGTCTTGCATTGCGGCGGGTTTATCCACTCCGATACAGTTGATTACGATATTATGAAATACTTTGTAACAAGATATCGTCGTCCATTTGTTATCTCAAGCGTATTTTATTAAATGTCGTTGTCAATTTTATTAAGAAAAATAAAATTGACAACGACATTTTTTTTTTTTCTATTCGTTAAATCGAGGACGCCATCTTTTTACTTTAATAAAATAGATCTGAAAAACCTATTTAGAAGCAAAAATTCCACCCATGCTAGGATTCGAACCCGCGACCTCTGACTATCCGTGCCAGCGCTCTTTCCAACTGAGCTAATGGGCGACTCACCGGCATCAGTGAAATTTCGGACCTCTTTACAATATTTTCTGTATTACGTACAGGCAGCGACATCTGGCTGAAGTAATTTGCATCACTTGCAGCCCCGAGTACCTACTTTGCAGTTAGGTTTTACTAGATCTGTGTAACTTTGAAAATAAGCAAAGTCACAGGTACGTGACCGCACTAGGCATCGGTATCTCGCTTGCGAGTTCATTGTTCAACATACGATATCGGTACGAAACGATTTTAACCCTACCCTTCTATGTCCCCACTGCTGGACCACGGGTCTCTTCCTGCAGCATTGTAAGACAGTGGCGGGCCTTACTGTCAAAAGTTATCAAGCCGCCCATAAGGCCTCGGACATGGCTTAACGATTGCTATTACATGACAGCCGGCACTAACGTCTTTACGTACCTTGCGAAGCACGGAAGCGTTCGGAAAAATACCACTAGGGGTAGTCACGGGACGGTCACCTATCCTGCACCTGACCGCGCCCGTTGTTGCTAAACTCAGTGATTGATTCCAATCACTCGGTTCGACTAGACAACGAGCGCTTCGACATTTTTTGTAGTAAATATATCACAGTAACTTTACAGGAAAACATCGTGAGGAAGCCCGCAGTTTAGTTAGCTCCACACGCATTGACTTGTCTTGCCTGTGAGCTAGATCGACTAAGCTGTCAGGTTGGAATAAGTTGCTGAGCAAGAGTACTCCGTCTAGGAAACAATGTTAAAAATAAAATCTTGGTTTTTATTATTTATTAGCTACTCCAACGGTATTTTCACATTTCTTCTTAGTATAAATCTTTTTTTTTTGTTTAGGGTAAATACGGATGAATTATTTTTATGAGACGACATTGGCTTTTGTATTTACTTAATCAAGTGATTTATAGAGCGTCCAGTGGCACCTTCACTCATACAAGATGGGTGAAGGGACCACTCGGACGCTGCACTATAGTATTAATTAATTTCAGGCAATGCCCATAACTATAGTGTTAGTTATAATTGTGACTTATACTATGTTAATAATGATATTAATATGTACACGTTAAGTTTATATTTACTTTACTCAGTCCCAGCCAGTGCCTATAATAAACTATAGTACCTATAATCAGAATTTAGAAATGGACACCTGGTTTAACTTGTAACGTTCATTAAGCCGCAGTTTTTGTGCTATTTTGAATAAGAACTTTTTGATTTGATTGATATCATATACCACCTTGACAGTTTAGTCGGCCTAGCCCAATAATTATTTAAACAACGTGACAAAAAATGTCTTATTCAGAGCGATCATAATGACTCGGTAAGTTTATCGTGTGTTAGCTACGAGGTCTCGATAAGACTGGATAAGGCTTTATTTACACCAATAGCATTTCTTATAATACTTCGTCTGATTCTTGGAATTGAATAAAACATTACTGACTCAACATTTCTTTTGAATTGAAATGTTGTCTGTAATGCAACAGTTTTAACTTCTCTTCTCTCGAACCAAGCTACGTGGTAATTTCAAATGCTCAATAAGGATTATGGACTATAGCTACAGTTAGTAATACAATTGTCAGTCTTTTTCAATGAACGTAGCCTCGCGATTGGTCGGTTGGGCAATAACAACTGACAATTGCAAATTTATAACTGATTGTAGAGCAGCTGCATTAAACAGGAACTATCACATACGTTCGTACGTGATACTCTCCAGTGTGCACGCGTGTGTCACGCAGACGCCGCGTCGCCTTGATATCTGATTAGTGATTAGATATCAGCGTATCGCTCAAACAAACCAAGCGAGCAACCGTTACGTACAATAGACAGAACCTCACATGTTAGCTGCAAAGTGACCCGTAATGTAGCTGGCTACAGGGCGAACCTCTTGTATTGATTGATGTACAGTCGACTGCACGGCCAGTACGAGTCAGTTGTTTACCCCTAGTTACACTTCGATAAATATCACATTAATTACTTACATAATTCACTTACGCAAGGACGTCTCCGCGTATTTATATTACAAACATTGTTTTATTTGATACCTAACTGAAAAGGTTACGTGGAGAGCAGCGCAGCAGATATATTTTTATCTAACTTATTTTTTTATTTGACAATAAGTAGTCAAGGCCTTGTTGTCTGATATCTCCGCCTACGGGTGCGTTCTTGTGCTAAAAGTTTTTTGTTCCTTCACAACATTTTACTATTTGGAATCTAGCTCTCACTAATGATCGTTAAATCTAATGATCATTTTTATAATAATGTTTGTCGTAACTTTTTGATTGTAATTAATACTCCTAAAAATTTACTTCAAATAGTCACTATTTCTAAATAAATCTCACTAATTATCTTCATTTGATCTAGTGAATTATTCTTCAAATTAATGATTGTCCTAAAAATGTCTGTTGCTTTTATTGCACATTTTTTTACCTTCTTCTTCAGGCTATAGGTATTAGTCCACTGCTGGACATAGCCCTCCCCTAATGAGCGCTATGGCGCAACGTTGTGCCATCATTGGGGGGTAATGCCCAACCTTTACCTTAAATATATTTATTTAAGGTTTCGTAAGGTTTCGCCCCCTGCAGTACAATTCCACCGAACTGCGATCCCCAACCCGCATGCCCAGCGTGGGGATTATGGGCATTACCCCCTATGATATTACAACGTGGCGCTCTTTAGGGGAGGGCTATGTCCAGCAGTGGACTAGTATAGCCTGACGACGAAAAGGTTTCGTACCTGAAGCTCACGAGTGTTGTAAAATTGAGAAAAAAATATAGAAAAGACGAATATGCAGCAAAAGAATGCATAATAAATCTAATTTTATGAATAATATAACTTTCCAATCAAAGTCTCATGAAACAGCCACCGCCAGTTGTTAGGAGTGTAAACAGGTTATTTTTAAACGCCCGCGAATGTACTAGGTCGCTCGCTACTTATCTTTTTCCTGTTTTCTTTCTGAAGAGCGCGATACTAGCCAGGCACGGGCCCCGTGTCGGCGCGCACGTAGCACCCCGCCCGCCCCGCCCGCTCCCTACCACAAAGCACGAAGATTTTGGCTGCCACAAAAAAATCATCCGCCAGCTGTTGCCGCCCCGTTGGTTGGCTGACAGATCAGCACAATCGGTCATGCTAGGAGTCCCCGACCAAGCTCTTTGTGTCCCGGATCCAACCCCCGTTTGGGGAATTCCTCAGTCCAACAGCGTAACTATTTTTGTTCGACTGCTGCGTTTTTTTAAGTAAAGGTTCCGTCGACCGTCTTTGCCTACATATAGGGCGGAAAAAAAATAAAGACTCTTGATCGAAAACGATCGTCACATTACAATTTTACAATCATGTAAGAAAGTAAGTCTGTTAAAATGCAAGGTTTGTTGAAAAAAAAGCTTAATTTTATCACGTTTTGTAAGTAAGACTAACCGGTTACTAGTCTTTGTTCGATTAAACATTATTCATTTAATCAGTTGCTGAAGTTGTGGCAATACCATAATAATTTCTCGTAATTTTTTACAATTGTGTTTGTATGTGTGTGCTTGTTTGTTTGTGTGTCTAACATTCTAAGGATTATCGAAATTCGATGATGAATGCAGTTTTCTGTCCAGACGTGTGTACGACCCACGTACGGACGAGGTACAAAGGACAGGTGCATTCACATCTTACTTTTTTATACAAGGACGTATTTAGGGTATTAGTTACGAATTGTTTTGGAAAAGGCTTTTATTATTAGCACAAAAAAGCTAATAATAAAAGGAATCGTTGCCGAGAACTTCGAGAGGCTGTGTTGTGTAGAGCAGCGGCACTGAGGGCGGAAGCACCGCAGTGCTCCCAATGTTGAGACAGCCTTTTAAGATACTCTCAAGTATTTATTTTGTGTGATTTTTTGCTTTGTTTAGTACCCAAAACTGGCAAGTTGAATATTGATGAAGCGATGGGGTTTGCCAGGTTTTTATTTAAAACATTTATTTAACTGCAATACACAATTATTGCCAAACCCCACTGGTCATTTATTTTTTCAATGACTAGGTAATTTTTCAGTACCTATTTTCAAGACAATTTCCACGTAAGTAAAATCGTATCAAATACCGATAAGGTGGAGATAAGTGCACAGTAAATCCTCGTAAGCGATCTATTGGTGACCGGGCACCGGCACGGCACCGCGCGTGCAATTGGGTCGTGGCTCGGCGTCGTGCGCCGCCGCACGTACCGCGGTGGAAATAGCCGCTTTACGAGCGGTGTCGCTCGGTGGGGTAGGTCGCCCGCCCTGCGCTCTATCGCCTCGGAATACGGGCGAGATTGCCTTGGCGAGTCGCGCTGAACGGTCACGCATTTAGTCATTATTGCCCCTTTTATGCTCTTTGGATTTGAAGACAATAGACTGGCCGATAGAGAGCGAAAGAATAAAAAATATCAAGCGATCAGTGATAGATACCTACCTCACGTAAAAGTTACAGGCTCCGCTTGTCACAGTCACACGTCAGTGCTTTTCTGAGCAGGTAAAATACAGTCTTCGATTCCTATACCTAGATATAATACGTTGACATGAATAGAAAAATATAATATGAAATAGAATTAATAATTATGAATTACTACGTAACTTCACTTAGCTTTGTAGTTTCTAGTTCAGGCACAGAAGAAAATTGTTTTTATGCAGCTTTGCTCCAAATATTATAAGTAATAAACCTCTTTGTTTCTATAAGAATTTACAAATAGACGTTATTTGTAATTTTAGACAAATAAAGATGATAATTCGCTGGTACATACTCGTACTTCGACTCTTTTTATTCATTAAGCATCATTAGCATTATGTCATAAAGAGCACTGCCCTAAACCAAGTGCTGCTTACGTTTTATTTTAATCCGGGGAAAAACATTTTCTTATAAAAATGTAATTATTATTGTAGACTTTTAGTCCGGATCTACTTACGGGTGTTGTTATATCGGAAAAGTCCGACCAGGTTGTTGTGCTTAAGAAAGTTTTAGTTCAAAAGTAATTATTATTGCTATTGCAAAGTGCGGAACAGGTCAGCAGTCAATTATTATTTATTTCCGATACATTTATGTTAGCTCAAAAAGAAGAATTCAATAAACAAATCCATTGCAGGCGACCGGGGCTTGGCTTTTTAAGAATATTGCGATACTTCACAAATAGTCCAACTATAATTAAAACTGTATAAAACAATCTGTATAAATCATCTCATTATGTAGATTCAAAGGCCAATTTAATTTAAATCTAATTATGGCACCGAGAACATGGACACAGTTGTACTTAGAACTTAGTAACATCGTAAAAATGACAAAAAATGAAGGTGCTAATGAAAACTAGTTCTCAACGATTTATGACGATTTTTTTGAAACCCAGAATGCAGATGAAACAGGTTTCTCTCCATTACACGGTAAGTGTTAACGAGGTTTTAACTAATTATGAAATCATAAGTTGAGATTATTGTCGTGGAACAGCCGTCACACCGGCCGGTTGCGGTTTTAATAAACCTTTTTTACTGCCGTTTTATTTCTAAAGCCACCGAAAATTGCTTTAGATGATTTAGGACTAAGCAATCTGTAAAATAGCTTTAAATATGCTGGCTTACATTATGTTTCCTCAAGAGAACAAGTACCTACTAGTAATTGAAAAACCTATTTAGAGGCTAAAAATTTCACCCATGCCGGGATTCGAACCCGCAACCTCTGGCTATCCGTGCCAGCGCTCTACCAATTGAGCCAATGGTAATGTCGACAAAACAGGTACAGCAGGCAACATTGCCTGACAAGTTCTTGTGAGTTGCACCCATGTTGGGTTTTCCTGAATTTCAGTGAGACCTTTGCCCCGCGTTGTTTGTTTGTAAAGACTACTTGTTTGCGCAGACGTCCTTGTGTATCGGTAACTTAAAGATACGGCCGATAACCGATAAAGGCTGAAGAAAGATGTTTACGCTAACTGGGCTGGAAAATTCTGGCATTGTTTTAAATAGCTTTTTCTGTTGTTGTTGCTTTAACTGGAAGAAGAAGAAAAGAAATGTGTGGTGATCATGTGATTTAGGAAGTTGGGATTTACACCAAATAATCTATTTGATAGCCTTTTAGTTAAGTGTATATTGGAAAGGCCCTACGTACTTTTTTCATCATTAGATACAAATATTTAATGCAAATGAACTATGCCTGGGACACAACGGAGTATGTTAATACGATTATACAACATGTAAAATATATACCTACTAA
This sequence comes from Yponomeuta sedellus, assembly GCA_934045075.1. Classification (NCBI taxonomy): domain Eukaryota; kingdom Metazoa; phylum Arthropoda; class Insecta; order Lepidoptera; family Yponomeutidae; genus Yponomeuta; species Yponomeuta sedellus. The sequence continues at coordinate 21,923,619 of OW203738.1, forward strand.
TACTGCCACGTAGGCACACTTGCAAAGAACTTAAATAGTTCCTGTTAAAAACCATCAACGAATATCATCCAGGATCCTCCTCATAGGCCAGTGTAATATGACCTTTGGATTGGCAGCCAGCTATCTGTCGTTGTTTTCCAAATCGCAGGCGACCTGTTGACAGAGGAAGTTTTTCACAAAGACAAAACATGCGGCTGACGCAATCACGTGGGGCGATGGCTAATGGCCGGTGTTTTCCACATCCTTGGGCGTCGATTCCGCGGTTCCATAGAAACCGTGCAATAAAGCAAAGGTCGGCTAATTGGCTCTAGAGTCGGCCTGCACATGCACATCGACGTGTAGCGAACTGCTCGCTAGAGACAGCCACAGAGGGTTCACCCCAGGGCCGAGTTAATTTACATTAAAGTTAACACATTTGTCTAGCAGCTAGGGCTATGTCCAGCTGTATTTATTTATCGTTTGCGTTTGCAATGCGTTTATAATTAAGCAGTAGACTACTTAATATATGTAGCCTGAAGAAGAAGAAAAAAACTAACATATTTACCAAGTCACAATATCAATTGGTAACTATATAAAGTCAAATAAAGAACACGCTCATGTAAAAGATGTTCTTGAAAACCTATTTAGAGGCTAAAAATTTCACCCATGCCGGGATTCGAACCCGCAACCTCTGGCTATCCGTGCCAGCGCTCTACCAATTGAGCCAATGGGCGACTCACCGGCATCAGTGAAATTTCGAACCTCTTTACACTATTCTCTGTATTACGTACAGGCAGCGACATCTGGCTTAAGCAAATTGCATCACTTACAGCCCCGACTACCTACTTTGCAGTTAGGTTTTACATCGGAACGATATACTGTACCCACATGATTATACTATTTTTATTTTAAATGCACTAACCCGCGCTAAGGACCAATTTAAAAACCTATTTAGAGGCTAAAAATTTCACCCGCGCTCTATCAATTGAGCCAATGGGCGCTCACCGGCATCAGTCAAATTTCGAACCTTTTTACACTATTTACTTTATATTTACGCTGGCACGGATAGCCAGAGGTTGGGGGGTCGAATCCCGGCATGGGTGAAATTTTTAGCCTCTAAATAGGTTTTTAAATTTGTCCTTAGCGCGGGTTAGTGCATTAAAAATAAAAATAGTATAAGATGTTCTTGGTTCATGTTCATAAAAAAAAGGAAATTATACACATGTTTCTGAACTTAAGACTACAAATGGCGGCCTTATTATTCATTGGAAGTGATCTCATCCATATATCCTTAGACAATAAGGGATCTTCTAAATGTGATACCGGCATGCTGCGTTACCGACGAACGGTTTTCTTTTATTTGGAGTATGTTTCGTATGCAATTAAGTACAATAATAACAACTGTTAGATACCTATATATTTAAATTGTAATTAAAGGTACATGTGTCTTCTGTAAGTTTTAATGTTATTGTATATACGTGTGCGTATAATCCACCTTCTGTGCGAGTATGTGTGTATAAGCCGAGTCGCGGCAGACGGAGCGACGCCGAGCTAAATATAGCGCTCACGTCACCCGCTCCCAGCACTGACAGCCAGCGCGCGCAGTGGTGGCCCAGCCCAGTCCCAACAGCTGCAGAAGACGGAGATCACCAGGACCTCCGCTTTTCAGCTGATTATATCACCAGGTGATGGCACTTCTGGCACCTAGCAATCCAACTAGTTCTAAGAGATGCGAGGTCACCACAAGATTATTATCGTTAGGCCATACTCAAGTCTATCTACATAAGCAGATAGGCAAAGTTATGGCCTCTCAAAGTTGAGTAGAAACTTGAGATCTTTAGTGTATTACGATAGAGCTGAAGTTCCAACGATACACACAATGTAAAATAATAAAAGCGCGAAAGTCTAGTTGTTTTTTACTCACCGCGCCGATTGGCATAACAACAACGGCTCTCATATTTTTTACGGCTTTTTGATACGCTTTTTGTAACAAGTTAAAAAAGCAGCTCAATTTATCACCGAAGTCTCTGGAACAAGCGGGCATCTGAAACAAGTATGCAGTTCAGCGGAAACGAGCGTCTCAAACTCCGATATGTGTTGAGATAAATGTGTCAATAAGCGATACCAGACAACGATTTAAATCTTTGTACCAGACGACCTCGGCCGCGTTGGCGTAGGATGAGTTTACAGAAAACTGACGGGTTCGGTATGTAGATAGATGGATAGAATATTCTTTATTGTACACAGAAATTATATAAAAAATACAGTACAAATGGCAGCCTTATTACTAAAGGCAATTTATTCCAGGCAACCATAGACGGAGACAAGAGAGAAATTAGACAAGGTAAACAAGCTTTAACTCCTCAAGAATCTGGATCTGAAATTCTGAATGTATGGCTCCTGTCCTGATAACAGCAGGCAGGTAACCAAGATTCGATAATTATTGCCTAAAGGAATGGCTAATCAATGTTGGCCTCTGCATCTACGTAATGAGATGATTTATACAGCGTGCGGTGGAATCTTCACTCACACTAGATGACAATGACGGATGGGTGATGGGTGGGGCCACTCGGGCGTTGCAATGCCTGGTACATTTTTTCAGATGGTGCAGGCTTGCCCAGCACCTATATCGTCCTGACATCTTAGTTGGCCATCTTAGCGGAGCCAGCCGCGGGTGTGGTATTATAATTATAACATTACATTTACATATAGGCATTGCTTACATTGCTTCTGGTCCCACAGTAGGATACCCTGTGTTAGGAACCAGAAACAGCGACATCAGAAACATGTAAACATCCAAGACCTGGGTTTTTTTTCGCCAGCCAGGGTTCGAACCCGGGACCTCTTGCATGGTAGGCATGGTTGCCAAACGACTCCAAATTCGCCAATGTACGTAACTTTGAAATTAAACAAAGTATTTGGTACATCGAACCTGGGTCTCCCGCGTGCGAGTCCATTGCTCTAATCTGAGCTATGCTGGGTTATTCAATGACAGTGCCAATTTATTATCAAAAATTAAAAATATTAAAGCAACTGCAACTTCAAGAAGCTCATAGACAAGGTTGTTTAACCATCAATTCCTCGCGATACAAACAGGCAATTTGATCTGGAGTTATGATGGCAGAACGCAAAAAATGTTACTCATTAGGAGTTACTCATTGATAGTTCGCTTGGTTGAACCTTTGCAACAAAGCTGCTTAGCAACAGCGCAACCAGCGAGCGGGTTGACCTAGATGCAGGCAAACAAAGTAGCGATAGTGGGTGAACACGGGCACCGCAGAAGGACGGCTTTGCCTGCTCCGCGTGGCTCATTTGGATATGGTACATAGCTGAATAGCGTGCACTGAATACGCATAATTTCAAGAACATGAGATGGTGGACGATTTCGTTAAAAAAGCAAAAGTCTTAACAGTGGTAAATCAATACATTTATAAAATATCGTGTATGTTAGATAAAATATCAAGGAAAATATTGGTTGTCATCATAATGATAATTCTAGGAATAAACATAAATAGTTATTTTAAAAACCTATTTAGAGGCTGAAAATTTCACCCATGCCGGGATTTGAACCCGCGACCTCTGGCTATCCGTGCCAGCGCTCTTTTCGACTGAGCTAATGGGCGACTCACCGGCATCAGTGAAATTTCGAACCTCTTTTCACTCACTCTTTGCTTTCACTGATGCCGGTGAGTCGCCCCGAAATAGCCAGAGGTCGCGGGTTCGAAACCCGGCATGGGTGGAATTTGTAGCCTGTAAATAGGTTTTTAAAATTGTCCTCAGCACGGGTAAGTGCATTAAAAATAAAAATAGTATAATAAATAGTTATTTCCAAGATTATAACTTGAGAAAGTTGATAAATCCTTTATTGGGCGCTGTATAAGGTTTTACCTCAGATCATTACAAAAAGATACCTCAAGATATATGAGAGTTACTTCCGACACGGCTTTAAAAATGTGTACTGTACTTTTTTTGGACCGCATTTGACAAACAAGCCTAACTACAATCTATAATCAACTATAATCTGTACTATAGTGTGAAGGAATATCTAGAAGACAAAGAAGTCTGGTATTAATCCGTAGATTAATGTTATTCGGTACTTAGAAGATGATTGTGTTCAACAAATTCATGATAGTAATTTTTATGTCGAAAACTCTTTTATATAATTAAACAAAACTAATTGGAAAAGAATCAATGTGGCGTTTCTTTGTTAGCGTCTCACCACATAGTCTATTAATTGTGAAATTAACTACTTTCAAGGTAATTTTGGTTCTATAATGAACACAAATATTTTAATTGAATTGAATTGCGGTTTCCTCAGTGCAGTTGCCCCACTAGCTACTGGAAGTATTCAAAATTCTAGTTTCATGTTGTGTTTGGACGTTTTATTCCGAGGAAAACGGTAATAGGACCGACCGTTTAAGTCTCGCGTTTAGTACAATGGCGCCGAGCTCTGATCGTTCTTCTGGTGCATTAAGCTGTGCCGTTTGTGTAAAGGCGAGTGGTTTTCATTTCAATGTCACACTCGCCCCGGGCGACAGTCGTGCCTCGCTGCAGACGTTGAGGAAAAACATAGAAATACAACACTGAGTAATTCCGCTTTGGAAAATATGAAGTTGATTAAGAACTTGTTAACTAATGGAATGGAGCAGACTTGAAGGTACCCGAGAGTTACGAGTCATGGCTAGTATTATGCAGAAATGAGCATTTTCAAGTGTCGCGCGATCCACACTGAAATATTAATTTAACATCGACTAGCGCAACTTCTTCATGGTAATATAATCGTTAAGAGACCCCCCACACTAGCGTCTTTCAAGCGTCGTCGTCGTGTCAGCGTCGACGCGACGTCCACGGCGCGGCTACGCGACGCCAGCGCTGGGCGATCGGCGATCGCCGGGTTTACGCAGCTCTGGCATCGCGTTCCCGCAGCTCCAGCACTATTTCTGATTTATTGCAATATTAAAAAAGACGGTAGGTCTTCCATCGAATATAACTTGAGGGTTATTTAGGAGTAACCCTTGTACCTGTACTGCGCTACACCTGGAAAAGAAAGAGGAAAAGACCAAGAGGCCAAGTCGGTCGGCACTAGTTAACCTGAATTGGAGGCTACCGCGAACCACCGTCAGAAGTCGAAATCTGTGGTTGAGGCCCTATGTTCCGCTAGGAGTTAGAGGACCAAAGAAGAAGAAGACCGCACTACACAATATACATCTTCGCTCAGTTATTTTGAGTAAAAACCCGACTAACCCATGGCGGCCATCAGGCGATGAACGGCTACAGTATATACATTGCTTTCTCAAGTCACTGCTCGCCGGTGAGATGGTTCTATCCCAGCTTTGCTTTAGATAAATTCATTACAATTAACTGTACCTCGCTGATTAATATGTACATTGCTTTGTAGAAAATCTAATCCACATTTGATTGGCAGCGGTGTAAAGTAGGCAACGCTGGATGGAAAAACGAAACGCTGTTTATAGCTGTTCAAAATGGTAGATAGTGTCATAGCAAGTGGCGTTAAGTTTGCCGGATTATTCGATTTTATTTTAAAAATTTAAGTGCAATAAAAGTATCAATGAAAGCTCATGACTACTGCGGGCACTTAAATCTACTCTATCTGAATTAACAGTCAGTCAACAATACCATTGTATACAATACCTAGGCAATTTGAAAGGTGTATAATCTCGGTGGAAGAGTCTTCGGTAAGCACCGGAAATCTATAAGTTTATATCTAATAGAACTACCAACTAGCGATCTAGAAGTTTCAGCAGTGGGTGTGTCTAGGCGGCTGCATCGGGGTGTGTGCCCGTGCGTGTCGGCACGTAGCACGCACCACAAAGCGGCTGCAATGGTCAGTCAAGGCGATCGTATTCGATCGAAATATCTTCTTGAAATACACTGGCCTGCAAAAGTAAGTACTACAGTTTTAATTTTTTTTATCCCAAAGTAACAAAATTCTTTGCTGTGTCAAAAAAGAAGGTTACCCACTATGGAGATTTAATAAACAAAATAAACTCTGTTTAGAGTCCTTTTTATTTCGAAAGTATATGAGTATGTAGTTATATATTAAACGGGTTAAAGTCGCGATATAACTATGTATGTATTAGTATATAACTATGTATGAGTATCGCGAATCATTAAGATATACTATATGAGTATCTATCTTTTGTGTTACGTGTAAAAAGTTGTGTGTTTCGCTACTCCTTCTATGGTCGTTCATCCATGATAAATGATGGAAGAGAAAGATAGATAGGAAAACTGACAAGGATGGACAGTAAACAACATAAAACAAAATATTGCCACTAACAAAGGGTTTCTGTGAACCATTTGTTAGTGGCAATATTTTGTTTTAATTTTACTAGGCTAGAACAAATTACCACACCTAACATAACCTTGTGCTTCATCGACTAATCAGACAACTCATGAATACATGGGTCTACCAGCTAGGTGCTGGAAGGGTTATTTCTGACGTGCTGAAGTCACCTTGGGTGTCCTACCTCCAAGGTTAGAAAGATAGAGAAGACTTTATAGAACAACCAGAAAAAAGTACGTTAGGATAGTAATGCAGCCGGTGTTTGTAGGGTACAGACCGTCTCTCAGAGAGTCTGAGTCACCACGGGTGCACACCGCCGATTGGCAATTTCAAGCGCTGAGGTATGTGAATATTTCAGGCACGCAGGTTACCTCAAGATATTTCCCTCCACAGTTAGCCAGCTGTATTGCTACAAATTTACAACACATCGTGACTTATATATTAAAAAAAAACTCATTGATACATACCAGAGTTTAAACCTATGATCTCGCGAGTGTGAAACAGCCGTTTTATCGACCGCGCTGCTGCCGCTGCCATTACAATGGCATTTTAAAGTAATAAATGGAAGATCTAAAAAATTTAAACGCTTTCCAAGCGAGCGAAGAAAGCCGCAGTGTATAACCGTGAACTTATGACTTTTAGCAACAAGATGTTTCATTATGTCTGTTATAAATAGAAATTACCTACTTTAACTATAAAAACACTACTCCACAACATAAAAGTATCAGTTATTCCATACAAAATGTTTACTTCTTTATTTTGAAGTTGCGTATCTTTCATCAAAGTACCATTGGTTGATTGCTTCGTTGGTCTAGCTGTATTTATTACCAGCCGGAGGTCGTAGGTTCGATTCCCATTGGGGCCCGTACATTGCACATATCTTTGCCTTGCTAGTTTAGGACCAGGACAAGTAATTGTGTTGTGCATTTTTCTGTTGTGGAAGTTATCTTACGTAGCCGAAGCACAAATTATCTTATCTTAGTTGATGTAAACGTTCTGCGGAAGAGCTCGTTTTTGTTACCGTCGCATGATTGAGTGATTTATTCACCGGTTTTGAACAGCGCACTTCACTTCCACAATATTTTGTATCTAAAATATTTTATGACGTTAATGAAAGGTAACGCCGCAATATCTTTTTGCAAAAAATATATTATTTTTCCTCTGTAAGCTATTTACGTCTTTGATATAATTTTTGTACTTTCTAAAACCTTAAAATTTATTTCCGCCAAACTACGGAAAGGGGGTGGGAGAAGAGTCCACAGCACTGCTACGTCAGTCGTAGCAATTTCGTAGCAAGTAGTCCAGTATACGTCTGTGTCTGGACTTCCTCTACAGCCAAGCTTCACGTCGAGAGTAGAATTCACGACTTCTGGTGCATTGCCATTTCTGTCTTGGCAACACCAATTTTCTTTCCATACCTTAGACATGGCTTGTCGGATGTGGTGACTCAATGTTGCCGCCCGACAAAACATACAGATCGTCAACGTACATGACCTCACTGATAATGCCACACACATGATATACGCTAACATACCCGTACCAAATCATCATCATAATCAGCCAGTGCCCATCTGCTGCTGGAAATAGGCCTCTCCCAAATAACAAAACTTTACCGAGGCTCAGTGGCAGTGAAAATTAAACCGGTCAGCCTAACGAAGCCGAGTTGAAGAGGACAACCCAAGATACAACGAGACGAGATGACGGAGCAGTGTAGACTCTGCCCATCCAGATGACATTTTTAGGTAATAAGTAAGCACGACTTCAGTCAAGACCACCATATAGTTTTTAACCAAAATATCTTAAAATACCAAATATTTATTTTAAACAAAATATGTACATCACTCTTTTAGTAGACTAAGCCTTAATTAAAATGTGCGACTCAAGCGACGCAGCTCTGAAATGCGAACCGAATTCTCTCTAGAACGATCGGTCACGGTGCCGACCCGACATTGACCCACGCTCACCGTGACCAATTCGGCTCGCGTTTCAGTGCGAGTACGACCAGCGACAAACCCACGTATGACTTACATAAACCGTCCATAGCTCACAGTGGGATAAAACTTGGGCTTAGAGTGCAAGGTCTTATTGACTCTAAATCCCCTAAATTATTATTATTCTGTACCTCGATGTCTGCATACTGAGAATTACGTCTGTATTAAGAAAATATTCACTGTTATATATTTAACGGGTCTAATTGTGATTATTTATGTATGACCGTCGTGAATCATTACATAAACCTAGAAATTCACTTATTAGTGAATTTCTTAAATAGTGTATTCTGATTACCCGTTTAAACCCCGACTGTGAGCTAAGGAGCAAACCTCGTCCAACATATTTCACTCCCGACGTTTTTGACTCACTGCCAGGCCAATACATCAATAGTTCAGATTGATTTGTTCAAATGGTCTCAAAACGGCAGTAACACTCAATGTAATTTTTCCAGATTGTTGAAGTTGTATGACACTCGTGGCATATTGCGAAGAGTCGACGCTTTTTTTTTAGCGTGTGGTGAAAGGATTTGCCAATCAGTGAAAGAGCTCCCTGATTGTTGCCCAGGGTGCATCGGACGTACACACGGATGGTCATAAAAGCCCGTCCTGCTGCTGCGGTCAAATACACTTACATTGATGCAGTACTCGCATCTCTGAAATGTGGCAGAACCTTTACAAAAAAGGTATGTTATGCGAGTCATATGCGAGCGCACCAACGCCACCAAAATGGGAGTTGGAGTAGTCGCCGTGAAACCGGTGGGGACTATTATCATCGCACCGGACGTACGGGCGCAGTGAGTACGCTATTTGGGGAGACTCCTTTCATTGTTTCTTTCTTCCAGGTTCCAGGGCGTGGTGGCTAGTCATGCGGCATGTCGCCGAGGATGAGCGGGTTCTCGTGGTCCTCGTCGACGTCGGCCACCTCGTACTGGCCGACGCCCGCGCTGTAGCGCTTCATCTCCTGCTCGAACAGGATGTTGTTGATGGCGTGCTTGATCATGCTGCGGGTGCGCTCGCTGTGCTTGCGCAGCGAGTTGGCAATGTACTCGCCGAAGGCGTCGCACTCGTCCTGCATAATAGGAAAAAATAATTAGAGTTTTTTTTTATTATACAAACACAGACCATAATGAAGTGTGGTAGTGATATCGACAGTGATATCGTACGTAAAAATAAGGCTTTTTTTATTGTTTCTTATTTTTTAGTAATCCCTTAATTCTAAATCACGCAATAATAGGTCCCAATTTAAATTGAACCCCATCACCCTGAAATAATTACCAGAACCAATGCCATTGTTTGGTTAAATAAATATGCATTTCCACCCATGATAAAATAAATAGATATTTTAAATAATGTTTTTGTGAAAATGGTCGTGCAGGTCCCAGTTCGAAAAAAAATCTTTTCTTGGTATACTAAACACGTACAGGCGTAAAAAAACTCTAGGCGATATAGGACCAAATCATTTTTAAACAATGCTAAAATTAACATAGTAAACAACAAAACTATCTAATAGCCCTGTGAGCAGTTGCATGTCTAACTGGTTGAATTTTGAGATTAAAAAGCGATCCAACAAAAGTTGCCCAAACCAACAATGGCAAATACCGTTAGGACGTTCTTACCCAAAGTCTTCAGAAAACAGACAAAGAGATCGAGTACCTTCTTTCTCATGAGATCAGACTTGCGCAGGGTCTTGAGGACGTCGACGTAGCCCTGCGGGGGCGGGGGGGCGCGGCGGCGGATCGGCTTGAGCAGCCGCGGGCGCCGCGCCACCGCCCGCCGCGCCCCGCCGCCCCCGCCCCCGCCGCCGCCCGCCGTCTCCTGCTTCACCACCACCTCCTCCTCCAGGTCGTCACTGCCCATCTCCAGGTACTCGGCCGGCAAAAGCTCGTCCTCACTTTTCTCCTTCTGGAAAATTCCGCTGCGTCAGTGAAACGCACGGTTTGTATTCCAACGGTATACCGTTGGGGGTAGTAAAGTTTTAGTTTACTAAAACTGGGTTGATCCGATCAGTCCATCAAATGGTCAGTGGTATTTCTTTTTGCCAATATTACCAATCTCATACTAGGTAATTGCATAATTGCATTACTTACAGCCCCGACTACCTACTTTGCAGTTAGGTTTAACATCGGAACGATATCACTGTACCCACATGATTACACTATTTTTATTTTTAATGCACTAACCCGTGCTAAGGAACAAATTTAAAAACCTATTTAGAGGCTAAAAATTTCACCCATGCCGGGATTCGAACCCGCAACCTCTGGCTATCCGTACCAGCGCTCTACCAAGCGCTCTAGCGCTCTTTTTTAGCCTCTAAATAGGTTTTTAAATGTGTTCCTTAGCACGGGTTAGTGCATTAAAAATAAAAATAGTGTAATCATGTGGGTACAGTGATATCGTTCCGATGTTAAACCTAACTGCAAAGTAGGTAGTCGGGGCTGTAAGTAATGCAATTTGCTTAAGTCAGATGTCGCTGCCTGTACGTAATACAGAGAATGTTGTAAAGAGGTTCGAAATTTCACTGATGTCGTGAGTCGCCCATTGGCTCAATTGGTAGAGCGCTGGTCCGGATAGCCAGAGGTTGCGGGTTCGAATCCCGGCATGGGTGAAATTTTTAGCCTCTAAATAGGTTTTTAAATTTGTTCCTTAGCACGGGTTAGTGCATTAAAAATAAAAATAGTGTAATCATGTGGGTACAGTGATATCGTTCCGATGTTAAACCTAACTGCAAAGTAGGTAGTCGGGGCTGTAAGTAATGCAATTTGCTTAAGTCAGATGTCGCTGCCTGTACGTAATACAGAGAATGTTGTAAAGAGGTTCGAAATTTCACTGATGTCGTGAGTCGCCCATTGGCTCAATTGGTAGAGCGCTGGTACGGATAGCCAGAGGTTGCGGGTTCGAATCCCGGCATGGGTGAAAATTTTTAGCCTCTAAATAGGTTTTTAAATTTGTTCCTTAGCACGGGTTAGTGCATTAAAAATAATCATAGTGTAAAAGTTTATTTCGTTTCTGAAGTAAGCTTTGGTGAGCCTATTTGTTTATTTGTATGTTAATACTTTTACTTAAGTACTATTCGGATTCTAATCAAGTAAATGAATCCAGAATGAAACTAATAATATATGGTAATAAATGACAAAATATAATAAATTAAACGCATTTCAAATAATTATATTGGCAATACTTCTCCGCCCTGGAGAAAAGTGATATCATATGATGCAACTTGGTTACCTTGCCACACACTTTCAGTTCAGCAAGATAGCTCGCATAACTCCTAGTACGAGTACATAAGTGGATAGACACACCGATCTTGTATAGGTTTCGGTTTAGCCTCGACCTCCGGTGAACCGTGCCGTCGCAGCGCGCAGCCGGCATCGGCATGGCAACACGGCTAGCGGACAATGTAACTCTATACTCAGGCAGCTCTTATAGTGATCGGCGTAAGGGCGAGAATCGAACCGAAGGTCTGTGGGACGTGGCAGGCAGCGCCCCACACGTTCGGCCGCTCGATCGATGTCGCCAACACAGCTCGCTCGGGCGGATGATCCGCTCGGGCCTCTGCCGACGCTAGCTTTACATAATGCTCCTCAACTACTCGGGATTACACTAATTGGCTGCCAATTATTTAGCTGCTCCAATGACATAAGCTCTTATCAACAAATACTTTTCCACTTTTTTTATAATCATCATCATTATGTCCCCACCGAGGGGCACGGGTCTCTTCCCTAAGGAAGGAATAGGCCATACTCCACCACGGGGGCCAAGTCCGGATTGGTGGATAATACTTTTTTATATTTTATTTTACTTATTAAATACTTATTTCTCTTAATTTTATACATATCAACTCAGTTGTACTTATGTTTTACGAAGCAATACAAATTATCTTATCTATTAATCACTGAGACAAAGTTTTGGCACGCAAACATAACTGGTAGTGTGTTATCTGGTTACAGACTTCGTGAAAACGACAAGCATGAATGCATCATTTTTAGAATTTGTAACCAGATGGTGCTCATAAGAAAATGCCTTTAAATGCTTGCTTTGCAATGCTTTTTTATTACCTTATCGCAAGTGGAAAACTTATTGTTATAACAGTGCAGAAGTAAAGCCCCTAAAGTATAGTTTATCATTATTTAAAAAAAAAATGTGTCTTTTCTTTGTCTTATATAGATAGATAGATAGAGAACACTTTATTGTACATAAAAATGGAAATTACACAGATATTTTTTAACCTAAGAGTACAAACGGCGGCTTTAACACTAAAAGTGATCTCTTCCAGACAACCTTTGGATGGACTGGACTAATATATTGAAGAAGGAAGTAGATGTACAAATATACAAGATTATTACAAAGGTATAAATGAATATATGCCTAAACAAAAGTGTACATATAGTTATCAACAGATAAATACAAATAATTTACATAAATACACAAAATAAAAAATATATATTATAATATAAATACATAAACACTTAAGACAACATACATATTGAAAGGACATAACAAAAAGCACAAACAACAACAGATCAATATTACGGATTACTTCAGTGTTACAGTGTACTAGCGTGATAGAACTCCTTTACCAGAGCCTTGAAAATGGGAAGGGATTTGGCTTTCCGAACCTCCACTGGTAAGGCATTCCATAGTCGGACTGCCTGCACAGTTAAGGAACAGCTATAGAAAGTGGTGTGATGGGAAGGGATTTTCAGGAGTAGGTTTTGGGAAGAGCGAAGAGAAAGGATACAAGAGGAGTGCAGAAACTCAAAGCGCTCTTTTAGATAGGAAGGAGTAGCTGGATTAAACAGTACGCGATATAGAAGAGAAAGTATATGCGTATTCATATAAATTTATTTATTTATTTATTTATTTATTTATTTATTTATTTATTTATTTTACTTTCTACAAATACAATATATGAGTAGTATAGCCGGGTCCGTGCTGTTATGCATGAGCATTCACCACCTCCCTCCCCCGTGTCCTCCGGAGGGTGCCCTTTATAGGGTTAAAAAAAAAAAGTTTAACTTCAATTCAATATTAATTTGAGGCATGATGCCCATTGGAATAAATGACTAGTAGTATTAATAGTTACTCTAAGGCCGTCGTATACTTAAATATCAACTGTACATCCATATATACATGTGCACTTTTGGTACGCTACCGGCGCGTACCGTACGGCGTTTTTGTGACAACTTTGCAACAAAAATGTAAAGGGCCGAATTTCATAAAACTACAATGTGCACAGTGCACTATTATTAATACAATTCAAGGTACATTGCGTATATAGCAAAGCTTCCGAATACACATACATTTGGCCTGTTTTTATAAAGTAGCTTACAAATAATGTGAAGTTGGTGTTTGCACCAACACACACAGACACAACCATGGCCAAACAGGCTACCTACGTAGAATATCTAATGGGAATTAGCGAGCGCGCTGACAATAACAAAACAACCTAACTACTATGCCTATGTTTAGTGGATAGACACAAAAGCAAACTGTTGCATAAGTTGATGTTTTGTTGTCTGTCCGCAAACAACACAGTGGGAAAGCGCGGGTCACCAGAAGGAGAGCCGCCTGCCACACTGAGAAACTAGTTTGTCTTTCCCTCACATACCTACACAGTCAATAGAAGCGTGTATTTTTTTTGTTCTGCATCCCATAACTAGCTTTTATCGTTTCTAGTTCTAACGAGCATCATCAATCAGAATTGGTAGGTATGTTTCCGGTGTCGCAGGCTGTGCGACCAAAGCTAATCAAGCTTTACACTGTCATTTGTCAATAGTGTGTCGTTCAGACTCATATCGATAGATTAGGTAAACCGTAATAGATTGTATTGTGAGCACTCACAACGTTGACCCCACCGCCGCCGCCGGGTACCTCGACGTGCGTCGGCAGGAAGCTGAGGTGGTGGTAGAGGAACCAGTTGGTAGTAGCGCCGCCGCGGACTTTGGCCTTCTCGCGGCGGTGCGAGGCCAGGATCGAGTTGAGCTTCTTCTTGAGGTCGGGCACCTCGCAGTCGAAGATGGCCGCCAGCTCCTCCCACAGCTCGTGCTTGGCCGTGTGCACGCGGTACATGTCGTGGCTGGAGTCCCATAGCTCGCGGCGGCGCGCGTACTCCTGCACCAGTCGCACCACCAGCGTCGGCGTCCACTCCACGCCCATCGACTCGTCCATGCGCGCCATCTAGCGTCCGCCCGCCCGCCTCTCTACGGAAGGTCGGCTGTGCTGTGCGCTCCGCAACACAGTTTGACATGCGTCGTGCCTCTGTCGGCGCTGGTCTGTGTCGGTGCGGCCGAACGAACGTGAATTCGGCGCACGTGTTCGCGTACCGAGCGCGCGCGCGACACTGACGGCGGGCGGCGCGCGGGGGGCGGCGCTCGCTCGGGCCCGCTCGGGCGGGCTCGGCCGAGCCGCGGCGAGCGTGTGTGCGTCTGTTCGTGCAATGCTCTCTCGGCCGCGGCCGCGCTCGCTCGATACCATAGACCGCTAACCTAGATGCCGTATGTACGTGGGTACGGCGGCCGGACCGCGGCTGGCGAGCCACTACTCGGCGGCGGCTCTTATTGCGCGAGGCATAAGTGCGTGTAGCGAACAAGCAGCGTTCGCTAAGCTGGCGGTAACTGGGACCGAGCGAGACACGCAGCAGTAGCAGCGGCGCTGGATCGCGGTCGTTACGTCTGCTGTATTGTACCATTTTTACCTAAATTCGTCGCACATGAAGTTATTGTTTTAGAAAGTCTGAATAAAATTAAATTAAATGAAAAGGTTTTATTCAAAGTAGCGCAGAAACGTTACAAGTCAAACTAGGGGTCCATTTCAAAATCTGGATCATTTTGGAGAAAAAATCGACAACAAAACTCCAAACTTAGTTTGTAGTCTTTAAAGACAGTTTACATTACATTTTTACACATAACATGTGTCTTTAAAAACTTATCTAGATAACTATGTTTTATATTAAGGCCTGATACATACTGGAGCGAAGCCGAGTGGTTCCAAATCGTCTGGAGCAAGTTTCTTTTCTTGTGCCAGTATGTAAATGTTATGTTATATTATTGTAGGCTATCATAATAATTATATACTTTTTATTTTACAAAATATCTTTATCCGTACAGTCTATTTATTCTTACTTGTCCAATTTAGTAAACAAGATTCTAACCTTAAAATTGAGATTAGATGCCTAAACTATACATTTTCTCGCAAATTCATGAACTATGTTTATAAAATTGGCAGCGTGTTATCTAAAAGAGTGTTCCAAGTTACTTCATTTATGGAAATATGGCAGTTTTGGACTAAAAAGTTACAGTTTACGGGTAGAATCTTGTTTACTAAATTGGACAAGTAAGAATAAATAGACTGTATTTAATAAATATAAATGATGTCTATTCCAAACAACCTTCCTAACAAACTTCTAAATTAATTAGATTTAAATGCTCTGCTCGCCCTCCGAAACGTTGTATTTAACTAATATCTTGTCAATTAAGTAGGTAAGTAATTTATTACTACCAGAATTTACAAGATAGGTACCTCAATAATTTATGCCTTAATAAGTTGAGGTTTATCTACTTAATATATAGCTCATAAATAGTATTTACAACTAAAGTTCTCAATTAGGGAATTCCTCCAAAACAAATGTGAAACCGGCCAAGTGCGTGTCGGGCCACGCGCAGTGTAGGGTTCCGTATAAAAAGGGGTTTTTTACAACATAATACGAACAATATTTGTTTCTTGTTGGGATTATATTTAAAGGTAGATTACAAAAGTGATGCAGAAGGATTAGGGTAACCAAAAAGAATCATTGCTCCCACGCATCCAATCGTATGCACAGTGGTGCGGGCCTGCCGAGGACTTGGCCTTGCGCTCTAGTACGCCGCGATTACGCTAACTGGTGTGAGTGCTAGTTAAAATTCAATGCTAGTATACAGTCGACAGCACATCAACCTTGTGATTGCACTGTACTCCGTTATATTAAGGTTAAATTTGTAACAATAATAGATATGATGGTTGACCTGCTGTTGACTGTACACAATTAGGTACACATGTACTAAAAGAGTCGTTCTTGTAGATTAGATTAGATTCATATTCTTTATGGCACACCATACATTACTATACTTGTATAACGTAGTCGGTTTATTCAAACTAAGTAAATCTAGTTGCCTATCACTCACACGATACTTTAAAATCGATATTGTGTGAACGAGAGGCAAATAGAAGTAGTAATTTAGAGTTGGATGATTCCTTAACAATTTACTGGAGCTAAAGAAACAGGAAGTCCGTAAAATGTGTAATTAAACCAGCGCCACGTAACCACTATCCTGAAGCTTAGAGTACGATATTGGCAGCTCAAGTCAAATTGGCCACATTTGTCCAGCGCCGCTCGGTCCGTTAGTTAGTGCTTCTAGTTGGGCGGCAAGGGTCAAGCGCGCTTGGCTTAGAGCTGAGTTTCACAAATAAGGGGTGGAGGTGAGGGGGGCGAAGAGAGCGAGCGGTGACGGCCAGATAAGAGGTTTTATACCTCATTACTCAAATACTCACTCAATAGAACGTGAATAGGTTCGTAGGTAATACATTACTCTGCATGTTCTGATGAAACGCATTACCAGTGAAGCTACCAGATAGTTATTAGGACTAATTTACTTACATACATAAACTCACGGCTAATAAAAATAAGGGAACCCGGAGGAATACGAAGAGACTAGGGGTAGGGTGGGCCACTGCCACGAAACTGACAAATATTATTCGCAATATTTATTAGACCCTACATGCACGAACGCCGGTCTCGGTACCTACTTCTTATCCTTCGCTAGTACATCTCCAACATGATCAACGTAGAGGAAGCCACTTACTGGCCTTTCTGTTCACATTTCGATATAATATTTCATTCGTCAGTCTTTCTTGCTTCGTTATTTCTCAATTCCAATTACAACTTTATTTTTTTCATTATTTTTCAGTCAACCCCCTGAAAAGTACGTACAGTACTAACCTCCGGTTTCACAACATCTGTTAATCTACTGTTACGAGCTGTCAGTTGGTATGGATTTTGGTCGAGCAGCAATTTTCTTCTTAGCGTGTCTGACAGGATTTTCCAATCGGCGCAAGAGTGACTTACGAGCTTAGTATGTACTTACGTTGTTCGGTTAGGTTATGAACCAGCAGCTTTTAAAAGTAGTTAATCAGATCACTAGTGTACAAGAAACAAGGAATTCTTGATCCTACTTTTTTTATTCTTGTGTTGTATTCAATGTTGAGTGCAGACTAATTTTTTTTAATAAAACGTCTAATCGGTGCAAGTGTGACTTACGAGCTTAGTATGTACTTACGTTGTTCGGTTAGGCTCCATTCATGAACCAGAAGCTTTTAAAAGTAGTTCATCAGATCAGTAGTGTACAAGAAACAAGGGTTTGTTGATCCTACTTTCTTGATTCTTGTTTTGTATTCATACGGTGCTGATACTGAAATTTTTTTATTAAATCGTCCAACACAATAAAAGTTTCCTTGTGATATAACTCATCTTGCCACAAATGGAGGAGACTCCTTATACCACGCACGATAGAAGAGAAAATTGTCATTCATTATTATAGGTTTCCCTCCCTGCGTAGTCGTACCCTAGCCGCCCAACTGCGCAAAAGCGCCCTGCAAGTGTCGCCGATTGCATAAAACCCAATCCGACACAATAGAGAAGTACAGAAGACCGTAACCCTAATCCGATGAAATATGTCTAAATAGGTACCTATATTCTGGCATCAGCCTAAGATAGTGTGGATTAGCCGTGTGTGCATCGTTTCCAAAATCACTTGACCGTCACGCCGCACTGTCTCAGGTGCGACCGCTGGTGTCGCGAACCTCCTGCGGGCGCCCCTCCCCCGCGCCCCGCTCCCCGCTCCGCCGCACACATTACTTGGCGGAAGGATTTCCATGCCATTGTCCAAAATAGCAATAACTTAAAAACAATATGGGGCCGCATCGAGCTGGGGGAAGGGAATCGTGCGATCGTGCGAACTATGAAATGTTTTGCGAAGGGTACGAGTTGTCACACTCATCGTCATCACTGTCCATGGATTTCGGTATGAATGTATAAATATAAAACTTAATAACAATTGGGCTTAGTACCAAGGATCGTACATGTCATATCCTGACACATGAAAATCACTACTCTCGGTCCTACTAATATAGAACGTCTCCTTGCAAGGCCTTGTCGTTTTTTATCTTCTCCAGTCGCGAGGGCTACAGCCCGGAGCCCTCGCCCGAGCCCACATCGGTGGCAGCGAGTTATCGCACACGATGATGACCCCCGCCCGCCCCCCGCGCCGCCCGCCCTCCAACAACAATAGGACATTCTGCGCCGAGAATTTACGAGGCACTTTTACGAGAGCAAAATAGGTGGAGCGGCTTTACGAGCGCCCGTAATAAGGGAGCTGCTGCAGGGAAATTGAACAGATAAACCAACGATCGGAATGTTGATTTTGCTTAGTGATGTTTATCCGAAGGTTGCGCCGATAAAAACTGAGGGATAAAATGGCAATCACTTTCACAGGAACTCAACGAAATGTAACGCTGTGATCCTCCGTTTACAAGATATAGATGGATAAATTCGAATCTTTACACTAAACATTCGAAGTTATCCTTATAGCGCCTTTGTAAAGGAAAAAAACAAACACCAAAATTATTATTGAATTATAATTATAAATAACCGAATCAATTTACTATGTTGGTCCTGTTATAATTCAATTGTATTTAATAACGAAAGTTTGAAACCACAATAATTAATATTTTCCAGCTATGTTATATTTTATATTCACTTTCAAAGTATATCAGGTAACCAGTTGGCAGTTAATGCCTGACTTATCAAAAAGGGTACCTACTTCCCGACAATGGACCAGTTCGTTTTTTCTGTGAGTAGGACCACTTTTATGTTAACAATGTGTATAATACTCTCATTGTGTATTTTTGCATTTACCAAAATATGCGTATGACAAAAAGTGAACCGGGAACACCCGACCAGCACTCGCCTAATAATTACGCGTTATGCAAACGACCCATAAATAACTATTAATGGAACAAAAGACATCAACGCGCGTTCTCAGAAAAGAAAGCGCTAGGACATCTGACTTTTGAATCGTTAAAACTTTGTTTCACGGTAGACTTAGTCTGCTGTATGGATTTGTATTTTTCACGCTGCTAACTTTATATGCTTAGTCGGATACGAGAACATTTTGAAAATGAAAATTGCCTCGAGATTTTATTCGAGACTCAAGTTATTGAGTTTAGGTAACGATTAGATACAAAGTAAGAAATTAATATGCATATTTCTCAGCTACTCATTATTAATACGTTTATTGCACATATTCAACAAATACAACGGCAACACGGCGGGCTTAATACGTTATAATATCACAATGAATTCTTTATGAAACTCACTAACATAAGTATAAACACTTCTTTTTTAAGTCCTGCTGAGCAAACCGCCATTGAGTTGTTTTACTTCATTGTAAATTTCCTCTAGCCGTTTTTTGAACAATTTAATCATAAAATATGCTAAAGTCTGCGTTAGTAACTATTTCATTTTAGTATTCACAGTTCTTTTGAACATACATAGGGTCCTGTAAGGGGTTGCTTCATATCGTAATTGCGTCGTGAGTGTCCGCGGGCTTCCTCGCCGATTCTGAGACGACCATTTATTTCACATTTAGTTCTGTTGCTGCAACATGCTGCTGTTTCGCCGCTTGACCCGAGACGAATCCGGAATGCCAAGGCTAGCCGGGTGCAACCATGTTTACATTGCATAGGCCGACTTGCGCCAACGCTATCTGATAACATCTGCTTGTCCATGGGTAAGGCTCTATTCAAAGAATAATAAGTTCAAAAACCGAAATGTCTCGTACCATGACATATGCAGAGACATCCATACACAAAAGTATTGATAACCCTGTCAATTACCTATTTATTCACTTATCTCTGGATAATTAATGATCTTTTTAGTTACTTATCCCTCTAGATAAGTAAATAAATAATCTAGCGCAAGTCAAGAGAGGTACTTTACTCCTTCCATGGTCTAGCCGTAACATATTTGACTTTTAAGGTAGACGTAGCTTTGATTTACGCTGGAAGCCGACGTACTTTAAGTTTTTTTTACTGTAACAGCCCACAGCCTTTAAATGAACCCTATTCAGATATATTTATGAAGTTCTTTTTAAAGTTGTAATATAATAAATAGGCTTTATAATTTAAACAAATTACAACCACGAAATTAAATTAACGACAGTTTTAAAAGCAACAGAAGTAAAAAAATAGCGGGCCGGAATTAAACTCTATACCTCTCGGAGGTGTTGCAAGCGCTCTATCGAAGCGCCACTTACCACTAACCCATCGGAGGAGCGTATACAGTAGCAAAAGTCAAGAATAGATACAGCATACACAGCAGTCTTCAGCTAGAGTTTTGGATCTACAAGTAGCAGAAATGTCTCATTGTACAAAGTCCTTTGTTTTATGAATACTAATAAGGCGACGTCACTCACATTACATGCCTCAGAAGCTCTCCATGCTCAACTCTTTATTGCAGGACCTTCATTGTTTTCCGCCACAGCATCCGTAGCTACCCCGCGAGTGAGGGTGCGACCCGTCGACGACGGCGAGTTACATTAAACCTTTCTAATGCTACAATGGACCGCACAATGAGCCGCTGCATGAGAACTGGTCAAGTTACACTATTAACATAATTTGTGATTTGTGAGAACCCCGCACAGGGCAACAGGGGTGATGCAGCCCCGATATAGGTGAGTATTTACAGCGCGGCGCGGCGCCTGCAACGAGCCGTGGGAATGCCCACTTCTTTGTCTTGATTTTTTTTCACATTACAGCTAAAACGTCGCATTAGAAGTATGTTTAGCGGACTGCTTATTGAAAAAGCATAAAGACTGCAAACACATGTTGTGTGGCGGTCGGAAGTCAGCTGAGTGGCGGTGAGACGGCGTGTCAGGAAGGAAGTGTAGCGAATGTAAAAGGTGAATGCCGCGCATACCGTTGTTTACTTCAATTGCTACTGGTTAAACCGGGAAGTTATATTATGATCAAAGTTTCGTTTATCAAACATTCTTATGAAATCTATCAACAGTGCTAAGTAGTGAATAGTTTTCAAGCGTAGCTTATATTGTATGTCCGTCGTAGTTACGGTTTTGTTACATTTCCTTCAATTATAGTTGATGGCCTAAAATAATGAAACATGCACTTTTACATTGTATGGCCTAACCTTCCTGCGATGCAGGAAGAGACCCGTGCCCCGACAGTGGGGACATACAAGGGTTGATGTCGGTCGATATCGAGGCAGTTAAGTTGTGAATGACTTTGCAGTAGTAATATAATGATTTAACAGCTGTCAATTACCTGTGTTTAACTAACAAATCATCATCTTCTTCAAAATCATAATTAGCCGGTGTCAGTCCAGTCAACTTACAAATATCGAATATCTGTTATCCGAAACCAATATAAATCTGATAAATGATCATTTACCTTCGTATCGCGTCAGTTGACTGATATTAAATGCTAAATAGCGTTTTCTTTCTCTACATCGCATCGTCGTGACGGATAGTTTGTAGCTGGAACGGCGCGGTATATCGACAAAATCATCTTTGTTCAGATGCGAATAATTTTTAAAGAAGGATATCGTTATTTCTTTCAATTATGAACTATAAATTAGCACCGCTGAAGCGCTGTCCCTGCTCCTCCCGTGCGGGCCGCGAGTCCTCGGGAAAGGGAACAAAGCGAGTCCCTTCCCGAAGTTATAAACTTTTGTCCGAGCGTAATTTGTGGCGTTTTTTGTGCAATCGTTAAACGTATAATTTACATCTCTCGCACAAAGGCTCAACGACCGCTATAAACATTTCGTGTAATCTCATGTATTGTGTTGATGTTCAGAAAAAGTATTAAGTTTTATATCACAAGTTATTTCGGGATCAATAAAAGTGTTATACCGCCAAATAACACCCTGAGAGTTCTCTTGTGAGTTCCATTTTACTACATATTTCCCACCCTCCTTCAAATTGTACACCCTTAAACTAGGTAAATAACTCTACGAAATTGCTTTTTTGTAAATGATATAAGCGTAGCTCAGTGAAAGGTATTGCTGGCATACTAAATTAATAGATATACTAGGCTTGCGAGCCAACCGTTCATGCCTATATATAAGGACCTCGATTGGTTTAAATATATTTTTGTCACAAATCCTCTTGCCTTAATCCTGGGAGCCAAGCCCGGGGCGGTACACGTGACGTCACATATCTCCATGTTGACGTGACTCTAGAGAGTCTCTAGGCATAAAAACACGAAAGTTTGTAGAAACTCGTTTCACATCGAAGGTAAGTTGACCTGAGCATCCAAAATCTAATAACAAAAAACTCAACCCACACGTCTTGGGACTCCAGCCCCCCGTCCCCCGCCCACCCGCGCCCGCCACCGCCTCCCGTCGAGCAACATCCAAGACGAAAAAAAACGAGCAAGAAGTTTGACGCAAACATGTGGAAGGCTAGAAAAAAATAAACATCGACGATGCATGCTGCGTACGTGCTGTGCGAAGTGGAATCGCTTCCATATGTGCTTCTATTTCGGTTTGCCAAGTTGCCAATCACAAACAGCCATATCACAATGTCGTCATTCTTTTGCAATCTCCTCCAAAATCCTCCGCGGAACCAATTATCTATGATTTATAATAAAGACTAAAAACTGGCACACACCGGCCGCCCTTTATTTAGGCTTCAAGTCGACACGGGGAAAATTCAATTGTCAAGTCTTAGACTCACGGATGGCGAAAGAACGTTTGTCTCTATAGACCGCACCTTGGGTTATACTCAAAAATTTACAGTACTTGCTTACTGATAAAGTGATAACTCAGGAAAGACTGTAACGACTGTACGCTGAAAATCCGGCTGAAAATCAACGCTTTGAGCGAATAGTCACAACACAATGCTGACTCAGCGGCCATATGCAGCAACAGAGACACACCGCAAATTTTGTTAGTACTGAATAAGGTATAGTATTTTCTAAGGTTAACACGAGCACTAGACATAATTAAAACTGTTTCTATACGGATTTATGCTCGTTTATAAAAAAATTACAATTTTCCAACGTTTCGGCACTATTACAGGTGCCGTGGTCTCGGATGACTGAGGTGGTAGGCGTCTTTTTGAAAGCATTAACTGTTATTTTACTACCCTCGGCAAAAATTACAAAAGTTAATTATGAAGTTACGTTCCAAAATAGGCAAATCAATTGGTAAATCGTTGGAAAATTGTAAAAATGTAATTAACGAGCATAAATCCGTATAGAAACAGTTCTAATTACTGAATAAGGTTTTTTAAAAACTTGAAATTGCCTATTTCACCCTTTGTGTTTAAAGATTTTATGTTAACGTTCTTGAAAAATGTTTTTGGCATTGAAATTATAATAATAATAACTTCCACACAACACAAATAAATGGTTTCTTCTCCTTTCTTCAATGTTGTTTGGTTTTGTCTAATAATCATCCGCCTGGGTATTCATTCCGTCAGCAAACACCAGAATCAGTTCCGAAGTTGTCCACAGTCAAGTAAATTTGCTTCACCTTAATAATTATATCTAACCATCAACAGATTGGGAGAGCATCTAACGGGAACAGTTTATATCTTCAACGACGAGCACGGCTTTGTGGCGTGCCCCGAGGGAAGCCTATGATTTCCAACAGCAGATGAACATTAACTAACGGCTAATATCAACGTCTAGGCAGGTATAGCTAGTGCGAGCTGGCTTCGGGGCAAGTCTTTACTGGAGAGGAAAGCAGCAAAAACACTCCACATTGACAATTATTCTTCAAATAAATGTCAGTAGTTATTTACTAAGAGCCCGTGTGCTTAATGTTGTAGTTAGGTAGGTATTTATTTTTAGTACCTATGTACTTTATGTTAATTAGATTTTAGTTTAGTTATTAATTTAGTATGACTAAACTATACCTAACTAAACGTTTAGATGTTTTGTTTATATAATTAGTAATATATATGAAGTTACCACCTACAACATTAAGTTACTACAGAGGTAAATTTAGTAGGTATGTATTTACAGTAAGAAAACATTAACGGCATAGAACTACACGCCACGATTTCAAATGATCAACAAAGGTAGCTTCACTAGATTTGGCAGTGAAGTAACTACAAATAACATGTGGTGTTTTCTTGCGTTTCTTCGCCTTGTGTTTTAATTATGATCTTTTAGATACTATCGCCAACCCGTTTGGCTATCGAAGCAGCGCGTGGGTACGTGCCTGTAAGTGTGTGTGTAGATTTAAACACAGTGCGTGTCGATCACTTTGAATACAATCTTGATTGTAAGTACGAAGAATTATAAGCCGTTTGTATTTATATTTAAAGCTCCAAATAGTGTGATGACCGCAGCCTGATTCTCCGCAGAGAAAATTGAACTTTATTCATGAAACGCGAAGTCAGTACTTTCTAGAACACTTGGATGTATTAGAATCAATGTCAGGGCGTTTAGTTTTGTATTCGAAAAATAGACTCTACCTTCTAAAGATAAAACACACGTTTCTTTAAACTCCCTTGAGTGGAGCCCTACGGGCTCAAAGCAAAAACTAAAAGATTTATGTTTGTTTTTAACACGGGAGGAAATAAATGGTTAAGTATGTCACGTCGGTATCCAGTAGCTTTTAGATTTTTTTGCTCCTGGCTATTACATCACACAGGTTTCCTCATGATATTTTTCTTCGCCATGAAGCGAGTGCCATTGCTACTACCAATTAGGTATATGAATTTATAGTAATATGCAGCTTCCAACCATTGTTGGAAGCTGCATATTACTATCCAACCATTCGAAAAACACCTCGTTCTAGGTATACACAACAGATCCATCTTTACGTAACCAAAGCTCGAGCATAAGTAAAAAAACGGTATTGACATAACAGTCTCGTACCTACCTAAAACATATAAAGACAGAATCACATTTCACGAAAACTGTTTCATCGCAGCACACTCGAGAACAAAGGAAATGCGGTGCGAGTGAGACGCAAGGCAGGCGTTCTCGCTCGCACCACAAAAAGGGCTAAAATTATGACGTAATGATAGCCCTCGTTGCTCCCCTGCAGCGGGATGCATTCAGCCGACCAGAGTCCCCCTTTGATCGCTTATCGTAAGGCACCACGGTCGGTTTTCCTTTAGCCCACGGCCGCGCAGTGTTTGGAAGTGGTGTGTAACCGCGGAGGCCGCTCAGCCGGTTTGGATATAAACATGAAGTGGCCGGTAGCGGGAGCGGCGGCGGCGGCGGCTGCGGTATCAAACATCATCATGGTCTACGGAGCCCCGAAACTAAAACAATTACATGGAGAAAAAATTTAAACACAACTAAAAACCCAACATCATTGCTTGCACAATAAGCCATTACGTTACTTTATATAATATATAGATACGGAAAGCCGGTAAAACTAGACAAAGAAGAGGTACCTACTTCAATTTACTTCGACATACTTTTCAGTTACATCCGCTGAGCTTTCCTCCTGTGCTTCTTTTCGCAACAAGCTGACTACTAAAAAAAGATTGTACTTATAGAAAAAGGATCCACCGCGCTATCTAGCAACCAGGTAGGTGGATCCTTTTTGTAATCACCGTATATTCATTCTTATCTACCACTTCGCTTTAGATATGTAAACTTGTATATCTAACAGATAGGTACTTCCTTCAGGTAAACTACAAAGGAAGGAATTTGTAATGTAACCTAGGGAAAGTTGGCAGAAACTAAACTTTACCGAGTTTATGACTGAAACTTTTAACGGGACTGTTTTGATATCACAGTGAGTCCGTCGTGCCTGTAGGGCTTATGATAATTATGTTGTTGAAGGTGGCTGTTCCTCTACTGAGTCTAACAAAGCTTCTTAAACTTAAATGACAAATAATATGACTAAAACATAGAAATGTAGCTACGATTAAGTTGAAGAGAACTGGACGGTGAGGTTGGGGGTACCTATATACATACAGTTCAGTTTAATAACTCCGTTTTCTTTGTTAAACTATAAACTTGCATAATATTTTTACTTTGCTCCACTGTGTTGCTACAAGGTTCACACTATCAGTAGATTTTATCTAATACGACATTCCATCCAGTATGATAGTTTAACCAGTGTAGGTAAGCTTCTTTGTTATAGATTTAATTAGAATGAGTGTTTCGGGTCAGTAATTTCTAGGCCAGTTCGTTTCAAAGTGGAATCTGTTGCAGCGGTCATACAGCATCGAAGGTCTGTGTGGTGTAGAGCAGCAGGAGCCGCCGATCAGCTGGCATGGCAGCGCCTTGCGGCCCTGGCAGCGTGTGCTGCGAATGCTCCTGTGGCAATCAATCGCGCTTGTCCCCGCTCGGGCGTCTCCGCCGCCGCTCGGCCGTGCCCGCCGCAGCTGACGATCTGTTGCTATGTGCACTTGCACTAAGGATAAAGCGACATTTTACAATGCACTAACCATTGCCATTTTCAGTAGTTTTTACGTAATGTCCTCGTGTTACAAAAAATACTCTTTCATTGTTAAAGGTGACGCGATTGCCCTCACCTTAAAACTTCAACAAAGAGAAATATGAAAAAAATGAATGACAAGTTACCTACGAATTTGTTGCCAAAAGTTGAGTGGAAGAAAAAATAATAATTGGCAAGTTTTCCGGGCCAGGCATCAGCGTTATGTCGGAAAGCTCGTAAGTTAATAGCCCTCGGTGTGTACGTGACCGCGTACCCACACAGACGCGGTGGGCCGCGCGGGGCGCGACGCAGGACGGCAAGGGCGCAAGCGGCAGCAGCGCGCACAAAGAGCGGCGCGGCAAGCGCGCTCGTGCGCCGCCGCCGCAGCGCGCACCGCCGCGCCGCGCGCCCCGCCGCTTACGCCCTTCCGCTACTGCAGCGCACCATAGGCCGCCCGCCCCCCGCGCCGCCACCCGCCGCCCCGCGCCGCTCCGTGCGCTAGAGAGAGTGCATTTATGACTCCCTCCGGTTGCCAACCTTTTCTCGACGGTTTTTATTCAAGCTGAAAATAATTCTTCTATAGGTACTCAAATTACTGCAATCAGAAACTACCTCTACCTCATCACAGTAACTGAATGTTACCGTGATGAAGAGATGATGACACATTTGGGAAAATGGGTATAATTTTTGGTATTAGTAAATGAACCTTTTAAGTGTGTAGAAGAACCATTACAAAATTCGAAAAAACTTTTCCTAATGTCAAGTCAGTTACACTTACACTTTTAGCGGGCCAGGCCAACGCCAACATCGGGCTGGTTGGCGACCCCGGGGTGCCTCCCGCAGAAACGCCGCTTAGTAACAGCCGAATGAAAGCGAGCCTCCTCACCAATCGACACACAACCTTATCTTGTATTAGTGAAGGCTCTATTTTGAATAACTCGTCAGTAGTTATTGATCGAAGCTTACGCGAAAAAGTTTTGTATTTATCGCCTACAAACTACACAACTTTAACATGTACTGGTTTTAATCGTGCGTTCGTAACTTATTCATCAATGGGTAATCAACGCATATAACTTAACAATATTAGTTATAAAGAGTGCTTGGAGAACGTTATAAGCTTCGTTCGATATCTACCTGATTGTATTAGGGCCAAAGATACAAAACCGGAGACTTTTCGAGGAGACATTTTCTTACGTCAGCTGGAAGTGTTGTTAGACGTTCTTCTCGAGTATACTTCAAGATAATATGTATTTATTCAGATGAAAATTGTTTATAAAATATTTTTTTTTTGTAGTATGATATAATTTTTTACAAGTAAGATAATGGTGATAATACTAGCCAGAAAAAAATAACACCAATAAAAGGATTAGGTTGAGAAGGTACTTTAATTACATATTTAATCTTTTTAAGGATTAGATATCTATAGGTCGGAATTCGGGACCAGCAGCAGCTTTGTTAATATTCTAAAGCCATTTTGATGGAAAATACATCTTTTTTACTTTTCCCTCGCCGCTACAGTGTAAAAAGTGACTAGGTAGAGTCAACTGCATATCATTAGTACTTCACATTCGCGAACTCTATATACTCAATTAACCTGCGTTTTACGAACAGGCTGTTAATGTATACATCTGTGAATATCAGTTATTTTTCTTTTTGTTACGCACTTAGGCCTGTTAGTGTACCTACGACAAACAGGGAGTAATTCACACATTTGCTGCATTGCACCTAGAACTTCGAAAATTCCTATAAGTATGTGTTTCATTCGAATATTGAATTGCATTTCAGCATTCGAACTTTTCGTAAGAACAAGCACTGAATCAATTTGCTTGGTTGAACTCTTTTCCTATACCGCCAGCGAAAGGGACAAAATTGAAGATTGAAGACTGCCAAGGAACTTGTCAATTATTTTCTGGCGGGTTTTTTGTTAAACTGACGTGAAACATTCGGAAGAGATCGCTTTAAGCTATCTAATAGCGCTAGATCTCCAATTGTATACAGCAAAACTAATTAACAAAACTAAATACCTATCAACAAAGCAAAAATAATAGCAAGCAAATTATGTAAGATTTTTAATCTGTTATGTTTTCTAGTGTAAAATAAGAAGTTTAGTCCAAAATGCAGTTGGTCTTATTAACTGTACCTTTTAATGGCAATAAATACTTTTTATCTTTTTTTTATTATTATTTTATTTTAACGAAGTTAAATTCCACTATGTTTTGAGGCCTTCACAAACTTATAGAATTGACATCTAAGGGTGACATTGCATACATAACCTCACGCCTGTATCCCAGAGGGGTAGGCAGAGACCAGGGACTGCCACTTGCCACGATCCTGACAGATCACCTTCGTTTCATCGACGTTCATAAGTCGTTGCATGCACGCACGCCGGTTCCGGGTACTATTTATCTTCCCTTTTGCTAATACACCTCCTATTTGGTTGACGTATGTCCACATGGGACGTCCCTTACCGGCCCTTCCGAGGGTGAAATTAAAAAGACTTTTATTTCTAAATATGCCTGCCCCGTGCCCCGCCCGCCCCGCAAGCGCCGCGGGGTGCGGGACGCGGTGGGCAACAGGCTCCCCCCGCCCCGCCCCCGCCCGCCCCTATGATCCCGAATCAGCTGCTCAGGCAACAACACTGAGTTTGCTCCACCGCGTCTGCTGCGCCTACGTAGCTAGAGCTCCGTAGCTAGCCAAACACTAATTCTAGATTCTTTCGCGAAACACATAGGGAGATAAAATATTCGATTGAAGTAATTCGAGGTTAATTGAAAAGAATATTGTTTTTAACTATAATGTCCCCACCGAGGGGCACGGGTCTCTTCGCTAAGGAAGGTATAGGCACCACCATGGGGGCCAAGTCCGCATTGAAAAAATATGTTTTGGTTTATTTGTACGCCTTCACGAATAAATGAATTTATTTTTGGGTCAATTTTTGTATATATTAATTATTATAGAATTTAATCTGAAACAGGCAGTCATCCCAGCATTACCTGTTAACCTTATGGCTATTTTTAAATACCGATTTTGTAAAGCGGTATTACCAAACGGCTAACAAACTGCAGAGTTTACCGCCGGGTGCAGATTGACAATAAAACGAATCTTATTAAATAAAAATAGAAAGAAAAAAAAAAGTTCAGGTCTTGGATGTTTACATGTTTGTGATGTCGTTGTTTCTGGTTCCCACGACACAGGGTATCCTAGTGTGGGGCCAGAAGCAATGTATGTGCCTGTATGTAAATGTTATGTTATGTTAAATAGGACCACTCCTTATTTACAGTTATAAAAATATAATAATAATTATATTGGCCTTTTTGCATCTACTCAATGAGATGATTTATACAGCGTCCAGTGGTATCTTCACTCACACTAGATGGGTGAAGGGACCACTCCGACGCTGTAGTGCCTGGGTCATGGTTTTATAGATGGTGTAGGCTTGCCCAGCACCTATACCATCCTGACAGCTTAGTTGGCCTAGCCCACAGGAAAGACTAGTCAATACGTGCGGAGCCAACCAAGCCGCGGGTTTCCTCACGATGTTTTCCTTCACCGTTAGCGTGTGGTATTGCGACTGCAAATTCGCAAATGTACGTAACTTTGAAATTAAACAAAGTCATTGGTACATGCCCGCACTCGGGATCGAACCTGGGGCTCTCGCTTGCCAGTCTATGGTTCTACCCACTGAGCTACCACCGCTGGGTTATAAAAATATAACCACTTTAAAACACTCCACAAATTCAATTTACTACTTCACCAGAAGTACTGAAACTGCATTTGATAAGTGTTTTAGAGATGTTTCTAGGTATATCTATCCTTGTAAAATATGAGATTACTCTCTGAACAATAAAACTTTAGGAGTGTATTCCTGAAACTACAAGACGCGCCGTCAGGCTGCTGACAGATATCTTCCACTCGCCAAACTTTCACTGTCTTCTTCTTCGTCGTTTCCTCATGGCTGAGGGACGTGACTAAGGGCAGCTTCCGCCACCAGCTCTCTCCATTTAATTCTATTACGCGCCAGATGTATGGCTGCTTGTAGGGTAACTCCCGAAGCTTTAGTTATTAAGTCTGTCCAACGCGTCGGTGGTCGTCCTCTGCTTCGTTTCCCGTTCGCTCGACCGGTAATGATAACTTTCATTGCACAGATATATTCTAACCTAGTAGACTGGCATTTTTTTCATTCATATAGGCTCTTGGATACCCTATGTATTAATATTATGTATTTATTTTCTTTTGTCCCGCGTCCACCCTGAATCAATCCCCGCGTGCAGTCGCAATCGAGTGGGCAATCAGCACTATTTTTAGGGTTCCGTACCTCAAAAGGAAAAAACGGAACCCTTATAGGATCACTTTGTTGTCCGTCTGTCCGTCCGTCCGTCCGTCTGTCAAGACCCTTTTTCTCAGGAAGGCGTGGAGGTGACAGTAGACCTGAGTAATTGATATTTATATCAATAACTCAGGTCTACTGTCCCTTGAAGCTGTGAAAAAATCAAACTTCTAAGCCAACGCAATCAAAAGATACAGCCGTTTATGCCGCAAATTTTCGACACTTGCAAGGGAATCAAAACCTACAGGGTGCTTCCCGTGAACTCAGAATCTTGAAATTTGGTACGAAGCAACGTCTTATAGCATAAATAAAGGAAAAATTACGAAAACCATAAATTTTTAGTTACATCACATAATATATTTTTTTTTAATAATTTTAAACTTACTACCCATTTCCTCATAAACGCGTAGAGGTATTAAATTGAAATTCATACCAAATACTCAGGTCTATAATACCTTTAAGCTGTAACATGTCGTAATGAACGAACTTTGTAAACCTTGCAGGTTTGTACGGAACTCTCGGTGCGCGAGTCTGACTCGCACTTGGCCGGTTTTTTATTCCCGATCTTACCGCAATATTTGCAATAAGCGACCTTACCTCGCTCGAAATACAGTCTATCTTCGTGTACAATTACCGCAATCGATGTAGGCGAAGATCGAAAAAATAAAAAAACTAAATGGCGTCACCCTTTTAGGGTCTCGGAGTCCAATGAATAAGGGGATCTATATTGGTGAGTACGTAAGTAAAATCACCTAGATAATATACGCACACCGCACTATTCTTTGCCTGATTCTCTGAATTGGTCTGTCTGAGGATGACTCATATAATCACACTTCGGCAAGCTGATGACGGGGCGCTTTGGCGCTCATCAGGGGTGGGCTATGTCCAGCAGTGGACTACATAATATAGCCTGAAGAAGAAGGAGAGGATGACTCAACCCTGGGCCCTGTTAAGCATTTTAAACTTCATTAGTGAAACTGAGCTTTATTAGTGTATACGTGTTTATAGTATAAAAATAACAAAAAGAAACACAATAAAAGTACCGAAATGTGACTGTGCAATAGGTCACACACACAGACAATTAAATATACGATGTTGAATTAAAGTCCCGCCTGTTTAGCAGTCTCGGTTTAGTTTCACTCAGCATTTTAGTTTTGGTTTGTTATATTGTGTTTTTGAGCGTTTTCATTATTTTTATAGTAGTAGCATTGCTGTCTAGTGTCGAGTAGTAAGAGTCGGTTCTAAAAATAGTTACCACAGATATTCAGATTTCTCATGTTTACTTTTTGACAAAACGTATGATAAAACAAGTTATGATTTTTATTCCATTGGTGGCGCTAGTTAGCGTCCCTAAGCGCCTTAACCCTTTGATAGCATAAATTTTTAATTGGTTTTGAACTCAAAGTGATAAGGTTCAATTTATGGTGGGCACTATTTGACCAGTGCCCGTTAAAGGGACAGTAGTTAGATATCTACAGCGACATCTAGTGCAGAATAATGGAACGTCTAGCAAAATAGATCGGGAATTTTGTAAAGTTCTTTTATCAGAATCCTGCTTATTTCATCTAGCTTTTGACCGCCTCGCATCGACGAATTCAAATCTTATTTGTTAAAATCTGAGGTTTGTTTCAAGAATTATGATCATAATAGCGTAATATGTTCGTAGATGAGTAAATTTAATAAAATGCGCGACGCACGTGTACGTCTAGTTGACGTCATACTGCTATTTAAATTAAAATAAATTAGCCATTTGTACCGCGATAAAGGCGGTTTAGAAATATTATCATACCCTAATAAAGAAAACCGGCTGAAATAAGGTCAGTAGGATTGTTAAGTATTTTACGTACTAAACAAGCTAAATATAGCACATAACAAAGACGGCATTTCACGTGGGCTGGTATTATCTTCACTTGTGATGACTACATACATAAGTAGGTAACACTTTCATAATATCTATGCACCTAATTACGTAGGCTGCGGCCGGAGGTTCCAAAAAAAACCGAAATTATTTAATATAAATTTAATTAAAAATTACAATAGGTACTTATGGCTAATTATGCTAGTAGCCGATTCGAAGTATGAATACGGAATGACGAAAGTAAAACTAGGTAGATACACCGAGGAGGAAATGCAGCGTCAGCTGCCTCGTGTCGCGCCTGGCTGTTGTTCACCGTATTGAGGTAATTGCCGCGCCAGCGCTATGCCTGTGGAGTCCGTATGTAACACCTCCACCCTCAGATCAGCAACTATTTGGGCACGTTGAGTGAAAATGTTGCTGGGAACCTTCCCTTGGGTTCATCTCTTTTCTCGATGTCTTCATAGGTGTGCTTCTTAGGTGTGGGTGGCTCAGGCTCTTTGCGTTTCTCGCAGCTCCAGAATCCGTAGTGATAAGTTAGGGTTGCAGTTACAAGGGCGCCGCCGATCACTACTATAATGTAGAGAGGTATCGTCGTGTGGTACAGGACATCTGGTTGCGCCTTTTCGGTTTGGACAGGAAGCTGCATCATGATCTGGTCCTGGATGCTGTGTAGTCCTTGTAAGTCGATTGAGTTGAGATGTACGCTCTTCGAGGTATCAGCTTGCTTGTCAGCGTCGTACGGAACCTCCGTTAGTTTTAGGGGTTGTCCTCTTATCTCATCGTTCTCGTTCGTTAGGGTGAACTCTGTAGTACGCAGATAACAGTTGACAGGGATAGTGATAAGATAGCTTCCTTGGATTGAGCTGAAGTCATCTCTTCCGCAGGTTAACTGTACTTTCGTAGGTTGTGGGAAAGACAGTACGTAGTGCTGATCGTCGAGTTTCTCCATGGCCTCCATAGATAGTTGAACGGTTGAGAAGTGACAGGATTCCTCTAGGTTTTGATGCAGGATGAGTTCTTGAACGCAGTCAGGCTGGGTGCGAAGTTGAAGTCCTATCTCCTTCTCGCAGAGAAACCAGGTACTAAACTTCGGGCATTCTGCCTCCATGTACACGAATGAATCCTTGTTAGTTGCTATAAAAGGATGGGAAGGAATAAGGGCCTGGTTATTTTTATTAGGGACTATGGATAGTCTATAAAGGTCATAGGTACTTAGGGAAACTATGGGAAACCGAAAGATTATAACTAACTGTTTCTCGTTATAATATGATCCTGATTTGATTACGTCATAATACTCTCGGAGCTCTAATCTTAAAACCTGATCCTTATTATATATAACTTTTAACTTATCTATCATTGAACTTAATACGTCTATATCTATCATAGAATGATGAGTGCTCGATGCACGAATAAATGCTAAGCTATTTTCTACCCTAATTAATTCCGACAGAAGGTCGTCTATGTTTTCTCTCATTACGTCTAACAGTTGCGCAAATCTAGCGTGTTTAATCAGACTAGACTCTCTGTACACATTGCTATCTAGTAACATATTCAGCGTATCGTTTATTTTACTCTGGTTATCTATGAGTTGCTGTAAAACGTTAGTGTGTCGAGACATCCATTCTTTACTAAGGCTTACGTGTTCATTAAATTGAGTGACTACCTTATCTTGGTTTTTCTGTAAAGCTTGAATTGCACTGTTAAACTTGATTGCGTCAACGTAATCCAAGTTACCAGTGATACTTTTTATAACCGAACCGAGACTGTCTACAAGACCTCTTTTAGCGCGATTGGGTTCTAAGGATCTTAACTGAGATTTTACCTTGCCAAGCTTGCTAGTAAGATAATGTATCTGAACCTCATAGAGTAAGTAGGTATCGTTTATGAATCGCGTGCTAATGCTATCTAGCTGAGTCTGTAAAAAGTTAATCTTATCTTCGATTTCATCTAGTTGGATAAACTGGAGGAAAGTATGATGGTGGGTCGTCAGTCTGGTTGGTCCTAGCTTATAAGGCAGCAGTCCGGGTCCATCTGCTAGACTCTCAAGTCTTATCTCTTGAGGCCGCGTCACGTGGACGAAGATTAACAGCAGAGTCCTGTAACAAGGTAGCTTCCTTAGGGGCTCGTTTTAGCCTTGACTTAGCTACAGGGCCGCGTTTCTTTGATGTATAAATATGTATCGGCAGGTCGGCTAAAACTCTGTCCTGCGTATAGCGTGGGGTAGTTTTTTGCCTACTAGCAAAAGGGTTCCTGATGAAAACCTGCTGATGGGGTTCGTATTCCATCTCGGGTTCACGATCTTTATTCCTGTTGTTAATTAAAGCAGTACGGTTAGCAAGTGAGGACTCGTTTATAATATCGTAGACCTTTTTCATCTGCTCCTTATGGTTTTGCGTATACTGCTGTAACAGCTGTTGGTTTAAATCAACGTCACTGAGGTCTCTAGCCACTTAGACGTCCAGGTCGCGCGGCCACGGAAGCCTTAACCGTCCGCGCTCGCGAATTACATTTTTTGCGATTTTTTTGCACATTTTTGCACATAACCATTGTTAGAAAAACTGTAATAACTATAGAACTGCTGCAGCTACCACAAAATAAAGTATACTTCCGAATAGCTTATGAAATGCACTAACAGATAAAGTAAAAATTACGGCTCCAAGTAACATTTTATAATTAAATTCAATAGAATAAATGAAATCAATTGTGGAAACATGGCGTGACGCGGCGGTAATTGAAAATGTCAATCTGTCGTTGTATGTAACACAATTCAGTTTTTTTTGTATTTAATCATAAAGTGCAAATCCTTACGATTATTTTGATATATAATACATTGAAAAATAATGAAAACTTACATTTTAAAAGCAGATTGAAGTCACCTCACGTAATAGATACGAACTGATTTTGTTTTGACACCGAAGCTTTTTTTTTATTCGGAGACTTGGCTATGACATCAAGCATCAATTGAACGAATAATTTACCACAGATTATTGTAACAGCCGATTCGAGAAGTTATTTGAAAGTTTTCATTCAAAAAAATCGATTTTACTGACGCCAGTCCGCGAAGTAACTATAGTTACGTAGACGTACAAGATCAAAGTGACCGGTTAGTAAGTCAAAGGGTCGACATTTAGTGAAGCTGTGAATTGAGCTGTTATAGCCTATAATTGCATAAGGCATAAGGTTCACAATTGGTTCATTTTTATGCTGTAACTTTAGAATTCTGAGATGTTCAAGTAAGGTCGAATGGAAGCGTTCAATATTGCCGTTGTCGTTAGGGGAGTGAGCTAAGATCTTATGATGGTTTATCTTATGTAGACGTGTAAATTCTGAGAACAACTGATTGGTGAATTCTGTTCCGTTGTCTGTAACGATGGTTAGAGGTACTCCATGGTGGGTACAGAATTGTAACAGCGCCTGAAGGATGCTGACAGCTGTTCCATCTCGCAGATGGTATGCCTGTCCGTACTTAGTAAAGACGTCTATCAGGGTTACATACTTCTCACTCTGGACTGTGAATAAGTCCATATGGACAATTTCAAAGGGCTTGGTTGCCGGGAGCACTATATTGAACTTGGGCCTAATGGGGTTTCTGTCATACTTTGCCTGTCCGCAGACTGTACATTCGTTAATGAATTTAGTAATTTGATCTTTCATTTTTGGCCAATAGTACTTGCGTGAGAGGGCTAAGTAGCATTCGTTTATTCCACGGTGGTTTGCTTTACCGTCGTGATATAGGCGAATGATATCTTGCTGACGAAGGTATTCTTTTACGTTTTCGAGTTCAGACTTACAGAGGGTTAAGTTCATGGAAGAGCTTTTGAATTTATCTTGTATGATGGGGATGACCTTGTACATTCCAAGGGGTGGATTTATCAAAATGGCAGTTTTGACCTTGGGATTGACGTATTCTTTCAGTGCGTTAACTAGATCGCTTTCTAAGTTCGATTCTGTTAGCTGTACAATTATGCGAGTGTGAGTGTCGAACGGTTTCGTCACTGTCGGCTTACGTTTGACATCGCTTACGATGGTGAAAATAATTTGCCTGTGAAATTTATTAAGGGGTTCATCTGAAACTGGGACTTCGAGTATGGGGTGTTCGTTACTCGTGTGAACGGTCTCGGTAGAGGAGTCTGCTACGGTTGGTGGACTTTCTGTAGGATTGGGGAGTATAGAGCAAAGTTCGTCAATGATGGACTTTGATTCCTCATTATGTATCTCTACCCGTGAGAGCGCGTCAGCGTTGCTATTAGCTTTGCCCTTTTTGTACGTCACAGTAAAGTCGTATTCGCTAAGTCTCAGTCGCCATCTAGTGAGACGTGAATTTGGTTCTTTTAAATTCATCATCCACTGGAGGGGCTTATGGTCGGTGACTACCTTAAACTTGCGTCCGAATAGATATGGCCGGAAGTACTTGGTAGCCCAGACAATGGCTAGTAGCTCTTTCTCAATAGTACTGTAATTAAGCTCACTCTCGTTCAGAGTGCGAGATGCGTAGCATACAGGCTTGTCTGATCCTATTGGGCCTTGGGATAGAATTGCTCCAATAGCGACGTTAGAGGCGTCCGTAGTAAGGACGAATTCTCGACTGAAGTCGGGATATTGTAAAATGGGGTCGTTAGTAAGAAGTGTTTTACACTTTTCGAAACAGCTGATGTACTCAGTGTCTAATGTGACCTTTTTACCCTTCTTTAGACACTGCGTGAGGGGCTTCGTTATACGAGCGAAATCAGGGATGAATTTTCGGTAATATCCGAGAAGACCTAAGAATTGCTTTATCTCCTTTGGGGTTTTTGGAATTGGGTACTTCATTATTGCTGAGATTTTATCTGGGTTCGGTTTGATACCGTCTCTAGTAATGACGTGCCCAAGGTAAGCTGTTTCAAGCTTAAGAAATTCCGATTTATCTAATTGAATTTTGAAATTCGACTCTCGGAGTCGCTGAAGGACCTTTTCAAGGTTGACCATGTGTTCTTGGAGAGAAGTACTGAAGACAATGATGTCATCCAGGTAGACTAGACATATTTCGTTTTGGAGACCTCTGAGGACATTGTCCATGACTCTCTGAAAGGTGGATGGAGAGTTTTTGAGTCCCATGGGCATTCGCAGATACTCAAAATGGCCATGTTCTACATTGAAAGCTGTTTTGGGGATATCAGAGGGGTCCATCTCGACTTGGTAGAAACCACTTGCCAAGTCAAGGGTTGTAAAGTACTGACACTTCCCTAATTTGTCAAGTACGTCATTGATGTTAGGTATGGGGTACTTGTCATCGACTGTCTTCTCATTTAATTTACGAAAGTCGACTACCAGGCGCCACTTCTGTTTGCCTGAAGCATCGGCTTTCTTGGGAACTATCCAGATGGGTGAGCTCCATGCTGAGTCTGAAGGTCTTATTATGCCTTGGTCCAGCATCTTGGTGATTTGGTCTCTAACCTCCTGTCTATGTATGAATGGATAGCGGTAGCTTTTGGTGTAAATAGGGACCTCGTCAGTCGTCCTAATCTGGTGTTTTACTCTATTGGTAAAGGTTAGGGGTTCGCCTTCGATATAAAACACATCCGCATATCGAGAGCAAAGGGTGATGAGATTGCCCTTTTCCTCTTCGTTCAGATGGTCGGTTCTTAAGCGCGAGATGACGTCTTGCGCGCGTGTATTAAGTCGATCTTCTATGTTACTACACTGTATGTTAAAGAGCTCAGCTTGCGCTGGCTGGTCGAGTGAAAAGATAACGTCGTTCGGTGTCGGGTTCTCGACTTCAAGGTAACCACGACTATTGGTGACCGTTGTGAGGCATTGGTGGATTATGCAATTACAGATCACTTGTTCCTCTATTAACACATCGCCGTCCGGGGCGTTTATAGTGTAAGGTTCTTTAATTAAAAACAATTATTATACTTTATTATTTACTATTGAGCATTTATTACAGTCAGTCGCGAAACAAAATAGGAAAAAGGTACTTCGGGGGGCTGGCAACCGAGGGCGGGGCCGGTGAAGTGATTTCGATGCTCGGGGCTTTTTTGGGTTTAGTTGGTTTTTGCGGTGGATCGTGTGGGAGATTATGGTGTAAAAAGAAAAGCATTGAGGTAGTTTAGAAGGTTCTGAAACTGGTTGCTCCATGTTGGTTAGAAGAAGAAGGATAATATAATCGTGAAACTGAGATTTGGTGGTTTTATTGAAGAAGAGGTTTTACAAATCAGAAGCCGGGATAACCAGCGCTAAACTGCTTGCGGACAATGGATGACGGCGCGGACCACGACTGCAAAAGCGACGATGGCCATCGCAGACTCGCTACTCCTGCCCGGGGTAGATCCTGTCACAACTCGAGAATAAGTGGACGCTCCCGTAGTCGAAGTCGCTTGAGTGAGCGCAGTCGAAGTCGATGCCTGAGAGCACGGGAACAAGAATTGGCGCACGAGCGAGAGCGAGTCTACAGACTGGAACGAGATCTTCAGAGGGAGAGAGACAAGGAGTTCGGGAGACGACGGAGTAAATCGCGCAGAGACCTGCCTACGGTACCGCCAGTTGACCAATTGCGGCACCATTCCTGTGGAGACGAGAGGCGCCAGGGCCGCAGTCGCAGCCGAGAAGACTTGCAGCACCAGGAGACTGTACAGCGGCGTAGGGACGAGAGGCCGAGCAGAAAATCGGTACACTCCACTAAAAGGTCATGTAGCCCTTCATTTTCTTCTAAAGATGTCTTGAATTTAATCAGATCAATAAAAGGGGACCTGGCATCCCAGCCGTTAAATCAGGGTACACAAGTGAACAAAAGTTTTGATTCAAAGAATATTTTGCCTGAATTTGACCCTTCAACCAGAAGCCAACGCATGGAAGTCTGGCTTAAAAAAGTCAACGAATGTGCTTCTGTTTACGGCTGGGATGAGAGGACCATAATTCACTTTGCTATGCAGAAACTACGAGGACTGGCCAAAACCTGGTATGAGAGTCTGAATACTATTCTTTTTACGTGGCAAGAATGGCAAGAGAAACTAATGAGTGCTTTTCCTTGTGAACAGAACTATGGCCAGTCCTTGGAAGATATGCTGCAACGTAGGAGCAGGTTTAACGAGCCAATAGAAAAGTATTTTTATGAAAAATTGGCACTTTTGAATAATTGTGATATCAATGGTAAAAGAGCTGTCGATTGCATCATACATGGTATCAGCGATAAAACAATGAAATCCAGCGCTTTGGCCCTACGCTGCGCTGTCCCTGACCAGCTTTTGAGTTTCCTACTGAGCAACCGGGATTCGAATTTGCCTCATCAAAAATTCGCTTTCAAAAATAAAAGTACTAGTGACGTCGATGCTTCTGACAGGGGTCAGAACAGTAGGTCTTATCCCAAATCAGTTGAAAACGGCAGAAGCATATTTTGCTACAACTGCAAAGAAAGGGGACATCCGTATAACAAGTGCCTAAAGCCCCTCGTAAAATGTGGAAAATGCAACTTTATAGGACATAAAACTGAAACGTGTCCGTCAAACAGAGACGGGGTTGCAGCAAAGTCACATGATGTGCAGAAGACCATGTGCATCTGTAGTGATAATACAAATGATAAGTTTATAAAAGTGGTTACCGTCAACGAAGTTTCGATGGAAGCTTTTGTGGATTTTGGAAGTGAGGTGACACTTATAAAAGAATCTGCTATCACAAAGTTGGGTGTTCAGCACGATGGTATACCATCCACGATGATAGGTTTCGGCAAAGGGACAGTGCAGTCATTAGGGTCGGTCTCTTTAAATTTATCCGTCGACGGAGTGGAGGCAACTGTTCCATGTCGAGTGGTTGATGATGGGCTGCTCGATAAGGCTTTGCTCATTGGCCAGTCTTATTCTGAGCAACCTCACGTTGTTGTTTACAAAGACGCAACAAAACTCCAATTTCTAGATATTGGTGCCGAAATGCCTAAATTTTGCCCGGAGCATATAGACGAACCTTCAGTCAGAGTAAGGGTGGTAGGACATAGTAAACTCTATGGCGGTGCTAGTGTAAAGGCGGCAACTGATACCAGTTTCACGGGAACCATTCTATTAGACACCAAAGTAGTTGGTAAACCAAATCATCAGTACTTGGTTTGTGGTGGAGTTTACCAAGTAACAAATGGTTCGCTCTATGTCACTGTAATGCCCTGTTTGACCCCATGCCTACTTCAAGAAAGCACAGTGTTCTCTCGCGCAGAAAAGATAGAGGTTGTCAACAGAATTGTGATAACACCCGACGTTTGCAAACGTGACGAGAGTAATCATACTAGCTCCATTTGGGATGAAAAGCAGATTCGCCTGGGAGACGCAGTAGCAGATAGTGACAAAGCTAGACTGTTTGAGATGCTTGAACGTTATGAACACTGTTTTGCGCGCGACATGTCTGAATTGGGTTGCACGAATGCCGCCGAGATGCGAATAGAAGTAAACAGTGAACGTCCCGTTGTATATAGGCCATATAGATTGTCTCATTATGAACGAGATAAAGTTCGCGATATGGTAGATGAAATGCTCAAAGCCGGCATTATCAGAGAGTCAGTTTCAAACTACGCGAGCCCGATAATTTTGGTGCGAAAGAAAGACGGGAATGTTCGCTTATGCATCGACTATAGAATGCTCAATTCTATTACCGTAAAGGAACGATACCCGATGCCGATAATCGAAGACGAAATTGCCAGATTGTCCGGGCAAGCGTGGTTCATTACACTTGATCTAAGATCCGGGTATTATCAGGTGCCAATAAACGAGCAGTCTAAACACATGACTGCGTTTGTCACGCCGGACGGTCACTACGAGTTTAATCGTATGCCGTTCGGCCTGGCAAATGCGCCTGCTGTTTTTCAACGTATGATGAACCATGTCCTGGGTTCAGCCCGGTTTAACAAAGCTACAGTATATATAGATGACCTGCTGGTGTTCGGTAAAAATCCGATGGAATGTCTTGATAGGCTTGAAGAGGTGTTGAAACTCTTGGAGTGTGCCAATCTCAAGCTGAATCTCTCGAAATGCTGTTTTCTGGAGAATAAAATCGACTACTTGGGTTATGAGATAAGTTCGGCAGGCATGCGTCCGGGCGAAGGCAAAATTCAGAGTGTGGCAAATTTTCCGCGACCAGAAAATGTCCACGGTGTTCGTCAGTTTGTGGGGTTGGTCAGCTATTTTAGAAAGTTTATTTTAGGATTTGCACAACTGGCTTACCCACTAACAAAACTGTTGAAAAAGGACGCAACCTGGGAGTGGTCAGAGAGTCAGGAAGAGGCGTTCAAGAACTTGAAAACCAAGTTAGTCGAAAGACCTGTACTTGCAATTTATGATCCTTCAGCCGAGACTGAACTCCACACGGACGCGAGTAGGATTGGCATTGGGGGAATTCTACTGCAACGTTTGCCGGGCAAAAGTTCCTTTCAGCCAGTAGCGTATTACAGTCGGCAGACAACTCCAGAAGAGAAAAATTTCCATTCCTACGAATTAGAAACATTAGCTGTCGTTTGCGCGTTGAAGAAGTTTAGGGTCTTTCTGTTGGGGAAAAGGTGCAAAATTATCACAGACTGTAGTGCGCTGCGATCCACCTTTCAAAAACGGGATATCATACCCAGAATTGCGCGTTGGTGGTTG
Source organism: Yponomeuta sedellus (assembly GCA_934045075.1). Classification (NCBI taxonomy): domain Eukaryota; kingdom Metazoa; phylum Arthropoda; class Insecta; order Lepidoptera; family Yponomeutidae; genus Yponomeuta; species Yponomeuta sedellus. Next base: position 21,966,137 of record OW203738.1, read on the forward strand.
GCGTTACAGGAATTTGACTGTTCGGTAGAATATAGACCTGGAACAAAAATGTCCCATGTAGACGCTTTGTCGCGTAATCCAATTATTGGGGAGATTCCAGATATTGAACACGCTACCGTAATGGCTATAAGTGATGACGATTGGTTACTTACTCTACAGCTAGGAGATTCAGAACTTTGTAGAATCCGTTCTATTCTAAGCAGTGAATTGGACTCACGAGGCTTAGAGTACATCAAAGAAAATTACGTCATCCGCGACAACAAGCTTTTTAGATGTTTGAATGGAGACAAAAACAATGTTAAATGGGTGGTACCAAAAGGCGCTAGGTGGCAGTTATGCAGGATGAACCATGACGATATAGGACATGTGGGTTTCGAGAAAACATTAGAACGCGTCAAACGGAACTATTGGTTTGCCAAAATGACACGTTTCGTGAAGAAATATGTAGCCGCCTGTATAGAGTGTGCGTACGCTAAGAAATCTGCAGGCTCAAAAGAGGGATTTCTACATCCAATTACAAAGGTTGAGGTGCCGTTTCATACGCTCCATGTGGACCATTTAGGGCCATTTGTGAAATCCAAAAGAGGGCACACACACATATTCGTGGTTGTCGATTCATTCACGAAATTCGTATTTATACGATCGGTGAGAAATACCAAGACACTTAATGTCATTAAAGTGCTTGAAGACATATTTGATACCTTCAGAACACCTGACCGGCTTGTTAGCGATCGCGGTAGTTGTTTTACCTCACACGCTTTTAAGAGGTTCTGTCTCAACAGAGGTGTTAAACACATACTTAATGCGGTAGCGAGTCCCCGATCAAATGGTCAAGTAGAGCGGTATAATCGCACAATTTTAGATTCCTTGACAGCACAAAACTTAAGAGACAACGAAAAGGATTGGGACACCAAATTAGGAAGGATACAATGGGGACTCAATAACACGATTCAGAAGACGATAGGCAGGGCGCCAGCTGAAGTAATGTTTGGCACCTCAATCAACAGTGAGGTGAATCCAGTCCTAAACGAGATCGTAGATGAAACTCGTAAGCCATGTGAACTGGCGAGCTTGCGCAGAGAGGTGAAGGATAAGATTGACAGGGAACAAGTCCGTCAAAAGCAGTACTATGATAAAAAGAGAATACCGGCTCGCACATACACTCGTGGTGATCTAGTAAAAATTACCAAGACCGTATTTCAAAATGACGGCAAGAGCACAAAACTTCTGCCGTCATATGAAGGCCCTTTTCGAGTGATTAAAGTTTTGGGCAATGACCGCTATAAAATTGCCCCGATTTCTGGTTTTGAAGGGACAAAAAGAAAACGCAAAACAACTGTGGCGGCAGACCGTATGCAACCGTGGATCCATGTTGCAGCGCTAGAGGTTTATGAAAATGGAAATTATGAAAGTGATAATGACATGACTGATACTATGAATGATGAATGTGATTAATAAATTAGAATTGATTTAATGGATATTATTATGTTTGGTGGAAACTACGATTACTGTGATTAAGAACTTCGAGCCAATTTGTTGATACTGGTATATTGTTGATCTTAGTTTTGTTATTGAACACAGTGTATCAACTTTAATGATGTTGGTATGATGTCGATCCTAGTTAGTAAGTGGTTGATCACATTATGACCGTTCAGATAATAACGGCATTATGTTGATCCTATTAGCTAAGTTGTTGATCACATTGTGACCATTTTAATAATGTTGGCGGAATGTTGATCCTATTTATTAAGTGTTGACCCCATAGTGATGTTGGCAGAATGTTGATCTTAGTTATTAAGTTGTTGATCAGAATGTTGATCTTAGTTATTAAGTTGTTGATCACATTGTGACCATTTGAATCGCAATGGCATTATGTTGATCCTATTTGCTAAGTGGTTGATCACATTGTGACAATTTTAGTGATATTGGCAGAATGTTGATCTTAGTTATTAAGTTGTTGATCACATTGTGACCATTTGAATCGCAATGGCATTATGTTGATCCTATTTGCTAAGTTGTTGATCACATTGTGTAAATTTTTATGATGTTGGTAAAATGTTGATTCTCGGTAAGTTGTTAATCCCATTGCATTGTGACTATTTAGATCACAATAGCATGATGTTGACCCTATTTTCTGAATACTTAAACAGATTTGGAACTATTTTTGTGATATGAAAATATTTTTTCATCTTAATTTCATAAGTACTCATAGCTTAATTTCATAAGTACGTACATAAGTATCATCACTTGAATTTGTAATGATTCGAATAATTATGTTTCATGATAAAAAAAAAAATATATATGTTTCAAGGCAGTTATTATTATTTTATTATTATCATGACTATTTTATAAATTCGACAGTTGTAAGAAATAACTTTATCGGCCACGTGTAAGGTTTCACCAGTATCGTGTATGGGGGCATACACGTCGCCAGGATGGTCGAGTGTAAGGTTCTTTAATTAAAAACAATTATTATACTTTATTATTTACTATTGAGCATTTATTACAGTCAGTCGCGAAACAAAATAGGAAAAAGGTACTTCGGGGGGCTGGCAACCGAGGGCGGGGCCGGTGAAGTGATTTCGATGCTCGGGGCTTTTTTGGGTTTAGTTGGTTTTTGCGGTGGATCGTGTGGGAGATTATGGTGTAAAAAGAAAAGCATTGAGGTAGTTTAGAAGGTTCTGAAACTGGTTGCTCCATGTTGGTTAGAAGAAGAAGGATAATATAATCGTGAAACTGAGATTTGGTGGTTTTATTGAAGAAGAGGTTTTACAATAGGGATACGCACTAATTTTGAGGTGCCGGCTGGTATCATATCTTCATACAGGTTAACATTGCAAGAGTTGTACATGCGAATAGGGTTAACAGCAGATTTCGTTAGTAATTTTGAGTCTTTAAGGTCGATATTAGCCTCCCACTTAGACAATAAGTCTAACCCTATGAGTCCGTCAAAGTAATCGTGGAAACGATACACATAAAGCTTGATATCGTCCGGGTCGTTGAATTCCGGGAAACAAGGCAGTGTTATAGAGTAATCATTCCTACTCCTAGCGTGCACGTTTGTCACTTCGAACGGGTCGTAGTTAAGATGGTAGTTGGGGAAGTACTGTTCTATAGCTTCGGGGCTTAAGAAAGACTGATTTGCACCTGTGTCAATTAGAAGTCTAAGAGGTGGGTCTGAAATTTGGATGTACGGTAGCTGGCGTTGTGTCTGAAGATTGACCTCTATTTTGGCTTGCCTAATTTCTGAGCTGACTGAAAATCCTGATGTCCATGGCTAGGCCCTGGCTGTGGTTGGCCTTCAGGGCATAGCTGGTTATTGCCAGTGTCGTCATAGTGTATTACGTCGGGATTATATTCAATGCCATAGGTATTGTAGTTGGAATCGTCCGTGTAATAATACTCCGGATCATATTCAAACTCGGTGGGGAAGTATGCGTCATCGTACGTCGATGCACACTCATTCAAATGCATTTCGCGGGACTTAAAATAATTATTAGGTGGAGGGTTCCCTGCCTTACGCCAATCATGTCCTGTCATCATGCTATGAGGCAATGGTCTTGGGGTGAAATGCTGCACACCGCTCATGGGTCTTGGTGCAGAATTTTGGGGTGCGTTATTTCGTGGTGGCATACGAAAAACATTACTCTGGGGGTTGTAGTTGGGGGGTGCACTGCGGAACATTTGTTGCGTGCGCGTGGGCATGTTAGGCATGCGGTTTTGTGAAAAGCCCTGCTGAGGTGAGTTGAATTTAAAAGCCTGAGGTGGGCCTTGGTAACCTCTTTGTGCTACGGGGGCTGGCCAGTTGTTAACTGGGGGTTGGTAATGTTGAAGCCGGGGGGCAGTGTATGTGACGGGCATAGAGGGGGTTGGTATTTTAAATGACTGCTGGGTCTTAGGCTGGTCATTGCGCTGTTGTAAGTACATTACATTTAGCTCCTCCTGCACGTATTCAAGTGCCTTTTCGATGGTTGGGGGGCGCATACATCTAACCCTGGATCCTATGGGATCTTTTAGTCCACGTACAAAGGATTGCATTGCGACCCTTTTGTAAAGTGATCGCTTTGCTTCAACTGTGGTTAACACGCCTTCGTGCAGAGTAACATAGGTCATTATCGTACTGAACAATGTTTGGCAATGGTCATAAAATTCCTGAGGAGTCCTATTACCTTGTGCAGCTAATGAGAGGTCGCTGTACAGTGCCGTTTCGTCTCGTTGGTCTGAGAAATTATTAATAAGGGCGGTTCGAACGCCCAACCAACTATCAGGGATGCCGTTTGAGTTGATAGTTGAGGCGGCAGAGCCTGTGATTTTATTGAGTATACCATTTAGTAGGCATACATTCGGGAGTTCACTGCCGGGGGCTGTGCCCATATACTGATTTACTATCGTATCACATATATTTATAAATCTAGTTAAGACATTAGGGTTCCCGTCGAATTCGGGTACGAGTCTCAATGCTTTGAAGATAGTGTCTGGATCATGGGCTCGTTCCTGAGCCATCTCTCTTTCTCTGAATAATCTATCTAAGTCTAAATCTCTATTACTATCTATTCTACTTCGGCGAGCCTGTCGTGATGCAGGTATGCCTGCCCTAGAATCTTTCGGGTGAAAAATCTTGGGAGTTGGGGTGAACTTAGGAATAAGGAAAGCAACACAAGAACAATTCAAGTGCACTTACAATTTCATTCCGGTTCCTCTTGGTGAGTCGATGTCTGGAGTCTCCTCCTGGCTGCAGCTGGATTGTAGATTCTGTATACCCGTAGATAGAGTCTTGATAGCCTCCAGGTCAGGAACGCGATGTTTTATGGTCAGTTTTACCGCACGCGAGCTGACCCACGAGTATCCTACCGCCTGCGCCAATTACGTAGGCTGCGGCCGGAGGTTCCAAAAAAAACCGAAATTATTTAATATAAATTTAATTAAAAATTACAATAGGTACTTATGGCTAATTATGCTAGTAGCCGATTCGAAGTATGAATACGGAATGACGAAAGTAAAACTAGGTAGATACACCGAGGAGGAAATGCAGCGTCAGCTGCCTCGTGTCGCGCCTGGCTGTTGTTCACCGTATTGAGGTAATTGCCGCGCCAGCGCTATGCCTGTGGAGTCCGTATGTAACAACCTGGCTCGATGCCGTATACAAAATAAATAATTTAGTTATAATTTGTTCCTTAGCACGGGTTAGTGCATTAAAAATAAAAATAGTATAATCATGTGGGTACAGTGATATCGTTCCGATGTTAAACCTAACTGCAAAGTAGGTGGTCGGGGCTGTAAGTGATGCAATTTGCTTAAGCCAGATGTCGCTGCCTGTACGTAATACAGAGAATAGTGTAAAGAGGTTCGAAATTTCACTGATGCCGGTGAGTCGCCCATTGGCTCAATTGGTAGAGCGCTGGCACGGATAGCCAGAGGTTGCGGGTTCGAATCCCGGCATGGGTGAAATTTTTAGCCTCTAAATAGGTTTTTAAAATTGTCCTTAGCACGGGTTAGTGCATTAAAAATTAAAATAGAATAATCATGTGGGTACAGTGATATCGTTCCGATGTAAACCAAACTGCAAAGTAGGTAGTCGGGGCTGTAAGTGATGCAATTTGCTTAAGTCAGATGTCGCTGCCTGTACGTAATACAGAGAATAGTGTAAAGAGGTTCGAAATTTCACTGATGCCGGTGAGTCGCCCATTGGCTCAATTGGTAGAGCGCTGGCACGGATAGCCAGAGGTTGCGGGTTCGAATCCCGACATGGGTGAAATTTTTAGCCTCTAAATAGGTTTTTAAAATTGTCCTTAGCACGGGTTAGTGCATTAAAAATAAAAATAGTATAATCATGTGGGTACAGTGATATCGTTCCGATGTTAAACCTAACTGCAAAGTAGGTGGTCGGGGCTGTAAGTGATGCAATTTGCTTAAGCCAGATGTCGCTGCCTGTACGTAATACAGAGAATAGTGTAAAGAGGTTCGAAATTTCACTGATGCCGGTGAGTCGCCCATTGGCTCAATTGGTAGAGCGCTGGCACGGATAGCCAGAGGTTGCGGGTTCGAATCCCAGCATGGGTGAAATTTTTAGCCTCTAAATAGGTTTTTAAAATTGTCCTTAGCACGGGTTAGTGCATTAAAAATAAAAATAGTATAATCATGTGGGTACAGTGGTATCGTTCCGATGTAAACCAAACTGCAAAGTAGGTAGTCGGGGCTGTAAGTGATGCAATTTGCTTAAGTCAGATGTCGCTGCCTGTACGTAATACAGAGAATAGTGTAAAGAGGTTCGAAATTTCACTGATGCCGGTGAGTCGCCCATTGGCTCAATTGGTAGAGCGCTGGCACGGATAGCCAGAGGTTGCGGGTTCGAATCCCGGCATGGGTGAAATTTTTAGCCTCTAAATAGGTTTTTAAAATTGTCCTTAGCACGGGTTAGTGCATTAAAAATAAAAATAGTATAATCATGTGGGTACAGTGATATCGTTCCGATGTTAAACCTAACTGCAAAGTAGGTGGTCGGGGCTGTAAGTGATGCAATTTGCTTAAGTCAGATGTCGCTGCCTGTACGTAATACAGAGAATAGTGTAAAGAGGTTCGAAATTTCACTGATGCCGGTGAGTCGCCCATTGGCTCAATTGGTAGAGCGCTGGCACGGATAGCCAGAGGTTGCGGGTTCGAATCCCGGCATGGGTGAAATTTTTAGCCTCTAAATAGGTTTTTAAAATTGTCCTTAGCACGGGTTAGTGCATTAAAAATAAAAATAGTATAATCATGTGGGTACAGTGATATCGTTCCGATGTTAAACCTAACTGCAAAGTAGGTGGTCGGGGCTGTAAGTGATGCAATTTGCTTAAGCCAGATATCGCTGCCTGTACGTAATACAGAGAATAGTGTAAAGAGGTTCGAAATTTCACTGATGCCGGTGAGTCGCCCATTGGCTCAATTGGTAGAGCGCTGGCACGGATAGCCAGAGGTTGCGGGTTCGAATCCCGGCATGGGTGAAATTTTTAGCCTCTAAATAGGTTTTTTTTAAAATAAATAAACCAAATGATCAAGGTGCGTCGCGTTAGTCGCGTTATCAGCAACGTTAGTGCTGTGCTAACTGGACTGCCGCATTCCAACGAGGTGCACAGATATTGTGACCGTGTTATAAATAGCATCACAGCTGGTTGTGTGCGGGTGGTGCCCGGCGATGGGGCCCGCGGCAGACAACACTCTACATTTTCTCGGAACATTTCGTCCCCAAGTATTTATAGTATTTTTAATTACTCGTGATAATTGTACAAGTACATTTAACTTGTCTTAACGAAATTGTTTGTAAAGCTACCTTAATTCGCTACGTTTTAACAATTTTGCAGTCGCCATGGAATAAAGCGATGAAGCGCTCGTGGCCTAGGCGAACCGAGTGATTGGAAACAATCACGTGGTTAAGCAACACAGGCGCGGTCAGGTACGGGATGGGTGAGCGTCCCGTGACTACCGCTAGTGGCATTTTTCCGAGCGCTTCCGTGCTTCGCAAGGCACGTTAAGCCGTTGGTGCCGGCTGTCATATAATGGCAGTCGTTAAGCCATGTCAGAGGCCTTATGGGCGGCTTGATAACTTCTGACAGTAAGGCCCGCCACTGTCTTACAATCCTCCACCAACCCGGACTTGGCCCCCGTGGTGGAGTATGGCCTAACCTTCCTGCGATGTAGGAAGAGACCCGTGCTTCAGCAGTGGGGACATATAAGGGTTAATAACGAATAATAACATGGAATAAAGGCAATTAACTTTGCCTTTCATTTCGAGGTCGTGTCTTCGAACTCCGATGTGTGTCAATGACTGCGTAGGAAAACATAGTGTGAAAACCACACCAGAAATAAGTTACTGAATGTAAGTATTTGATAAATAAAGTTTGTAACCTTAATTTTTTTTTTTTTCCTTAATATTTGAAGTTCTGAATTTCCATCTTTGAAAGACTTCATCAGAACCTCACCAATTTACCCTCGAGCTTATATATAATTATATAATTATCCATATTACTTAATAAATGGATGAGCCTTAATTGCTCCTGTCCATCGAAGAGTACCGTTCTCCATCTCTGAAAGTCTTCATCAGATCTTACCAAAATTAAAATGGAACGAATGGGACGCTACACCTATTCGAAGAAAAAAAATTATCGGTTATGATTCGACGCATTTATGCGAAAAACATAGTCAAAAAAAGTAACATACGAGTCAAATTGATAACCTCCTCCTTTTTCGAATTCGGTTAAAAATAATCCATCGTAATCATCGTGGTCAATATTTAAATTAGTTGGACGACGAAGCTATAGATAAAATATTCTTTTAGAATATTTTTTTCTCCTTTAACTTTTGCTTGTATGAAAAAGTCTTATTTGTTGATTAATACGGAGGATATTGGCTTGCTAACGTATAGTCGCTGTGCAGTGAACTGGTTCGAAGCTGATTTGATTATCTATCTGCGGCTCAATGATGTCGCGATAGCATGAGGTGATGTGCATAGCAACAACGTACAAAGTAATCAAGCGTAACTCACGCGTGTATCCTGGATGGGTAGACAGAGATCAGGGTCGACCACGTGCTGCGATTCGGAAAGAACTTTTTCGCTTCATTAACATTAATGAGTCGTTGCGAGCACGCTGCTTAATTTAATATTAGTTTATATACAGGTATTACTTATAAAATTTAAAAGTTTGCTTGTTGGCAATCAAACGTGGGGCCACAGATAGTCACAAAGTCACGACCAAGAAATGGAGCAGCCTCATGACTTTTTGGTCAATTCGAAGCAAAGGGTCGCGGACGTGGACACCAAAGAATGAACTCCTTAAGCAATATCTGCCTGAATTATCAATAAAATAAGTCTAAAATGAGCAAGATAAAAAGTTATTAAAGTTAAATATGGCAGAACCATATTTACTGACACACTGCAAGATTCTTGCTGTTACGTACCTACGAAATCATACAACATTTGTTATTACCTACCTAACTAATATAACAGTTTACTAGACATTATTAGATGCATACGCAGGTCTACGAGTATGTGGCTAAAGTAAATATTTTTAATATCACATTGCTTCTTATAGGTACCTAAATAAGTTTTCTTATACTTCAATTATTTATTACATTTAGTACAATTTTATTCACTTCATCAACGTGTAGGTACAGCACGATAGCGTGTAGTATAAAAGAGCTTCATTGCTCTTTTCTGATCCTTAGGATTTACCTCTGCAGAGCTTCAGTCTTCTGAATCGGAGTCCGCCTGCTCCGTCTTAACGCTAATTTCTTCAGATTTTTCTGTAACAGTGTAACTGTCGTCGACCTCCATCACCATGCAGGGTGTGAGCATGGGTACGAGCTCACTGTCACGGCTCTGGCCGTCACTGGTCGGGTCCGAGTCGGGCGCCCGCTTTCCGTGGCGGGCCAGCGCGCGCCGCGTCTGCTCCTTCACTAGCGCGGCCAGCTCGGGGCTCAGGAAGCGATCGCACATCTGCAGGAACACGGAAGCCTCGCCGCGCCGCCGCCGGCCCGCCCGCGCCCCGCCGCCGCGCCGCCGTCGCCCGCCGCCGGACGAGTGTCTCGACGTCTGCGTGGCCGAGTCGGTCTTGAACAAGGGCGGGTAGTCCTCCGGGAAGAAGGTCTGCGTGTCGCGAGTGACATAGTGAGGGGCGGGAAGTAGGAACTTAGGCGCCGAGTTCTTCATGAGCACCTTACGGTTAGGCGAGGCGAGGATGCAGTGCTGGTCGAAGTGCGCCTCGCACACGCGGCAGTGGCGCGCCGCGCGCCCGTCCAGGTCCTCGCGCTGGATCAGCTTCAGCCACACGGCGCGCCTGCAAACACACCGTGTTTGTAAGCTTGCCAGTTTTGAAATAAGGTATAACTTTCTCAGCTTGGCAAATAAGCAATGTTATATCTTCTGTGTTATTTGTTCTAATATATATACACAGGGCGTTTATTGTACTATATACAATAAATTCCGTGTATCTCGACAATCTATCGTTTCGAAAACATTGAGGGCTTCTAATATCTACAATATTAAACAAAAAAAATATTGAAAGGTTTACTTTTGTACATCTTTATTAACTTTATTATGATCTAAGTATTAAAATATTATGTTACATCTTTGAAACGGGGAAAGTATCAGTTTCATGTTATTCTATTCCGAGTCATAGTAGTCTTCTTCTTCAGGATTTGTCTCGATCTTAATTAGCGTGATGCGACTTTGTGAATTTTCTTCTGTTTTAACGTCCAATAGAGGTTTGTTAAATGGCCCCCGGTCGTCAGCGCACGGCTCGACGTCGGGCTGCAGCGGGTCGGTAGCGGGATCGGCGTAACTCCGCACCAACTCCTCCTCGGATGAGGACTCTGACTGTCCCGTTTTCGCACGTTTAGTGTGTTTCGTGACCAACTCTTCATCGGAAGAGGTATCCGTTTCGGCATTGGCCGTGCGTTTGATATACTTGTGGAGCAGCTCGTCGTCGGAGGAGGAGTGAGCTTGCGCGTCGAGCGTGAGCTGCGTGTGCGCGCGCACGCGGTCGGCCAGCTCGCGCGTCAGGAACCGGTCGCAGAGCGCCAGGAAGCGGCGCCGCTCGGTGTCGGCCGGCGCCGGCCGAAAGCGCGAGCCGACACCCAACTTCTCGGATTTATGAAGAGGCTCTCTCTTCGGGGCCCTGGTTTGCATGAGGTACTTGTGGGTCTGCGAGGCGGTGCTGGCGCAGTACACGGGCGGCGCGTGGGCGGGCAAGGTCTGCGTGTTCTTGTGCAGCTGCGACTTGTCCGGCAGGTGCAGGCGCGGCAGCGAGTCCTTCTTGAGCACCTTGCGGTGCGGCGAGCTGAGCACGCACTGCGCGGGGAAGTGCACCTCGCACACGCGGCAGTGCTGCGCCGAGCGCGCGAGCAGGTCCTCACGCTGGACCAACTTCAGCCACTCGTTCCGTCTGTAAGGATACCACATTATTTGAGCCACAATCACGAGCAATCTGTAAAGTGGCATCTACGTTTGGTCTTTATTTACTGCTATTAAAATTAGAAGCTCAGAATAATTTTACACATTAAGCTATGTGTTACACATAAGATGTGGGTGCAGTCGGAGGGAGTAGCAATGTCATGCAAATATTTAGCTATTACACTACTAGACACACATAGTGTATGCTCACCTTTCACCATCGAGGGGCAGAGAAAAAAACGTGTATTGGCTGTTCGCTGTAGTGTTGAAACATCCGAGAACGACGCAGTTGTGGTAGGAGCGCTTGGACTCCTTACCGCTAGTCTGGCAGGCCGCCATGCTCGGCTCGGCTCGGCTCGGTCGTTCGTCCCGCGCTGCGCGTACTGCGGAACAGCGCACAATCGCGACTGAGTCGCCTGGTTCCACCTGACAGGGCGAGCGGGACGGAAACAGTGCGGACGACCAGAGGAACGTCGTCGCCTCCGCCTCGAGTGCGTCCCTGGATTCAGCAACAACGCAGGATACCAACAACCGAATATAACCAGCCGCAGAACAAACTTATTTACACGTCCACAATTGGATTTGATTCATTAATGCTTTTTAGCACTCAGGATAACTTGGTTTTAGCTGCTTTAATATTTGCAAACAGTTTTTATCCTTCTTACCGTTCTCCTTCTGGAGGTATCGAAAAGAAAGACAGTTCACTGTTGTACGACGTGTTGCGGCACCCTAATACGCTGCAGTTGTAATACGCTCGTTTATTGAAATGCTGTTGACTAGAGGCATTTTGCAGCTGAGCAATATTGCAACCGGCGTCCAGAGTAGGCTCTCCAGGCGCACAAAGCTCCATCGCTGTAACACTAAACTCCGAAAGACAACATGACATGTGACGCTGGATCGCGTACCCTCGCGCGACTGGATTCGTCTGAAACCACTTGACATAGTATGTATTCCACAGCTATGTGTGCGTAATGGTATAGCGTTCTCTCTCAACCTTGTCGTTGCGAGTTTTGTGAGCGAGCGAGAAGTGTGACGGGCTGTACAGACGGTACAGTCGGCAGGTCGCCCGCTGGGCACGAGGCTGGCACACACACACCCACACCGCTCGGCTCTCGTACGTAGCGCGACATGAATAACGAGCAGAAAACTCGCTCCGCTGCGCCGTACGCCGCCGCGTGGCAGTAACTATTGCACTGCACCTTCTGGAACTGCTAGAGGAGCACAAGGTCAAGTTAAGTTGTATCTTGGTTTTATCCCTCGATGGGGTAGCGACATCTCGCTTCACGCGATGAAATAAACTTTTATCGTGACGTTGTGTTCCCCTAGCTGGATTGTGTAAGTATTAAAACAAACGCAAACAATCGAGAAATGTGGAATGTTACGCACTGGAGTATGAGTCGTACGATTCACATCCTTAATACATTCAAAAACGTTTGATGCACTGTATTGTGATTGTAATCGCAGTTTTTGCTCTGACAGGTTGTATTATCGTATCATTAATCGTTCTGATTTACGCTCAGTCTACTTGAATTGACAAAAAGTTAGTAAGTCCTAGATTTCTCTCCGCTCCAAGCTCCACATTTTTTATTAAACCTCAGAATGCTCAACTATTATAGTTCAGTTCAGATCCGACATAAGCAGTCCGAGTGTGGTCTAGCCGCAACTTGGCCATGCGCTCTGCCCAAAACAGTCAGTTTAACAAAGCTAGTTTAAAAAATCAAATTGACACTTATTTTTAGATTGCATTGCAAAAAGCTTTCGTAAAAGAGAGAGCGCCATTTGCATTTTTATGGCTATAATTAAAGCTTAGCAAAAAAGGGGCACACAAAAAGGTTTGGGGTGAGTTGCGATGCGGGAGCGCTGGTCGTGGTCACGAATCCCGAGGACCGCTGTTACTTTTGACTGTGGTTCAGGTAACGATTTGATTTATGGGAAAATATATTCCACCAAAACATAAATGTAGGGACAAAACTAGCCAAACTTTATCAGCAGTGTTTCAGAAAACTCTTAAATTTATCTAATACACTTGGCACTTTTTAGAGGATGTTGAATGAAAACTTACCAAGACCTTTCTATTTCTGCTTCTCTTTGTTCTTGGCTTTCCTACGCAGGTAAATATTTGCCACGTCGCCGCCGTTAGCCACAGCACGGCACCCAATCAATAAATAGTATCGAACTAGGGTTTCAAGAAATCTGAGGAAAATCGAAGATCTGTTTCATCATCATCAGAGAAACCAAACCCCACCAACTCCGTTGGCTCCGTCACTTTGAAAGGAGGATCGGGCGGTGAAATAATAGTTTCATTTCATTTTTGTTTGAATGTAATTGGGCCCTCAGTATCAGTCTCGAGTCTCATACGAAGCTTTACTTTTGATCTTAGTGACCTCAATTAATTAGTAGTTGTACCTACCTATGTTTACCATCCCAAATTATAACCATATATAATAAACCGGTTACCCTGTAGATAAAGGTGCAAATATGTTTATGACAGTAAACAATTTAGTTTTTTTTTGCTGACAATAATATATTCAAATCTTTAAATACATACAGCTATAACATAAATGCAGAGGCTTTAATAAGTTTTTTCTGTGTTAGATGTATAAGGTCCTTTATACGCTGTTGGAAATAGATAAGATAAAAATTATTTATTGTTCATAAAAAGTGAAGTACAATTTTTCCTTACTTATTAACTTTGTGGGTTAATAAGTAAGGAAAAAATAAGTAAAGGATAATTACGACCTTGTATAACCCAATCACCCTATTGCTTGTTGGCTGTGCATACTTTTCACGATTTTCCCACATACTAAACACGAATTACCTACCAAGTTTTTATGCTCTAGCTCCATTGGAAGTTCGTACACTAGACTTTTAATGATCCATCAGGCAGGGGTGAGTGAGATGAGAGTAAGAGCCGAAAAGTTATACAATTTTTGGATTCCCACATATGGGAAACGATACCACCTAGTTGCATGAAATTCGCAACAACATTCTTGAGTCTTCTGCAAATTTTCAGTCCTATGACCTGTGACGTAACGGGTTCGTGTAACAATATGCACAGCGGCAGAGCCGTGTTGAAAAGTGGCAGCAATGGGCTTTGTCCTAAGCTAATTAAGTTCTCTTTTAATATATTTTTTTCCGAAAAAAAATATATTTACATTACCTGAGCTGAATATTTCAGTGAGTGCTGATTTGATCAATTTCGTGCACGGAAGTAAGTACCTACATCAATTGAGCATACGCAGCTACGCAGGTTTCCAGATATGATTCCATACAAGATCTCTCAAAGTCTTTAAAAAAACAAAACTTAATCTGTGCAAGCGAAAAAGACGTCACTGTTTTTTTTTAGAATACCGAGTTCTTAATTACTTGGCACCTTTTATTTAAAAATATTGATTCTACTTTCATTCATGTGTGGAACGAGCGTTAGGAGATCGAATTTGTCTCACACTTATTCACAAAAATACTAGAAATCAATGTATTGTATTAATTTATAACTGTGGCACAATATTTACCGTCTTTTAAAATGGAGTAACACTTGTATCTATTGTAAATATTTCGGACAATCCCCGTTATAATTATGAGACTAGCTATCTCGTCGTCGTCGTCAGGCTATAATAGTCCACTGCTGGACATAGCCCTCCCCTAATGAGCGTCACTAGCTATGTATCGACATAATATCGACGACATACATGATGCAACTATCCAGAATATAATGTCCAGGCCCTAGAGTCTATTACTTACATAGTTTTTCAATATAATGATATACGGACGACAATGGTTCCTCAATTAGGTAGTCTACAAAGCAGTAGCGTACAATGTCATTCCAGGGTTATAACCCGCACGAATTAAATAAGCATCTCTCGCTAAGAAGATCGAATCGCACGAGGCGCCGAGTTGAGTAGCTCGGGTTATATACCATTGCAATGTGATTGGGTGTAACCAACTGAAAGTATGAATAAAACGACCATTACCGGACTAATATGGTTCTATTGAACGACTATGCATTTTAGACACTCACCCCCAGGTTCATATCTCTCTTTATGATACAAGGTTTATTGCAAAATATAACTTTCTAACAATCAACCTTTGGTTTGCGCTCAGTATGACCTTAAATAGCGAGGGTGAGATAACATACAAAAAAATTTAAATACGAAAAAAATACTATTACACGTATCCGTAAAACTAACTAAAAACTTACTAACACAAATAATTACCACGAATAATTTGAAAGGCCTTCGCATAATTATGCGTAATATATAAATAAACTAGCCAAAGATGTTCCGCGACCCATACTCAACTTTATTTTCTGAGCAAGCGTAAGCTCGTTTTAAAATTTAGACTTCTTTTTTTTACAGGACACGCATGTGATGCAGGTAACCCGTTTAACCGGTCGCTGTTGAGAGGCTCGTCCCGTCTCAGGGTCATCAATCACTCATCAGATCGTAGGCAGTAAACTATAATTATATTCTTTTTTTTATTGCACTAGCCCGTGCTAAGGACAATTTTAAAAACCTATTTAGAGGCTAAAAATGATAACTTCCTCCTTTTTTTAAAGTCTGAAAATTTTCAATTTGCCGTGGAATTTAAAAAACAATTTCTCATTGTGACGCGTATATTTTTATCTTTTAAAAAGCCATCGAAAAATTTTAGATATAGGAAAAGATGTCAAACGGTACTAAGATGATAACAATACTGGCTTACAATTCACATCAAGAAGTTTGCACGTTCGTTCTTATTCATTTATCAATTCGGGTTACAAATTTATAACTATTAAGGCATAGTATTTAAAGTAAAATGGTTACATCGAGGAAAACGCTGCTTGAAATTAAATAAATACGATTGAGCGCCTCCCATCGCTTCTGCAAATCCTCAAAAATATTAAATAAGTAATACCCCTACAAAAATATTAAAATATAGTTTAAAGTAGGTACATATAGTACACTGAAAAAATATCCATAAGTACTTGCAAGAACTGATTGTTGATACATTTTCATTTAAATTTTTTCTTTACTCTAATTTTGAAATAATATATAGTTACTTATTCCAAGAGTCTTCTTTTCTTCATGATGGATGTAGTCCCAGCCCTATCTCAGTGACTACCGGTTACTGTTTATCGTTGTTGTATACAATTAAGTTTCCTCAATGCATTTTGTTCACACTACGAAGTTGGCGTAGCGCACTCTGTTGGCCTAGAATAGCCTCGAAATCCTCAACTTTGAACATAATTATTACTTATGGAAAAGCTGATAATTTTCGCAGATTGTCATCTGGCAACATACTTAACAATTGATGGTCACGTGATACTGTACAGATTAGTTTGCTTGTTTTTTACGCTTGGATTTGGATAACTTCACAAACAGCCAAATTTCTAACAAATAAATGCAATTTTGATAGATTTGTTGTGATTAAAACCCTCTAAAGATTGCGAAGTTATAAAAAACTGAAATATAAGTAATTAGGAGAATCGACGCCCTCCTACACTACGTTTGCCGAGTCGCGGTCTCCACTCAACACACGTGCGAAAAACTGCCGGCAGATGCTGGATGCGGCAAGATGAAGACAGGTGCTATGGCGCTCGGGGAGGGCTATGTCCAGCAGTGGACTACATAATATAGCCTGAAGAAGAAGCTGATAATGTGATAATAGTAACAGATTGGATAAGTAAAATGTATTTAAAATGTGTAGAAAGTGCGCCCCTTGCGCCTGGTCAAATCACTTCCACGGTTTGACGTGTGCGTGTCGCGTGACAAGACACTGACTACCGATTTGTATTCATCTAAAAATGAATGCTAAAATATATTGAAAAACAAGAAAAAGAGTACCTACTCATATTGATCATTGATAGTTATTGATCCAATTGCAATGATTTGGTTGAGCTCTTGAGCAGCGGTGTTATTATTATTGTTAGGTAATCGAGCCGACGGCGTCAGCGGGGTGCGGCGGCCGGGGCGCGGGGCGAGACGGTGTCATAGACTGCCATGGGCGCAGAATTGACGACGGGCTCACTCGTCATGAAGAGCACATTTATTACGGGTAAAATACCAGAAAGAAACTTGACTTAGTGGTTGAGCTTTCGCATTGGCGTATTTCAGGTATTACTGGCGAGCGGTGCGGAATGTTACTGACCTAGAAGTTTTATTAAATTTCCAAATATGCGAATATTTGCCGAAACAATGTGAATGGAATGGAATGAAATAAAATTTGTAAGTAAATAAACAAAAACGGTATGGTGAAAGCAAACGAAGGTAAACGAGGTTGCTTGCAGTTGTAATAAGAAAACATAACAAGGCACAAACTTGTTATAGTTCAGCCTCTATAGTATTGCAATCAGTAATAACCAGTGGTCGGAGTAGGTATATTGATTTTAGATACTTGCGTCATGATATCATAACATGGACATGCATTTCTTCCGGAATGTACCGGAGTTTCCAAAAATTTGGTAAACCGGACTCTCATGCGCTGTGATGATTGCTATAAAGTGATTTTTTTAACTGTTTCCAAGTTCTAAAACCTTCTTAAATAGTGAAAATAATTAAAACTTACCCGTACAAAAACAACTTCAAATGGGCCCAATCCAAGAGTAATAAATCGATGTCCGTAGTTATAAGCCAAATTCGTCGTTTTAAGTAGATTTCAGAAGACAGTAAACAAGCCAGGGTCAAGTCAAGATATTCACAACACATAAAATAAGCGCACTCCACGAACCGAAATAAGTGAGTGAGCCACTTGGTCTGGATGTCGGTGCGAGCGCATTGTTTTCGAACAGTCAATGAGTCATCCTGGATACTTGATTCTAATTGGTCAGATGCGTTGAGCATAGAGATAAGAGGACAAAAGACCCTGTTTGCCGGATGTCGTGTGTCGAAATGAATATTATTATTATATCATTTTATACATGCTTAGGCTTTTACTCCAACACTTTTACTACAACAAGGTTTTTACACACCAGTCATTTTTTACTATTAAATTCTGGTCATCTACGCCACCAGCAGCATAGCGTTGAGAGTATTGATACATTTTTAACTAGTTTCATGTAATAATTTCGATGTTTCGGTATTTTTATCATAATAATCCGGAAACTCGGAGGCGTATCCATATTAACATATACGTTTGATGTCAGTGACCTTAATTCAATATACCTACTCCGACCACTGGTAATAACAATAGTTGAATTTTAATCGAGCTCTTGCTTAAGTGAGTTTACTGCAGGAAACTTATTTTGGACTTAATACATTATCTACAACTCATAATAGTTTTATTGAATGACTCGTTAGGTTAATTCAATAATTTTATATCAGGAAACATTAAATGCGGACTTACTGACTCGCACTTATCCGGTTTTTTATTTCGTGGCTTTATAAACTTATAAAGGCTTCTATGCAGCACTTTTTATAATAAATAAAGATTTAAAACTATATGTGTTAGATTGAGTAGGTCCTTATAAGAGATTTTTTACCAAAGTGTTCATTACATAACTATATGCATATTTTGTAAAGTTCATATTGATAGGGCAACTCTATTATAATTATAAAAGGATGGATTGCGATATAAGTTTACGAACAGAAGCTTGCTGGTTCCCAAACTAGAATTCCCTACGTGCAGGGCCTATGGGTAGCCAGGAATGACACGCACAGGAATAGTCTAAAGATTAGTAAATTTTAGAGTCATTCATTTTAGGTTCACTTAAATATATGCCATTTTTTCTCCAAAACGATCTAGATTTTGAAATAGTTTGAATGTAACGTTCGTTAAGCCGCAGTTTCTGCGCTACTTTGAATAAAACATTTCATTTCGTATTATATATGGTTAAAATTGTATTATTATGTGAATAAACTACGATAAAAATAAAATAATAATTGATTTGTATCTACCTAATAAGAAAAAAATAATCTCATCATCAAAGTCTCATAGGACATAAGTTACTGTAGGGAAACAACTTTAAGCTTCCTAACCTAAATTTTAAATTTAAGGCCTGATCTTGAGAATAACAATATAAAACCATTGTTATTTTTAAGCATTTAGGAGGCTAATTGACTCCTTTAGAAATTCCTCATTTTAAAAATATCCATGTAAAGTGTCGTATCGGTGACGGATGACAGAGATGCATAGTCTCTGCCGCTAGCGCGCCACAGTACGAGCGATGCGAGGTGGCAGTGGCACAGCGAGCTAGTCGTCCCCGAGCGCCCCGCGCCGCGCCCGCGAGCTAGCGCTGCGAGTATAGCGAGCGACACGCACGGCCCAATGTGCCAGCCTGCCCTCGCCAGGGATAGCGGTTAAGGAGCGGCACAGCATCGGGCGGAGCGCCTGCCTGTGACTACCGAGCTCGGTGCTAGCTAGGGAGGCACTGGCTCGGCGTGGGCGTATGTTGGTGTTGACGCGACCACTAGCGAGTGGAGGCGCTATCTGGCCAGCGACATGGGTGCGCCGCCGCGCATGGCGCGCGCTCTGCGCGAGGCGCTCATTGAGGAGGTGAACTTATTAATTTTTTCTTTGTGTATAGGTCGGATTATCTCGGTAAACTGAAAGTTCGGTTTCCATCACTTAGTTCATTCATTAGGAATTGTAAATATCTGAAGTCAGTCAGTCACTCAAAGAAGGAAAGTATCCTACATGTGATATAATCACCACAATCCACCAAAATATACTTAATGCGAAAGCAGAGAAACCTTGGAATGCTTGGGTGTATCGATTGATGTGCTGTCGACTATCGTGTACATCTATTTCATACAGGCAAACTTCTCATCATCTTGGTAAAAATCCGTAAAGGTTCCCTGCTAACCGGTTAGGTTGCAAATCAGAAAAAAATTACTTTACGAGAAGTTGGACTGTTTTACAATTACAATTATGTTTTGGAAGGTCAATTGACCTTTGCAATTTACATGCGTGCGCTCTACCACGTTAGGACGATCTTTCTTCCAACATAGGGATGTGAAAAGGTACTGGTAAGGTAGGTACAGGGATTATAAAAACTGGGCCTCAATTCTGTTAGTATTAGAGAGTCGATATTAGTAGTATTAGGGCTATGTATGTATTGTGTCACTATTTTATTTTATATACTAGACATACACGGTCGAAACATGTTTTTTTTCCTATCTTTGATGCCTCGGACGCGTGTACGCGCATAAACGTGATAAATGCATTGTCGTACAGTGTAGGTATCTGCTATACCCAATCCGAAGGTAGGTACGTATCTAGGAAGTACAAACCGTACTTCCTAGATAGAAGATGATCGTTACGGTCATCTTACGAAGACAGCCTTTACATTTTAGTTAAAAAGTCGTTCGTAACGCCGTAATGTCCACTCTATTGTATGGAGTAGAGCGTATTCATATACATATAGATTGATGTGATCCTGGTCTCGGTAGACCCATTGCCTAAACAACTCAAGAATCCATCCATAAACGCTGCAATATCTAACCCCCGCAATGTATTTAAATTTACGACATAATGCTCATTATTAATTTAAGTCCGGATTTATATTTATTTATTATACTTGATACTTGGTGGAAGAGTTATTATTATGAATATGGAAGTTATTTATTCACATGATATGGTGTCCCCGGCGCAGGTGCACCGGCGGCCCGTGCTGTACGACACGCAACGCGACGACCACCGCGAGATCGACCTGCGGGAGCGCGCCTGGCGGGACATCGCTGACTGCATGCAGATCAACAGTGAGTGCGCCCTTCCGCAGCCATTATGCAGTGCGACAATAGGTGATGCAGATGTGAGCACTTCGGCAGTCAGTGATGCAGCGCCACAGTACGTGATGCAGACCCACAGTGAGAGCGCCCTTCCGCAGGTATGATGCAGCGCGACAGTAAGTGATCCAGATCAAAAGTGGTGCGCACTTTGGCAGTCAGTGGTGCAGCGCCACAGCACGTGATTCAGATCCACAGTGAGTGCGCCTTTCCACAGTCAGTGATGCAGCGCGACAGTAAATGATGCAGTGCGACAGTAAGTGAGGCAGATCAACAATGAAGGCGCAGTTCCGCACTCATTGATGCAGCGTGATAATTAGTGATGCGGTTCTGCAGCGTGTTGGTTTCAACGGCGCGTGTTGGTTGATCCCGACTGACCTCAGTCGGGAGATCGGGGCATCACTGACTGCATGCGGGTTGGAGTGAGGTTGTTTGGCCGTGCGTGCAAACTGGGCTTAACTTTTTACTGGCCAATCGCTCGGCAGTGTGTACTGCTGCTCGACAAAGAACAGTGCGGCTTGGTAGTTCGTTGGTTTAGCTATGGAGCAATTATAAGGATGTTAAAAAATATTAAGATTTGCATACAAATAGTAAAGCGAAAATTGTATTAATTATAATTATCCAAATCTGTTTAAGACAAGTGATCCAGTAACATTTGCTCGGTCAGTAAAACATTGTGTTCAAATTCAGAATGTTCTAGGCTTATCTATGGTCGTGGGTACGAACAAAGGCATGTTAATGTTGGTTTATTATGTCACTTTGTTTTATAAATTGCGTATAGTTATGACTTTGTAGTAACAATACTACTCGCCTACCGTAAAGCTTCCGTAAAAGATAACATCCCGATGGAACTTGCCAAAGTTGTTCTCATTTTTTTAATCTTTATTTACATTCGGGATTTTTGAGAACACCTTTGCTCGTGCTTGAAATTGCATGTTTAGTCTCTGAGAGAAGGTCTGTGTCCTACAGTAGGGCCAGGAAAGGCTGCGTTATATTCAATGTAATATCGGCGTGAAGTAGGGTTCGTGGCAACTGTGGCAAGCGGCAAGCCCTGTTCGTGTTATGTGCAGGCGAGGTGCTGAAGCGGGAGTGGAAGATCCTGCGCGACTCGCTGCGGCAGGCGCTGAAGAAGACCGCGGCGCGCGGCCGCCGCTCCTCGCGCTGGTACTTCGAGAGCAAGATGTCCTTCCTGCTGCCGCACATGACCAAGCGCGCGTGAGTTCGCAGCTGTTCATACCTCCACCTTGACGATTATATTTTGTTCAAGTTGATCGTGTGCAGTAACGAATGCTGGTTCTTCATCGTTATCATACTATTTTGATACCATAGACTATTTTAATTAGGGTTTTGGGGTGTTTTAAGGGATATTAATTTAATAAATTTACATAAACATAAACATTTACATACTGGCACATACTTTGCTTCTGGCGCCACACTATGACACCCTTTGTCGTGGGAACCAGAAATAACGACATCACAAACATGTACACATCCAAGACCTGGGGTTTTTTTGTCCCCAACCGGGGATCGAACCCAGGACCTCTCGCATGGTAGGAAGATGCGCTACCGCGGCGCCACAGAGGTCGTCAAACCAGACATCTTTGTCATCTAAGTAATTAATGTTATACAACCCTTTATGCACATAGTAGTGTGCTTTACATCATTTTTGAACCGCGTTTCTGATAAGCTTAGTATTATTCAGGAACCTTGTACGGGGATGCCGTACACGAATACGCGGCGTCAGCACTTTGCGCGCCCGCGCGATGTTTAGTTTACTTTATCGACTTAGCTTCAGCTCACTATAAATCATCATAGCGTAAACGCGTATCAAAATAAGATCTGCCAGGTGTCATTATCAATATCAAATAAACTCTATAGTGTTCTCAATATCAAAATCTATCATTCAAGCAATCAAATCATCTATTGATGTTTGGGGAAACCCGTACAAACCTTATTGTGACACAATCGCCCATAAAGCAGTAGGTGAAGATACTTTACTTACTTTGGCCTAAATAAATCTTAGGAGCGAAAGTTTATGTTTATTTATAGTAGGTATTTACTTTGTGTTGGCTATCTAAAGTTCTTGACGTGGTACATAATATTTTCATAGGACTAGCAACTGTCTGGATGTTACTTTATTTAGCGAAATTTCTTTACGAATCTTTAATTCCTTGCTTATAAATGAATCTGACCGCTGTCTTCAGCGAGACGAACATGGTCTCAACGTATTCTGCCCGACCCCGCAGACGAGAGATACGATCGTTGTTTCTATATCGACTTCAAAAAAATAACTGGGCTCACATATAGAAATGTCTTTTTGTGGAAAACACTTCGGTAAGGTTCTACGATCTTCTACATTATCAAGGAGATACTAAAATCCATATTTGTTAATCTTCACTCTCATACCCAATATCTACTTTTTAATACAATATTTCTTATTTCTTCAACTGAAGATGGACCTCTGTAAAGTTTCTCATTTATATGGTAGGTATCTTTATGTAGTCTGTGATGTGGACTTAATACTTTCAGCTGAAAAATCCGTTGAATAAAATTATTTATAGTTTGATCCGAAAGCGGTAATTAAAAAATAAAAGAAAAGACGAAGTCGCTATCTCTATTACTTCATTGTACAGGGGGCAACATGTCCACTGATGGGACAGCGAGAAATAGTTAGCCCTCGTGGACTTGTTAACGGGACACAACACTGTAGACCACGAGAAAACAGCCATCTAAAGTAATCGGTATTGTATTGTAATAGGCGGTGGTCACGATGAGCTGTAGTGGAAGAAAAAATAGTTCAGTAATTTGAGAAGACCACCTGTGAGGTGGCCGTGGTTTCTTATTCTTTGTAGTCGACTGAACGACAAGCGGCCACAGGGCTTACTCATAGTTGGACCTTTTTCCTTTGCCTGCAGAGTGTATAATCCAGCAGAGAACGCAGAAGAGAACGGCACCGTCGCCGAGGAAGCAGGGGAAGAGGCGAGGGTGGATGAGACAAGCACTGGGGCGGCGGCGGGGCGGGCGGAGCGGCGCGCGGCGGATGACGGGCTGGAGCTGTTTTTCGCGAGCGTGTGTGCGTGCGCGCGAGCGCTGCCGCGCGCGCGCCAGGCGGGGCTCAAGCGACGCGTGCTGGACGCGCTGCTGGCAGCCGAGTGCGAGGAATGACCGCGCGCCCGCTGCGCCCCTCGCGCCTACAGTAAAGAATGACTGCCTCACACCCAGCGAGCGCTGCCACGCTGCCTCGCACGACTGATCGCTGACCTTGAAGAGTGAACGAATCAGATAGCGCTGCCTCGCACGTTGAGCTGATGCACGATGGCGGCAGAGTGCTGCAAAAGTTGACCACGTGAGAGTATCCTCCGTGCCTCCACCCAAGTGCTAAGATCGACTGTGTTTTAATGACTTATCAAAGCCGCTAGACATTTTTTTGTCAGTGTCCTAACCATTACAGTCAAAGGAAATAAAGAAAAACAGTTTCGAATTACGAGTGGCGATTTATTAGTTACGTTCTACCTTTTTACAATACGATTAAAATCAGTTAACATTAAGCACTATAATAAGTAAGCTCATTTCTTACTTGTATTGTATTCAATAAGACAACGAGTAATATGATTAAAGGTCATATCTATAAATTGATAACTCTATGTGAGAGATGAGGGATTCACGACAATTACCGAGTTTGGCCGAATCGTTAACTGATTTTTCTTGTATCACCTTACCGTACGATTCAAGGCACGCCGCCGTCGCCGTTACCGCCGCCACCGGCGCTTTCATCGGTGGCGACGGTGCCGGGCGAGGTGGTGGCGGGTAGGTCGTCGCCGGGCGGGCCGCCGCCGCCGCCGCCACCGGGCGGGCCGCCGCCGCCGCCGGGCGGGCCGCCGCCGCCGCCACCGGGCGGGCCGCCGCCGCCGCCGGGCGGGCCGCCGCCGCCGCCACCGGGCGGGCCGCCGACGCCGCCGCCGCCGCCGCCGGGCGGGCCGCCGCCGCCGCCACCGGGCGGGCCGCCGACGCCGCCGCCGCCGCCGCCGGGCGGGCCGGTGGTGCCGCCGCCGGCGTTGAGGCGGTCGATGCGCGCCTTCATCTTGTACACGTACTTGACGTTCTGGTGGTGCAGCAGAAGCAGGTACTCCACGATGTAGGTGAGATCCAGGTACTTGCGCAGCGCGTGCGCGTACAAGTAGACGAGCCGCTCCATGCTGTAGGAGATGGTGAGCTCGTTGTTGGCGGCCATGGACCAGACGACGTGCAGGTCGCGCTTGAGCGCCTCCACCTTGCCGTGCAGCATGGCCATGCGGTAGGCGCGGTGCGCGCAGTGCGGCGCCACCGCGGCCGCCAGCTCGCGCAGCCGCGCCTGCGTCTTGTACATTGCCTGCTGCAGCAGCCGCACGCTCTGCTGCTTGGTGCGCGACAGCGACATCTCGCGCGGGTAGTAGAAGTAGTAGTCTATGGTTTGGCGGCGCGCGCCGCCGCGGGGGCGCGGGCCGCGGGGGGGCGGCGCGTCCAGCAGCTCGAACAAGTGCGGCTCGTCCTGCGGGGCGGGGGCGGGGGGCGGCTCGACCCGCGACATCTCCCATGCGCCTGTAACAGCGCCCCTCTGATTTCACCCAACTAGGAAAGCGACGGAATTTAACTGTGCTAGGGCTCTCGTGGCTTCAGGATATTTGCAAATATCAAAATAACAATGTCGGTGAACATGGACGGTTTTAGCGTCTTTGTTTAGACCTGTCCTAATTAATAAAATCCAGTCTTCTTCAGGCTATATTAGTCCACTACTGGATTTAGCCCTCCCCTAATGATTGCCATAGCACAAGGTTGTGCCATCATTGGGGGGTAATGCCCATAATCCCCACGCTGGGCATGCGGGTTGGGGATCACAGTTTGGTAGAATTTTTCTGCAGGGGGCGCTGCTGCCCACCCCAAGGTTTGTGTCCCTTAGTCGCCTTTTACGACACCCGCGGGAAGAATTTGGGTTGGTGCTATTCTCTAGGCCGACACCACACAGCGACAAAATCCAGTCATAAACTACTAAATTCTTTGTATCTAATTAGGTATAATGTCACCAGATTTTTTTAAATCTGTTACTGATATAACTATTAATGTTATCTATTATTTTTTATGTTTATACATAGGTAATAGGCCTTCGCCATATTGGCAGTAAAACAGTTGAATGCACTTACGGAGACAGCATGCCGCCAGCAGCACGCTCGCTGCTTGCCGCATGTTTATCGGCACTGCCCCCCCTCCCCGCTCGCCGCCCGCCGCACTGATATCCGCTTTGTTAAAATGCAATGAAGAGAGTGCAGTAACTAACAAAATAATGTCCCGTTTACTATTTTTTGCCACACTTCGGTGAAATCAAAAACGATGATCGTAAATTTAGCTCGTTCGTACCTATGTGTGTATTTAAGTAGTTCCATCGTGGAACTTGGCAATGGTAATACCACTGCGAATTAATGGTATTTTCAATTATATGTCCCCGCAGTCCAATCGCAATATTTTTGACAAATTAAGATAACATAACACAACATATATATACTAGTACATACATTGCTTCTGGCCCCACACTAGGATACCCTGTGTCGTGGGTACCAGAAACAACGACATCACAAACATGTAAACATTCAAGACCTGGGTTTTTTTGCTGTTCCCAGCCGGGGATCGAACCCGGGACCTCTTGTATGGTAGTCAGATGTGCTACCGTTGCGCCACAGAGGTCGTCGATTCATCTCAATCGATTCTTTGTTATTGCGCAGGTGTTTGCATGGGCTTTATAAAATAAACATAAACCCGATAAAAAACAAAAACATTATACAATTTCCGATCTACTTTGCAAGAAAATGCTAAAGCATGCTTCACATCAATAAATGGCACTATAATTTCTCAAATAAAATAGTACAAGATAATTTTTATTTCTCAGAACAAACGAGACATCCAAAAAATATAAACATAGATTTTTACGCCGGATCCATATACTACATTGTAAGTCATCTGAGGCACCTAGGTCGGTCCAGCCTGCTTAAGGGTTAACGCTTAGTAAGTAGTTGGTGTTTCAAATCAATTTACAGAAGGAGGGAATTTTATTTTTACCAACATCTATACCAAGGTAAGTACGTACTATATACTACATGCACGTGATTTTCAAATATGCATGGTTTTCGACGCCACGATTTTTTTTGTTAATTATTTACTAATTTTATGATTATTTCTGACACATTATTTGACTGCTTCATTGGTCTAGCGGTACAACGTCTGATTATTATGCCGGAGGTCGTGGATTCGTGAATTCGTGGCCTAGACACGTGTTTGGATGTCTTGCCCCGACACTCAGGGACACCAATGACACCTGGAAAGCCGGGCACTATAAAAAGTAAGTACCGCAAAATTACATTCACGTCATGGTGAAAACCATAAACCCAATTGTGAGTTACTGACCATTGCATTAGCAAGACAGCATTTACATTAACAAACATGCATGCAGGCAGGCAGTTAAAATAAGCAGGAAGGTAGGTACTTGGATATAATTATTAAGTGTTTATAGTCTCGTTATTCAGAAACCAATTACTGCCAATGTAAAAGTAGAGAACGTGTGTGCTTGGTAAAAAATATGAACCGTCGAAATTTTGTTTTCATTTTAATTTTAGAGGGAGCCATCAGCTTATCAGGCTAGATTTGTTAAAATATTATTTGTCTTCCTTTCTCCTCTTTATTGTCCAGCTATGATAAAAATTATATAGAAGAAGAAGAAGAAGTATATTTATTTACGAACACAATACTAAAAAACGAACATACCGAAACGGACTAATAACAATGAAATTAAATACGAACACAAGTAAAAACAATAGAAACAATTATACGTAAAAATTAAAATAAAAACAACAATTATAAACATAAAACAACAGTAATGACAGATATTGGTTTTCAGTATTGAGTCCCTAAAGTGGACTCGACTCAGCATGTGTTGCGGGAGTGTTACCTACCCACAACTCTGGTATTCTGTCGAGACCACGTTGCGGTCAGTTAGATTCGCGGAGATTAAAAGGACAAAAAACTGTGCTATGTGTTAGTGTTATATGTACGAGTATATATAAGATGCAGGTGTGATTACGTGTAAATATGGGTGATGTTATACAAAATATATAAAAAAAAAAAAAAAAAATGTATGTAATCAGATGAAAAAGTGGTGTTCAAAGCAAGGGATTAAAGGTGATATAAAGGTAAAATAGGCAATATACAGACTATACTTAGAATAATATACTAGAAAAAAAAAATAGAAGAGATATATAAAAAGATATATATAATTTATTTATCTTACCAGATCATAATCAGATTAGCAGCGACTCACGACCAGCCCCTTTTGAATATCAAGCATGTACTTTTTGTAAAGTATTTTGAACCGGAATTTGCTCTTACAGTCTCGAATAGGCGGTGGAATGTTGTTCCAGCATTTTGTCGCTGCATATCGGAAACTGCCCCGAAAAGCTGCCGTCCTATGTGTCGGAATACTAAGTGGTACCGTGACTCTTCTTACCCTCTCTGCCTGACTCGAGTGACGCCACGTTAGTTTGGCGTATAAGTAAGACGGATTTTGCGACCTTATAACACCGAATAACAATGTTGCTAAATAGAGCTTCTGTCTTGCTTCCATTTTCAGCATATCGGCACCGTTGAGGAAAGGAGTAACATGCGCACGTGGAGGAACAGGGAAGCAGTACCGAGCACAAGCGTTTTGTACTCTTTGTACCAAGCGTTGGGTCCTACTGAGAAGACAGGGACCAAATACTGTTGCACCATAATTTAACTTGGATAGCACCAAAGCCTCGCACAGTCTGATTCGAAGTTGTGTACTAATGTAGCCTCTTAAACGATACAATAACTTAAGCCTATAAAAACAATTACGAACCACTTCCTGGATGTGCGCTTCAAAGTGAAGTCCGCCATCCATCAGGACACCTAGGTTTCTGGCCTCAGATACGCACTCGATTTCTTGACCCGCTACATAGAGATGTATGTTTGCATTCATCATTCTATTTATCTGTTGTTTGGACCCCAGGAACATATACTTAGACTTTCGAGGATTCAGCAGCAGGCAGTTTCGCTTGGCCCACTGGTCTATGCAATTCAGGTCTTCGTTTATACGCTGCACACTGTTATCAACATCGGTTGGAACCCTTGTATACACTTGTACGTCATCAGCATAGATATGGTAATTACAAAACCTAATACTGTCAGCCATATCTGCAGAGTATATGGTAAATAATAAGGGCCCGATAATTGAACTATGAGGGATTCCTCGTTCCAGGCATTTATCCAGGGATTCAAGCTTGGTCCCATCGGATTTTAGCAGCATGACGCGTTGCTGACGGCTTGTCAAGTAGCTGTCGAACCACTTGATGCACTTAGCGTCAAAGCCGTAATAGGACAGCTTGGATAGCAAAAGGTTTATATTAATGGAGTCAAAAGCGCGCGAAAAATCTAACAATGCAATGATACTACCATCTCCGGCATCCTGTGCGCTCAGCACGTTGTCGACCACATCCAACAATGCCGTGCTAGTGCTGTGGCTCTTTCTAAATCCGGATTGTAGTTTAGGAAGTATGCAATTTTCCTCACAAAATTGCATAACTTGATCGTAAACCACCTTTTCGAGAACTTTGGACAAAACTGGCAACAAACTAATCGGTCTCAGGTCGGACACCTTGGTTGGGTTGGTTATTTTAGGAACTGGGCGTACAATTGCTGTTTTCCAAGATTCCGGAAATGTTGCAGAACTTAAATAATTATTAATAATTTTTGTAATTGTACTAAGAGAATAAGGCAATGTAGCGATTATCATATCAAGACTAATTCCATCCAGACCTTGAGCGTTTGACGATAATGCAAACAGTATTTTTGAAACTACAAATTCACTAACCGGGCGCAGAGACAAAATTGACTGATTATGTCTGTGAAACTCGTAAAAAGTTAGATTGGATATGTCGCAGGTGTTATGACCAGGAATATTTAGAAAGTGGTCATTTATTTCATTTGGGTTGTCAAAATTATCTGGAGTACTGTTACATTTATTGTTGGCAAAAGGCAAGGCAACATCCTTTAGAGTCTTCCATAGTTTCTTCGGGTTGTGAATGTTACTATTAATATGGCTCTCAAAGTAACATTTCCGCTCGGTAGATAGACTTACATTTACTAAATGTTTCAAGGTTTTGTAGGTGTCTTTGTGCGTATGTGACTTTGAAGTAAGATATTTTTTATGCGCCTGGTCACGCAGCTGCATCATATATCGTACATTACTCGTTAGCCAAGGCTTGGGTTTGTCTCTAACAGTAATAGATTTTAAAGGTGCATACTTATCAAAAATAAAATTTATAAAGTCAGTGAACAATTTTACCATTCTAGATACATTTGATTCAATACATATTATGTCCCATTTAAATAATTGTAGTTCGATATTAAAATTATTAAAATCAATTTGTTTTAACGGTCGAAATGAGATTCTCCGTGGCGGTACTTTCGGTTTTTTTATTTTAAAAATTGTTGATATAATAGCATGACTACAAAGACTAGGGATATGATCAACTGTGGTGTCTTGAATTTTGTCGCAGTCGATGTCCGTACACACAAGGTCTATTAAAGTTGAAGAGTTATTTGTGAAGTGTGTCGGAACCCTCACTACGTTTTTTAACATAGTACATGTTAAAAACTCTTCTAATTTAGTTCTATTGGAGGTTCTAGTGACTGCTAATAAATCTATGTTGAAATCTCCTAATAAAATTACTTTGTCATAATTGCCGAAACTTAATATTGTATCACTAAGGGCGTCGAAGAATATGTCGCAACTGAGCCATGGTGGCCTGTACGCTGTACCGACAATTAGGCGCGTGGAGTTCAGCGTCACACATATCCACATTTGTTCGACCTGTTCCGGGGCAGGGGGGTGAGGTACGGTGACGGCACGCACGCCGCAGCGCACGTAGAAACCCACGCCACCGCCGCGTTGCCGCACGGTGCGTGGTCGCGGTACGTGCCGCAGTCGGTATCCCGGCAGCGCGGGTGCCCGGCCTCCCTCCCCGTCCCTGAGCCAAGTCTCATTTATTGCAATTAAGTCTGGGGAAAGTCTAAGAAAAGCTGCCTCAAACTCGTCATGCCTGGTACCCAAAGAACCCGCATTTATAAAACAAATATTAAATAAACAATTTTTTTTCATTTTAGGTAAATAATGAATATACTTGAATACTAGTTACTGTGTAGATAGGGCAGAGTGTTGTGTGTATGATATATGTTATGTATATAATTATTAAATATTTAATTGCAACAGGTGATGTGTAATGTGTTGTTGAGTGTGAATTAATAGTGTTAGGTATTACCCGCTGGGACTGAACACATCTGAATCGATCTATTGTTATAATTGAAAGATGGCAACAAAAACAAACATGCGATAACTCCATACATTTAAGACATTCATAGCTATATGCTCTAGTTATGGCCCTATTTAAACTTTCACAAAATTTACGACATCAGCTTCACTTCGCAAGAAGATCCTCGGTGAAGCGTGCTCTTTGCGACCATAGACGCGGCCATCTCTCGTCCATATAAATCGCCAGCGCGCATCGCGGCCAGCATCACGGGCCCGGGCAAACAGAGCCCGGTTGCTCCTGGTAAGCCGCTCGTTCACATAGAACCGGCGCGGCTCGTGTGGGGGTAGACCTAGATCTGCTGTGGTCGCGCCGCGGCGGACCCGCGCGCTCTTCACTTCAGCAGTTCCTCGCGGAGCGCGCGCCGCGCCAGTCGCACGACGATGGGCCGCGGCCGCGGCGCTTGAGAACCCTCAGTGAGGCCGCGCTTCGGTCCGACGCGCACCGCGCTAACAACGTCTCGCTCCTCCAGTGCTATTCCCAACTTTGTTGCCACGGATTTGACTATGTGCCCAACGGATTCACCATCGCACTCCGGAATGTTTGTGACTTCAACATCATTGGATAGAAGCTCTTGGTCCCTGTCGTTGAGCTGGTCCTGCAGATTGCCGATTTTTTCCGTCAGCGAAGCAAACTCGGCCGGGGAAGAAAACGAAAGCTTTTCTTCTAGGGCCGAAAATTCTTCCCTTAACTTCTGGTTCTCGCCACGCAGCACTTCGACTTCCTCCTTGAAACTCGCCCTCAGCTTGGTCAAAATGGCATTGAATTCCGTAGTAATGGCTGTTCTGAAAACACCAGTAAATAAATATAAGTATATACTTATATTTATTTACTGGTGTTTTAATTTTAATAAATTTTTTACCTACACATAAACTTACAAGTATAAATCCCTGTTGATAATATTAATAATAGATACTATAATATGATTTATTTGTGACTCTGACTCCTTGTCGTCTCACTAACATCTGTATGCAGACGACTTGCAGCTCCCGGCAGTGTTTTGAAGTGGATGAGTTTATCTCTGCTGTTGATGCTCTGAGTGCTTAGTGCGAGTTTTTTAACTACTGGATCGCGTTAACGGAAACTCATGTGTCTATGGCATCGAGGAAGCGCCACCTAGCGACAAGTATGGAAATTTAAATTGCTAAGTGCGAGTTGTAATGGTTTACGTTGAGAAGTGATCGATCACGTTTACCAGCCAAAACACGAATAAACGCGAGTGGGAGTTGTACTGTGACAGCGTTTTGCCAGTTCGAAGGGTTAACTTACTCATACTCACTACTCAATACTCGATTAACGCGATAGTTAAGTTATTCGATTGGATCTGTCAAACTCGCACTAAGCACTCTGAACCATATCGCGCACATCCAAATCTGGTCTAAACATTTTCATCACAGCAAAATCACAGGAAATGCTTCATGGCAATTTATAGATATATTAAGCTTGCCTGAAACGCGGCTCAAAAATGTGTAAAGTACACTTTGTGCCAAAAGGGCTACTATAGCATAAAGGATTAGTTAGATGACAATAATGTCTGGAATTAAAGCCAGTACAATGTATGAGTTCTATGTTTTAAAATAATTATGTAAACTCTGTTAGTTAAGGACTTTGAAAAGACTAAGTTTGGAGTTTTTTTGTCCATTTTTTCTCCAAAATTATCTAGATTTTGAAATGGACACCTAGTTTGAATTGTAACGTTCATGAAGCCGCAGCTTCTGCGCTACTTTGAATAAAACCTTTTCATTTAATTTAATTTCATTCCATATACTTCTTCAAGTTGCTGATGTAGCAAGCAGTAGTTCCTGCAGTTCTCTTTGACGGCGTCCCCATGGTCTAAGCATCAACGGGCAGCAATTTGGGAGTGCTCTTTGCCAATCATCTCTTGGCCTACCCATGTCAGTGAAGTCAGTCTCTGCGGCGGCGCCTCCGAAGTTTTCTTCCAAACTATAATTACTTTTGAAAGGTCTATTCATAAATAATAATGACCTGCGATCTTCCTCTATATCTTCCTCTCCCTCTTGTCGAGTATGCAGATGTTTGCAACTTGAAGCCAAAGAGGAGCTGCTACACAAACTCAACCGACTAGTTTGGGTATGAACTACATATTACGGATTATGCGAATCATTGTCTCGTTTTCGACGAGTGTTATAATTACTCCCAATTCGATTTCGCCGGTCTGCAGATCTAGATGGATAGATTAAAACTTTTATAGAGAACTCCGGGCAACGACCACCTTGCTTAAAACTCCTGTAACAATAGTGGCGCTTAAGGTGACTTCATCACGGTCCAAGTGGGTTAAGTTGTGGAACGCACTGTCACACATTATGCGCTTTATAAGGGCCTACTATCAGTACATTCAATAAGTGGTTGATAAAACAATGTTACGATAGGGTTAGCCCTATCGTAACATTGAGCTATTTATATAGGTATTACTAGCTGATCCGACAAACGTTGTTTTGATATTAATTAGCCTCCGACCTATTCTCGAAATATACATAAAAAAGTTCATAAAATCGGTGAAGCCGGTCGTTTCTGAGAAGTTCAATAACAAACACTGTGACTCGAGATTCTTATATATTAGACGTATTTATATCTGATCTATTACTTTTATTTAGATATCTAGTTTATTATTTTATTCTTTTCTGTGTGAAAATAGATAATTATTTAGGCCTTTTGTAGTTTAGCTTGGGCACATAATATATTTTTTTTTACTACTTCTCCTACGAGTATCTTCTAATGTTTGCTGAAGGACATCTCTTACAGAGACAAGCTCACCTTTGTACCTACGTGTTATTTCTAATGTGATGGCATGTTACATGTTCTGTATGCAATACAGTAGGCAGGTATACTTAATAATAAAGATATGAGAAAATATATTTACATTTATTTCTTGTATTACAATTTCAATTCTTTAAATTAATACTAAATATTTACTTGTACTTAATAGACTACTGGTAGTCTGTCAAAAACCTTACATCATGCGTTAGCAAGATGCGACTAATTTAGGGTTGTAATCTTGTAGCGTCAAAAAAGTGCTCCAAACGTTACCGTCCAATTATGTCGCTTGAAAGTCCTAAAGAGACATCTAATTAACAAAACATCTTGATTGTCGCTTATAAACTTAAAGGAGTTTTTTTGTTAGCAGACTTCTGTTTCTACAACGTTCTGCTGACAAATAATAGCTCCTGAATGATGAGGATGCCGACGACAGAAATATGTTTCACGCCTTGAGGGAGCCCTGTGTTCTCAAATCAGCGAATAGTTGGATAATATATAATATTGGCCTTTTTTGCATCTACTTAATGAGATGATTTATACAGCGTCCAGTGGTATCTTCACTCACACTAGATGGGTGAAGGGACCACTCCGACGCTGTAGTGCCTGGGTCATGGTTTTATAGATGGTGTAGGCTTGCCCAGCACCTATACCATCCTGACAGCTTAGTCGGCCTTGCCCACAGGAAAGACTAGTCAATACGTGCGGAGCCAACCAAGCCGCGGGTTTCCTCACGATGTTTTCCTTCACCGTTAGCGTGTGGTATTGCGACTGCAAATCGCAAATGTACGTAACTTTGAAATTAAACAAAGTCATTGGTACATGCCCGCACTCGGGATCGAACCTGGGGCTCTCGCTTGCCAGTCTATGGTTCTACCCACTGAGCTACCACCGCTTACGAATAGTTGGATACTATATAGTAATTAACTAATGTTGTCACTGGTGCTCGGGTAGCGACTGGTCAGGTAGCAGGTGCTCGACTACTTCTAACTTGAGAGGCTTAACGTCGTGGTGGTCGAGCTCGGCTTCGGCCTCCGAGTGGGCGTCGGCCTCGGCCTCGTCGTCGCTGTCAGCGTCGGCGGCATCCAACTCGGCGTGCAGCAAGCGCAGGCAGCCGCGCCGCCACGCACGCCGCCGCGCAGGCGCCAGCTCCAGGTACTCCTCGTGCAAGCCGCGGAAGAACTGGAAGTACGACGAACTCTCTTCCGTACCGAAGCTCTCTTCCGCGTCGCCGTCCACGCTGCCGGCCCACCCTCCCACGCTGCCTCCCCGACTCCCCGCGCTGCCCCCCCAGCTCTCTGCGATGCCGACCCAGCTCTCCGTCCGCCCCGCCCCCGCCCCTGCCCCAGCTTCGCCCGCCGCCTCGGCCAGCTGCAGCGTCGTCAGCGACGGCGCCTGAGTCACCGCCCGCCTGCTCAACAAAACACAAAATCAAAATACTTTAATTGCAATGTTTTTTTATGTAGCCTATAAACGTTTGCTTAACGTACCACACGTGCCCACCTCGGATTTAGGTACCTATAAGTCATTGGTACATGCCCGCACTGGGAAACGGGCCTGGGTCTACCGCCGATCCCAGCATTGTGTTAATGGCATGTGTAAGCTCTTTTATACCTGTATTTTTGTGTGCGCTATAAAGTTCAATTTTAAAGACCTATTTAGAAGCTAAACATTCCACCCATGCCAGATCTGGCACGGATAGCCAGTGGTCGTGGGTTCGAATCCCGGCATGGGTGGAATTTTTAGCCTCCAAATAGGTTTTTATAACTAGACCTACACAATTTCGGCTTGCTGGTCGGCCACGGGTCATACGGGTGGCTGCTCCTTCGAAGCGTATGACATTCGAAGTCAGCAAGAATTACAAGAATTACAATTTTTGTAATTCATAGGAGGCACGTGAAAATGGCTTCTATACAATATATATTGTATGTGAGGTGGAATGTGGTAATCCTTATGCTTTGGCGGGACGGAACCACAGATGTGTTTTGGGGGAGAGGGTTTAGCGGCACTCACGTGTCGGTGGCCATGTGGTCGCGCAGGAAGGCGAGGTCGTCGGCGAGGTGCCAGCGGCTGACGGCGCGGCCGCGGCTGGTGCGCGCGCCCGACACCGAGTTGCGCAGGTGCCGCGAGTACGAGTTCCGCAGGTGCGACCACTTGCGCCGCACCTCCGCCACTGCAACAGTACCAAACAAAACCTACTAAAGACGGTCACTCCCCAGTTCCCGAACGCCGCGTCCACGGTTCAGAGGCCCTGCTTCCTTTCCTGTTTTAGTCTAATTCCATTTTACCACAATCTGTAAGGTTTATTTTATTTATTTATTTTTTATTTTATTCATTAGGTACACCAACAGCAAGCACGCAAACATTATAAAGCTAAAAGTGACTTAGGGCTAGCGATTATGCCAATTAAAGGTATACACAGCACTTTTAGACTTACATATACGCAGACAACTAGAAATGCAATATTACAATACGATGATAATATAGATGTTATTACCACGTAAGATAAGAATTTTTAGATATTAGAAATTAATTTAGACTTAAAAGTGCCAAGGCTGTCTTGAAAAATATCCAAATTGTACAGATGGGCAAGGAGAAAATTGCCGATAGTTTCAGTCGGGAGTTGGGTGTCGGAACCTTAAAATCGATACGTTCAAGTAAATCTTCACAAATCGCTCGGCCATTTATAAATTTACTCAGGAATATTAAACCATGCATCTGTCTACGCTTTCACAGGTGTAACATGTTGAAGTGCTTCAGTCGGGCGTAGTATGAGGATCTATGACTAATTCCCGGAGACACAAACGCAAGATGCCTTGTGAAAGCTCGCTGGATCGATTCTATGCGTGTGGAGTGGGTAGCATAAAGAGGATTCCAAATAACTGCTCCATATTCTAATATGCTACGGAATAGGGCATTAAAAATTGCAATTTTGGTGCCAGCATTTCTGAAATCTTTCGTAGAGCGTTTAATGAATCCCAGTAACTTGGCCGCTCTGCCGATAATATAGTCGATATGTGGAACGAAACTGAGAGTCGAGTCCAGGATTACACCCAGGTCACAAACCTTACTAACCCGAACAACCTGCTCTCCGTTGATAAAGTAGATAAGGTTTCGAAGATTGTATCTTTAGATGTCTATAATTATACTATTGTGCAGCGCTCGTGTCCTAGTCGAACCGAGTAATTGGAATCAATTACTTGAGTTAAGCAACAATAGGCGCGGTCAGGTGCTGAATGGGTGACCGTCCCCTGGCTAGAGCAAGTGGATTTTTTTCTGAGCGCTTCAGTGCTTCGCAAGGTACGCTAAGCCGTGGGTGCTGGCTGTCATGTAATGGCAGTCGTTAAGCCATGTCATAGGCCTTATGGGCGGCTCGATAACTTCTGACAGTAAGGTCCGCCACTGTCTTACAGTATTTTATTATAAGTAACATATACTCGTATTATAACTCCTACGGAATCCCACACTGCGCGTAGCCTGACACGTACTTCGGCCGTTTTTGACATTTTAAGGACAGGGAGGCTCCCGAGACCATACAACTCTTTATTAGGCCAAGCATACTAATGAGTTGCCGATGGCGAA
The DNA here is from genome assembly GCA_934045075.1 of Yponomeuta sedellus. Classification (NCBI taxonomy): domain Eukaryota; kingdom Metazoa; phylum Arthropoda; class Insecta; order Lepidoptera; family Yponomeutidae; genus Yponomeuta; species Yponomeuta sedellus. The sequence goes on from OW203738.1 coordinate 22,003,531, forward strand.
TCAGTAGCACACGTTGTCACGTGTGTTATAGCAAGAGACGAGATATTTTTAATAAATAGGTATTGATGGCCCGTCTATGGCTTCCTCAAACACTATCGTGTAGAAAAAATGGCTCGTTAAACCATAAAGGTTCACCATCCCTGTAATATGGAACCGGAAATTGAGTCAGTAGCACTATTTCATATCAGTGATAGGTTGGCAAGCCGTGCTTGTTTTTACCCGACTGAGGCGCAGCCCAAAGGAAGGGTAGGTAATCTGTTTTACCCTATTCGGATAATTATTATTATGGCAAGCGTTTTTAATTTTTTTTTTACTATTTCGTCTTTCAGCTCCCTTAGCAACGAACCAGTAATGTTGTTTAGAGTTCCGTGAACGAAGGGTGACTATGACAACAGCACAGGGTCCCATTGGTCCTATTGCATCGGCTCCCACGCCGCTGGCACGTTAATAGTTAGCCAGTTGAAATTTACAAGGATTTTGTATTATTGCACAAAATATTGTATTTTCTAAGGTTAACACGAGCAGTAGACATAATTAAAACTGTTTTTATACGGATTTATGCTCGAGCATAAATCCGTATAAAAACAGTTTTAAGCACAAAATATTTTTTCGAAAAATTTGTTTATGTCTTATGGTAAAAACAGTAATAGATACAGGCATTAAACATGGCGTGATTGTGGGACTTATAGTATATTCTAACAACAAATAATAAATTACGACACTAGATAGTTTACAAAAAAATCAGGTGGTGTGGATTCTTAGGCGCGCGAGTCCGACTCGCACTTGGCCGGAAACTTATTTTTATTATTTGATGTGCAGTTTAATTTTAATCACACGTTTCGAGAGACAATTTGTTTAGGTCAGACAGTCAGACATCGAGACGTGGTTGGCAGTGGTCTATACATGGCCTTTTGCATCTACGTAATGAGATGATTTATACAGCGTCCGGTGGCATCTTCACTCACACCATCTATTGGCACCCTATGGTTGACACCCTAACCCCCTTACCCTTTTTTCTTCGGAAAAAAGCAAAGTAAATCAGCTCAGTGTTTGCAGAGCGGTGTCACTCACCGCTCCAGCCCATGTGGTCGGCCACCTCATGCCACAGGCGGCGCACTTGCGCGTGGTAGCTGGCCACGGGCAGGTCGGAGCGCGCGTACAGCGCGCGGCGCGCGGCCACCAGCCGCACGAGGCGCCGGTCGGCCGCCAGCGCCGCGTCCACGCGCCACCCCACGCCCGCCGCCGCCGCCGCTGCCGCCGCCGCCGCCGCTGCCGCTGCCGCCGCCGCCGCCGCTTCCGCCTCCGTCGCCATGCCCGCGCCGGTGCCCACTGCCGTGCCGCGTGGCGGTGGACTCGTTTGAGCGAACGACCCCGCGCGCGGACAGACGGGCGCGCAGGCAGACATACACACACGCGCGCAGACGAGCACCTGCCCCCGCCCCCTCCGCACCCCCGGGCCCGGCCCCGCGCCGATCGATGCCGGCCGGCCGGCTGCCCTCGCCGCCCGCGGCCGGCCCTTTTTTCTTCACTGAACGTGAATGTAATCGTAATAGGGAATGTTACTTTGACGTAGGTTACGAAAAGTGACAGTGACTCGGATGCTCCCCCCAACCCACGTACCGAGCGAAACATAGGGCGTTTCAGTGAAAGGAGTCCATGACAATTTTATAATCAGGTACCCGATTTTGTTTTTAGGCTTCTGAAGTCCACAAACCTTGTCAGTCTGTGCGTGTGCGGCCTAACGCGCACGATTACTACTAGAAAGCTGAAATTTTGCATAGACATACATACCTATTAATCACTCCGACAAAATGTTAGGCAATAAAATCTTAAACACAAAATTAATGTAGTTATAAACTAAACCTGGAGAGCATTTTTTTCCTAACTTACTGACCAGTGTAGGGTATGTATCGTGTACACTTCGCATGGCCCGACATGCATGTGCCCGGTATTTTTTTTAAATCGCATGTTTTGTCGGATCCACTAAATAAGCAAGCACCTTGTATTATTTACCCCAATATGAAATCTTTGAATCTTTGAAAGGTTGTACCTATTATCTAAGTAGGTATGTACTTGTGTTAATTAAATTTAAAATATATGGAAAAATAACAGCTGATAAACAATTCATGAAACTTATTTAACTAGTTAGTGAGCCATTGACAGACCTTCAATAACAACAAAGTGCTAACTTTCTGATAGGACACTAAAAAGAAAACAAAAATAGTTTATGCCTGAAGCCGTTGAAGCATTCACGCACCGCACAACGTGGACGCACGCTCACAGCAATCGCAACCATAGAGCAGGTGTCCAGATAAACAATCGTTTGACACTAAGGCTGACATTCAGAGACGAATCCCAAGTTCACGCTTATAGCAGTCTTACCAAAGTAAACTAGTCATACTTAATAAAGCGCCGAAAGTTTCGTACTCACATTCGATCAGGAGCCGGAGTTAAGCATGAGCTAAGAGAAGAACTGTCTTAAGAAAGTCATCTATATTGTCTATTATTTTTTAGTGATGTAGTTCTTACCGGTTTTTTTAATATTATATCGCTACACGAGAGCAGGACAACTTTATACAAGTTTATGTATGTGAGAGTGAAACAAAAAGCTCACAGATACATGAGTCAGAGAATGCTCGTACAGTGCGTTCACATTAACTTGACGCGTGAGAGAATTGGTAGCACTGAGATGTTTACTGTTACCATGTTATATAAGAAATCATTCCCATTACTTGAGGAAAATAAAAGGATTGAGGGCTTGTTTTACCATCTTCCGATTAGGTCCAAAAGCTAATTCACATGTTATGTCCTTGTTACCAATTCTCTCACGCGTCAAGTTAATGTGAACGCACTGTAGAACATCAGTGAAATGACGTTTGGAGTCGTCTGTGAACGAAAGAATTTTTTACATTGTTTGGTTGGCGGTTGGCGCGAGTTTTAATATGGCGAAAATTGTAGTTAGGTACCTAAGAAAATGACTGAAAGAAAAAGGAAAGCTCCGTTTAGCACTTACGAATAGGCACTTTTACGAGAGCTTGTAAGTGAAGTCTTGACCATAGTAGAGTCCAAAAAACTGACTCTGAAGAATCTCGCAAAAAAAAACTCTGCATGGAATTCGATATCCACCAAATACAACGCGGATATGCAATGCCAACCCGTAAGTAATGTTAATTTCTATCTGTTATTTATTATCGTCACTTCGACATCAAACAACATTGGTAGCTTTTCCATGCTGTGCACACCCACAAACCAATTTGCACTATAAAATAAACATCAACTCTTGCATCAGTTTGCCTTAATCATCTTCATCAACCCATTATCTTCATCAACGACGGGCACAGGTCTCTTTCCTGAGGAAGGGTTACCCTAATTGTATTTGATTTAAAGTGAAGAGAACCAAATGACAGTTCTATCTTAGTTCACGTAAAGTTACCAATATTGGCTACTTACACTTAGCTAAGTACCATTTCATACTCAACTTGATAAGATTCGATTCTGAGAAATATTTCTAAGTACGTGATTTTGACATTTCTGAGACCGGTCTTAGCTTAGTTTTCGTCTCTGAATGTCAGCCTAAGATATATTTTTCCCCCTTTTGTTTTACACTGTCAGAGTAATAGTAAGAGTTCTTAAAGAAGTGATTATTAAAATGTTTCCTAAAAGACTTTGCATTGGAGTTATCGTTATCAACCCTTGTATGTCCCCACTGCTGGGGCACGGGTCTCTTCCTGCATCGCAGTAAGAGACGGCCATACTCCACCACAGGGGCCAAGTCCGGGTTGGTGGAGGGTTGTAAGACAGTAGCGGGCCTTACTGCCAGAAGTTATCAAGCGGCCTATAAGGGCTCTGAAATGGCTTAATGATCTGCCATTACATGACAGCCGGCATCAACGGCTTAACGTGCCTTGCGAAGCACGGAAGCGCTCGGAAAAATGCCACTAGCGGTAGTCACGGGACGGTCACCCATTCTGCACCTGACCGCGCCCGTTGTTGCTTAACTCAAGTGTTTAATTCTAATTGCATTGGAGTGCAGTTGAATAAATCAATATCAATGTCAGTCGCTAATGTTCACACCGCTACGAGCTATCAAAAGGAACGAGTATGTACGAGTAAGTACAAATTAAAGGTAATAACAATATAGGATTACAGGTATGGTGTCGCCAGTATAAAAAGTTACTCTATGGGTGTCGCCAAAAACAGAGCTCTCGCATACAGATAGAAAAACTCTTAAAAACTTCCAAATTAATGAAAACTTATAATAGAACAACGAGCTAGAGAGTGAAAAATCAGGCCTTGGTGATCTCAAAACCTCAGCAGGCTCGACCAAACTGACAGCTACCGTGTCACAGTGTTGCCAACTCTAGTAAATTCGTCTTGCTAGATTTCTTATCATAAGTCGCTAGGAAGTCGCTAAAACTGATTGAATTAAAGTCGGCTCCCGAATTTCCTTCTGGGCCGCGTTTCATAAAGCTGCAATTCGTAGTTAATTGTAACAATTCGACGTACATTGCGTAGCAGAGTCTACTTGTTAATCTGTAGTGTAATCAACTTTGCAATGTATGTCGACTTGTCATAGTAAACCATGAATTGTAGTTTTATGAAATAGGCCCCGGAGACCATTAGCAGCCAAACATAAAGGGGGGGGGGCACGTGAATAAGAATGTACTACTTAATAAATACGATATTTAATAATTAAATATTATTTTTCGCCATCACTAGATAAATTAAACACTTCTTCGTCCCCATTCTCATATGGCTCAGTTGAAGTAGACGTTTGAGTAAGTAAAAAATGGTGTTGGGCATATTTTGTTATCTTGTACTTAACGAGATCTTCAGGTTAAAAAGTCGTCAGCTAAGTCGCTAAATTATTTTTGTCGTCAAAACTTTTTTCTTGTCGCTAAGGCTCTCGCAAAAATCGTTATTTCTAGCGAAAAAGTCGCTAAATTGGCAACACTGACAATCTGGTAGGTAACTAAAAACACAGTTAGGAGTAGATATAAATGCTGCATTGAGAAGTTTAAATGTAATATTGAAAAATAAATAAAATCCATTTTATTTATTTTCCATATAATTTACTTTCAATAAAAAAGTTAAAAATTCTCTATTTCATCATTTTATTTCAATAGGGATTGAACGCGTAATGTTTCAAAAAATTTAATAAATAAATTGAGCATTTTAGCTCGGTATGTACCTACAGTATTTTTTGGCTTGACCTCGTGGACCCGTTAACGGGACAAAATAATGGGACCACGAGAAAACACCCACCTAAACCTAGGTGTTTACGCAAATTTACGTAGGTACATACATAGTATGAACATAAAGAGAAAAATATTATCTTTTAGCGCCCGGTAAATTGCAAATTAATACCTCTGTGGCGTAGCGGTAGCGCGTCTGCCTACCATGCAAGAGGTTCCGGGTTCGAATCCCGGCTGGAAACAAAAAAAAACTACATGTTTGTGATGTCGTTGTTTCTGGTTTCCACGACACAGGGTATCCTAGTGTGGGGCCAGAAGCAATGTATGTGCCAGTATGTAAATGTTATGTTATATTGGCTACATAAAGAAATGTAGTAAATCCCAAAGCAAAGTAATATTAATAATAACTTCCACACAATAGAATCACTTGAGCCCGTCCCAAACTCCGATACCCGGTACTATGGTAACCAGGCAAAGACAAATGTGCATATGTGGGAACATATCCCACGACCTCTGTCTTAGTAGCTGTAATGAAACACAGGCTGCTAGTCAAACACCGCGCCCGCCGCGCGAGCCGCTGCTGCAGCATGAGGTACCCGACATACCGTGGTGCAAGTTGGCCTCTGACATATTTGAGTATCGACGAAAATATTATATCATATTGGTAGATTATTTTTCAGGTTACGTTGAGGTTGATGAGATTACAGGCCTAAGTAGCAAAACAGTGATATCGTTTTTTAAACAACAATTTGCTAGACATGGGATACCAAGGGAGTTAGTGACGGACAATGGCCCAGCCTATAGTTCTGCCGAGTTCAAAAATTTTGTTCAGCAGTGGGAAGTTGAACACACAACATCCTCACCTCGCTATCCTCAATCCAACGGTAAAAGTGAGCGCACGGTAAAGACGGTAAAAACAATGCTAAAAAAATGTTTGGACTTAGGACAAGATTTTCAGCTAAGTTTGTTGAATTATAGGAGCACGCCTCGGGATGGTATGGACTCACCAGCTCAGATCTTAATGGGTAGACGTCTTAATACACGTTTACCTGTTCATGATAGCTTATTATACCCTAATGAACTAAACAAAAACAAACTGAATTATGAGGCCTTAAAGGTGAAAAAAGAAAAACAAAAAATTAACTACGACAAGAATTTTGCTCGTCAGTTAAGACCCATCATACCAGGTGAAAAAGTTGTCTTAAAAGATAACAATTGTGTAGGAAAATCGGTCACCGCTGTAGGTAAAAGTGACAAGCCACGCTCTTATGTATTAGAAGATGCTGTCGGCCGCCGAGTCCGTCGAAATAGACGGCATATAATTGCTAGGAACACGATTGATGCAAGTGGCGATCCGCAGCCAAGTACCTCCAACGCGCATGCACGGTCAGCTGTTGATGAGTCATGCGTTAAGTCCGAGCAACTGCCTAACTTGCCTCCAGCCTGCGGATTCACAGTGACTGTGCCGCAAAACAAAATGAATGTTAAGCCTGAGGGGCCAGTAACACGATCAAAAGCACGATTGTTATCTGCCTTGGAAAATGAATCCCACCGCTGCCACCATGTAATGAAACACAGGCTGCTAGTCAAACACTGATTTATTGAGGGTACTTATAAACAAATACACCACAGTAGCCAAGCGCCAAATCGTTAAAATAATTTCTATAACGTATTATAAATTATAAACTATCTCATTAGGTAGCGCGCTAACACTTCGCTAAACGACTTGGGCAAAACGCCACCATTCACTTGGGCTTTGGCAAACAAGTTATTGTCAGTTTTCATTTCAGTAATAAATAACAGAATATCTATCGATAATATAATTGCTTCCGCAGCGTCTAGACAACTGCAGGTACTTTATAAAATCTTATCAAAAAGCTAGCAACTAATATGACATAACAAGATAATAATACAATGATTAGGTACCCCACAGAACTGTGGATTACCCGAACCGACGCTCCGCTAAGATGAAAAGATGGAAAAGCTCGATAAAAAGTATTTAATTTATATTTGTTCATACTTAATATTTAACAATAATATTACGTAATATACGTAGAATGCCCGACAAATAAATTGAACAAATGAATAAGACTCTAACCAAATTAACCAAAAACTATAAAAAAAGGTTTGCTCTAACGTCTCGACAAACTCTTCTCAACACCCGTTCTTAACACTAGGCGGATTCATATCAAAATTGCCGGGCATTATACATACCTACTTAGTTGTGCGTGTTTATTGATGAAAAGGATACACAGCTTAAACACGTGATATGGTTTAGACTGATCAAATATGAATGAACACTGGTTTCTTAACTAGGTAAAAACTTATAATTATTTTTCCGTTTTCTTGTAACTAAGTCAGATTTTACTTTCTTACTAGAAAATTGATCTTATCAAAACATCACTTGTCGTGAAATTCACTTTATTTTGAGAGATAGGTCCATTCACCGAACGATCAGGTGAATTCGGGTGTGCAGGCGCGCCTACATACAAAACGTCCGACGCGGGGCGGCGGCGGCGGCGGCGGTCGCAACACAGGACGGCTCAGGAGCCTTTGTCGTCAGAGGGCGCGTCACTGCTGCTCGACGAGGCGCCCCACGCCGCCGCCGGGTAGCCAGCCGCCGCCGGGTACACCCCCGCCGCCGGGTATCCCGCGGCCGCCGAGTAGCCGCCCTGGCAGGTCAGCAGCGCCTCCTCGGCCTGCGTGACCGCCGCGAACACCAGCTTCTTGATGCTCAGCTGTGCGGCGAAGGGGAGCCGCTTCGTGGATTGGCACATGCCACTGAAGAAGGCGTCCAGCGGATCGGGCGGCGCGGGCGCGGCCGAGACGGCGGGGGCGAGGGCCGGGACGGGGGGCGCGCGGGTTCGGTGCCTCTTTGGCGGGGACGTGTCGCTGTCGCTGTCGCTGGATCGGGGGCGCGGCGGGGGCGCGGGCGCGGGGGCGAGCGGGGGCGGGGACTCGGCCTTCTTGCGGTTGTTCATGTGCGGCAGCAGGAACCGCATCAGCTCCATGTACTTCCAGGGGTAGACACGCTTGCCCCCCGCGCCGACACCGCCCCCTCCCGCGCCTGGGTCGCGCGCCTGCAGCTCGCTCTGCCGCTTGAGCGCATCGCGGTAACTGTCACGCAGCTTCTTCCACTTCAGCTTCACTTCCTTCACTGAAACAATACATTAATGTCAGTGATCGATCAGTCATTCATTTTTTCACATTCTTTCTAAGGCGCTTCAGCAAGAATATCGCCACCTTGAGTTGACATCGAGTTATCATTTCCTACGTAACTACTCTCTATAATAAGTGATGATGATGATTGGCCTTTTTGCATCTACGTAATGAGATGATTTATACAGCGTCCAGTGGTATCCTCACTCACACTAGATGTGTGAAGGGACCACTCCGACGCTGTAATGCCTGGGACATGGTTTTATAGATGGTGTAGCCTTGCCCAGCACTTATACCATCCTGACAGCTTAGTCGGTCTAGCCCACGTATTGACTAGTCTATAATAAGTAGTTGTAGTCTTATAGATCGTAATTTGAGATGGAACATCATCTATCTGTACTGCGCCTGTGTCGTTACTATTAAATCTGAAAAAGTTATGTGATTTTGTAAACAAATGAAATGAAAATGAAAATGGTGAAAGGAACGGGACCATTTCATTAAATCGTCAATCGTAAGCTATGGCAAGTGCTTATACGCTTACGACAGTAGTTGTTATCCAGACAAGTTTAGTGTCCTATAAACATCGTATTTCCATAGCATGATTTTCCGTTGTCGATTTTATGCTTTTCTTTTTTTTAGTAGTTTATTAGGAAACTGAAACTGCAATACAAAGGTTTTTACTATTTCAGATTTTTCTACTGCAGCAGTAGAATCGAATGAAAACATTTTATGTGACGAATTGCTTATCTTTGCTTGCTGACCTGACAGTAGCGTTTTTCCAAAATTTTCTTTCATAGATAAGCGTGCGCATGATATGATATCATCAACATACGTTTACCAGCAGCTAAAAGGTTCCCTACTCTCAACCTTCCTGTGCTCCAAATGAACTCCCCTGTGGGGGTACGGTTACACCCACAGGGGTTACGAAAATACTATTGGTTGTCTATACAAGTTGCCAAGCTGACACAGTATTCCACCTCTGCCAAGAATGTATTAGGTACACAATTAAGGCAATACAAAATCGAATTCAATTATTACGCGTACTATATCTCAGAAAAATGATTTGGTTATTTCAGTTTTAGCGACTGCTCAGAATAAACGAAAGAGCTTTGACAGGATCGTGGCAAGTGGCAGACCCCGTATCTGGCTAATCCTCCGGTATACAGGCGTGGGGTTACGTAATGTTTGTTATTTTAACCACAGGAGTTCACAGGACTCATGGGTGAAGGAGACCTTTTTATCTTAAGCTAAATACAAAGGTTGTTTGTACACAGTGTCATTGTACAATTCGAACTTCTGACCCCTAAACTAGGTAGAAACCTGTGTCTTAGGGATCGTTGGTTCTCCTACTGGTATGATTAAACAACATAGGTATTTTAACAGATACGTAACAGCGGAAAGGACAGAATCAAGCAAAATCAATAAATCACAAGCATAAATTAAAATATGAATGAAATTTAAGTTATTAAATTTAAATGATATTAAGTTATTAAATTAAATTAAATTTAAATGAAATTAAAAGATTAATTATATAATTGTGGACAAAAAAATTCAGTGCAGCTGTAATCATAACCATTTTGATATTTTATTCTTAAGTTCATATTTGGTCAGTGTGTAAATTGGTGGAGCTTTATTAATTTTATTCTAATAAAACAGTGCTTAAGAGCCATAAACTGGCGACTGGCAAACGCAGTGCGGCAGCTAGTCACGTGACATACTGGCATGCCAGATCGTTTTATGAGGAGTTTGGGGTCAAGAGGCATCATTGAGTGTCTACGCAAAATAGCTCTGAGTGCTTAGTGCGAGTTTGACAGATCCAATCGAATAACTTTACTACCGCGTTAATTGAGCATTGAGTAGTGAGTATGAGTAAGTTAACCGTTCGAACTGGCAAAACGCTGTCACAGTACAACTCGCACTCGCGTTTATTCGTGTTTTGGCTGGTAAACGTGTTCACTTCTCAACATAAACCATTACAACTCGCACTCAGCAATTTTAATTTCCATACTTGTCGCTAGGTGGCGCTTCCTCGATGCCCTATATATATGAGTTTACGTTAACGCGATCGAGTAGTAAAAAAACTCGCATTAAGCACTCTGAGTAAACATAATACATATGAGTTCTATTGAAAACCCTAACTGTTTTATTTATGGAAATACGGTTTCTTAAAACACTCCTCAGATGCAGCTTAAATGTTCTGTGACATAAAAAAACGCCTAAAAGATAAAAAAAAATTAAATAAAAAATAACCATGAGCCCGACTGCTAAGCCATCACTACTAACTATATTAGTGAATGCTCAGCAGTTGGTTACTTTTTATTGGCCCGGCCGGCCGAGCGGCCTTTGGACCGGAACAGCCTTGGTCATGCCTGTGGGACGGACTGACGGATGGACAACAAAGTGATCCTATTATGGTTCCGTATTGCCCTTTGAGGTAAGGAACCCTAAAAAGGACATTATACAGATATTAGAATAAAAAGGAGACTTCGATGAATTCCAGACACCTACCTAACACAATCATTCGTCCGTACCAAATTAGTTACCCTGCGGGTATCATACCCTGTGCTATGTAGGTATGATAACCGGGCAAGGACGATCACAAAAGTGGAAATAAGTAGGTAGAGGCTATTTGTACCTACAAATGAAACAAATAAATAAAGTACGGCAGCCCCCAGTGGGAATCTAAGCCACAAGCTTTGTTTTGATAGTCAAGATAGTAGAACAATGAGATACAGGTGAGCATCGAGAATATTTGGGAGGAGGCTGGCAGGTGCTCGCTGCCCCGTCTCAGCCTGCCTGTTTGTCGGCCTAGGTACTTAGTGTTTATTTATTTCAATACAATTATTAGTGTTTTGTAGTACTTAAGTACATAATGAAATATCCACAGTGGAGTGAAAAAGGAGAAACTTTCCTACTTTAGAATTTTTTGCGCCTGATAAAATGACAATAGCAGTGCAAAAGGAACGTAACTAGATGTCGTAATAATACACTAGATACAAGGGCAAAAACTGTCAAACACACCATGTATTAAAATATACAATTGATTAACGTATCTAGAACGAATTAGGTTAGATCGTCCAGTATTAGGACCCTGTTATTCTAGAATTTATTTATTCAAATTGGAGAATCATCATCAGCTTACAAAATTATGCAAGTAGAATAAAAATAGGTTACTAAGAGCTAATAACAGATTCCCACCGCAATCTATAAATGTAGGTATGGACTTCATGCTTCACGCTTCAAACACATAACTTACACTAACAGTAGACAATAAAATTGTAAAGTGTAGACAATATTGGAGAACTTGCACAAAATAAAAACGCGACTTCAGAACATTATGGCACTAAAACGGAGAAATAATTTAACAGAATATGACCAAAATACGTACCTACACATGTAGGTATTGTAGAAAAATATTTTGGAATGGATGCCCAAAATGTATGTGGTGGTCTGGAACTTGGCACCGACTCCAAGATAATTATACTTTTACAATGCATATAATGTACCTAATACTATAGGTATATACACATAATTACATTCATATCTGAAATTCTTCACCAGAACACCAAATTACCCTGGGATAAATTTTACGCTATATTTTATGTAACGTATGCATCTTTTAGTAAGAAAACATAACGCGTGGGCCCCATTAGGCCTTATTTCCTACTCCCCGTTGAAGATTTCCGTTCTCAATCTGTGAAAATATTCATTAGATCTTGAACAAATTAAAATGTGTGGGACGTTATATCTATTAAATTTATTTTAATCCAAATCCGTTAAGTATTGACACAGATACGCAAGAACTTAAAAAAAGTAATATACACGTGGACTTGAGAACCTCATCCTTTTTGAAGTCGGTTAATAATGAAACGAATGCTAAGTTGCGTTCAATTTGAATGTTGAAATTGGTACTAGTATTATGTACCTCAATCGGCTATGTATGTGTGTGTATTCGCGAAGTAGTTTATTAGTGCGGTGCATGCAGCGCGAGCGTTGAGCGTGTGCGCGTGCGCTGGCGTAAAGGGCCGGGCGGCGGCGCCGCGCACCGGCGAGCAGACTCACCCGAGGAGAGGTCGGTCTCCTTGAGCACCTCGGCCCAAGCGGCGTCCTTGAGCTCCTGATCGCGGTACTCGATGGCGGCGCTGTTCCACAGGCACGGGTAGCGGCGCACCGCGGCGATCAGCTGCTCCATGCGCGCGGGGCCGGCCCGGGCGGCGCGCGGACTGAGCCCCGCGAGCTGGCCCGCCCGGCCCGGCGCCCACAGCCCCCCGCGCCGCCGCCGCGCCGCCCAGCCGGGCCCGCCGCCGCCGCCGCCGCCGCCTGCCGCTTATCGACGCGCCGCACGCCGCGCCGGCGGCGGCGGCGGCATGCAGCTGCCGGGCGACGCTCACCACAAGACCGCTAGCGCATAGGTACCTATAAGCCAGCGTTCACACAGACGGGACGTGGCGTGGGTGGAACGGAGACGCGGAAGAGGCGCATCGCGTCGTATGGAATTCGCGCCCTTGCTCAGTCCGCTTTCTGTATAGAGCTTCATCCCATCCCTTCATCACATTTTGTATGAAAGACGCTTCCGCACCCCTTCGGTGTGGTCGCTGATTTACGATGCTTTAGTAGGGACAGTCGACAGGTGATAAACGTTTACCTACCTATACAGTTTTGTTGTTAATTAATGCGGCCCCGTATAGATTTAGGTTAGGCGAACAACAGGGTGGAGATTTAGATTGAGAATGCGTTGCGTTTAGAATTCAATGAAAAGCTAAAAAATCTAATGAGTTTAATTTTTATTGTAAGTTTAAATTTATTTTTGTGGTCCTGAAACTCAAAAAAAAAATCTATAATTATTCACCCAGTGAAGCCTGGTCAGCCAGGATGATGCCGCAAGGCTTGTGGGAGGCCAAGCATTACTTGGAGAGGAATTGAAATTCAAGTGGAAATAAGTTATTGAAATTCTATCTGCTTACCTATCTATTTATGCATTTTGTACAGCTCATGAAATAGGTCCACTGTTAGGCGCAAGCCGGTGAGGTCTCTTCTCCGTCACGGCCCACGCCATTGCACGCCACGCATTGCAACTTGTAAATTTCAACTATGTAGGTACATACACAGAATTCTTTTAGAGCCACACCTGTCACACTATTATGTAACAGTCAGTTGTAAACTTGTAACTCATACTAAGCATACTCGGTTGTCCATCTCACCGTTTCCGTAGTGTCAAAATATGTAGTACGCAGCTTAAAAAAAGTAAAAATCGACGTCAGCCAATCCAGTGGAGACTTACTTATTATCAATCAATCAAAAAGGTATTCAGAATAATACAGAAACTACGAATTAAAGAACGTTAGAAGTAAGATTAGGTACTTATCCATTTCAAAATCTACTTTATTTTGAAAAAAAAATGGACTAATAAACTTAGTCTCTTCAAAGCCCGTAATTAAGAGAGTTTACATAAATATTATTAAACATACAACTTATGCATTTATCAGGCTTTAATAAATTCTAGACAATGCTCCATAAAGGATGTATTATTAACCTTTGCCAGCCTAAATCTTAAGAAAGTTTTGTCTAGTATGTAGACTTGTGTTGGCTACGTTACAGATATATTTCCGACCGTAATATTTTCATAGATGTACCTACTGACTGCAAATATTAGGATGTTAGTTTCTCTAAAGAAATCTCTTAACAAAGTTTATAAATGAATCTGACGGCACTCTTCTGCAAAACGAATATGGTCTCAATGTCTGCCGCCCGTCCCTACAGTAACTCAAACAAACGAGCCTGGCAGTTGCGACGTCAGTTAGTTCACTTATTATTCTTTTAACTGCATACGCTGCAGTGCAGAACTAAGCCTATTTGCCATTTTTTTATATGAGGACCCTAAACATTGCATTTATTGTGATACATACCTACCTACCTAGGAACACAGTTGCTACTACAAGGTCGAGTTTGTCATTCCCCGTGCATTCCCCGATATAACATTGTTGACAACAATTTTGACAGTTAGTAGAGTGGACTTTATACATTTTTGTCTTTTTTGAAACCGATTTGTTGCGATGTCTGATTTCGCACACTTCTATGGCGTCGACCAAAAGTATCGTGACACGGCTGCCGGGCCTAGCGCCATACGATTAGATGACACACCTCCTGGGTCTTCAGCGATGCGGAAAAGAAAACTGTATTTTGACCATTTTTTATATGTTCTAAGCCTGAATACATCTAAAAACCTATTTACCATACACGTTGTCGATTTCCAATGTAAACTAGATGTAAGGTAAGTTGTTTTAACGTCAAAAGTCGCCACAAAACGCGTGACTCGCGTCAGCGTACTAGGTACCCATACCTACTCATTCGGAATTCCGTGAGTGAAGCGCATATATTTGGTGCAGGGTTGTAAGACAGTGGTGGACCTTACTGTCAGAAGTTATCAAGTAGCCCATAAGGCCTCTGACATGACTTAACCACTGCCATTACACGAGAGCCGGCACTTTGTACTCTGTGGCCGGCACCAACGGCTCAACATGCCTAGAGTAGCGAAGCACGGAGGCGCTCGGTAAAATGCCACTAGGCCCTCACTAGGGGTAGTCACGGGACGGTCACGCATTGCGCCTGCTGTTGATTGATACCAATCACTTGTTTCGACTATACCCTGATTTTTAATTAGGCGAACAAAAGTGGCATTTGGAGGGTTGCCATTTTATCGTAATTTAAAAATAGTGTTGTAGCCAAAGTGATAGAGTATTGAAAGGTTAGGATGCTATAAAGAAATATTGTAAATGAAAGTATCGCTCGTAGCCCCGGCTGCTGCCCGAGTGATCTTAAACAATCACCAAGGTTATGCAACATAGGGCGCACTCAGTGCATAGATGAATGACCGTCTACGACTAACTCTTGTGGCTTTTCCCGAGCGGTTCCGTGCTTCGCAAGGCACGTAAAGCAGTTGTTGGTGGCGGCTGCCGTCGATGGATCGCACTCGGTGAGCCAAGTCAGATGCCTTAAGGCGGCTTGGAACCTTCTGACAGTAAGACCAGCCACTAGTCTTACAAGTCTCCACCAATCCGGACTTGGCCCACGTAGTGGAGTGTGGCCGATAACTTCCCTACGGAAGAGACCTGTGCCATCGGTGGGGACGTAATAGGTTGATGATGAAATAAAAATAAATATTCTTATTCACTATTTATTTCTGATAATTCACTTTCAGTCTGAATCAGATAAATTTATAATAAATTGTTCCGTCACATCATCAATAAGGTGGTCAAGTTCCATCATTCTGTCCTCTTCTTTTATAACATGGTCAATACAACTTGGCCACCGTTGCGGTGTCACTATCTTTAGCCCATCATTAAACAGCTGTTTAATTTCAGCCATTTTGTAGCTTTTATTATTTTTTGCGACATACCCCTTTACTTGTGCCCATACCAATTCATATTGGGTTTAATTCACAGTGGTAAGGGAGTAGTCTTAAGATGGTGACACCGTATTCTGCAGCAAGCTTATCAGCTACATATTTCTGATAATTAGGTTTTTCTTTCTTTACGATTTCTAGCAATTCTGCCTTAATCATACTGTCCTCAAAATTTACGTTTTTGGACTTCAGCCAGTCTTGTATTTGGTTTTTACGTCACGACATTGTAGGGGTCTTTTCTACCTTACGGGAGTGGTAAGGAGCATTATCCAATACTAAAATTAAATCTCTTTTAAACGTAGTCAAAATGACCTGTAACCACTCCTCAAAATGTTGTGCGTTCATTTCATTATGATAGTCGCTTGAATCTGTTTTAGACTCGAACATCAACAGACCCCATCTAAAAATCCTTCCTCACTTCCAATGTAGCTAATTATAAGCCGTCGTCCTTTTTCCGTAGGTGCTTTGAGACCCGTTGTTACACCTTCGAGGAAGGCTTGTCGCGGCGTATTAATTCAAGTTTTTGTAAAGTGTGTCCTGTAAAATAAAATACAAAATATTTATTTCTAAAAATTAGTATACTTCTGTAAATCTACTGAGTAAATTTGCGGAAGTAAATTAAAGAAAGTAATACATAGCTCCTGACAAAATTATTAGGTAGTAAATTTACCTTCGTTAACCCATGTCTCATCTTGGTAATAAATAATTTTTCCTTGTCTGCGATATTCTTTAATTGCCATTAAATATCGCTTGCCCCACAAAATAATGTCCTGCCGGTCGATTAAGGAGCTGGATCGTTTGCGACTCGCTATTTAAAGTTTATGTGTTTGAGAACCAGCCTCATGGTGGCCCTTGAAAGATTGGGTAGGTCAGGGTCTTCATTCACAGCGTCTGTGATCTGAAAAGAAGAAATTAATTGCCTCGTTAAATAAATCTAGTTAACAGTCATCTAACCACCGAGCGTAAGCATGAAAACCGTAACAATAAATTATTAAAAACTGAGATTATTACAAAAGCGTCCTGGAAATTTAGCACGTCTTATGTAATTTTGTTTACTTAGTTGTTAGGCCGCCATTTGTACTATATTTTTTATATAATTTCTGTAACTGTAATTTCTGTGTACAATAAAGAATATTAATTTTATCTATCTATCTACACTATGTCCGAGAGCGTTGTTGTGAGCATTAATAGTATCATTAGTAATCAAAAGGTTAACTCACGTCGAAGCTGCTTTTTGCTAGCCAGCGGACCAGTAATGATAGATAACATAACATTTACATACAGGCACATACATTGTACTACTTATAGCGTTTTCCTACGCTATGGATCCTTAAATGATGTTATCTCTAATTAAACATGTCAGATATGAGTTAACACAGTAATTTAATTGACCGCTAAAACACAGATAACTACGTATAAATATTCATACCACTTGTCCACCGAGATGATGGTTCAGTTCATCGTTCTCCTGATTATTTATATCTATTTAGTAGCCTGTTTAGTATAAATTACTTATTAAAAATAACAAAAATACTATCCTTAACTATTGTGGGAGCTTCTTTCTTATAAAAAAACTGTGCACTTTGCGCCGGATGGCAGAAAAAGTAAAATCATCGAATTTATCTTTGAAAGTTAACTTTGGACCACATCTTTTAGGTGGAGTGGGCGTGTTGTTCACTTTTATGTCTTTGAGAACTTTATAAACTGTGGTAGTTCCGATTCCCAAAATATCTGCCGTTTTCATTGCACATTGGCGCTTGTTAGGTTTCTCACACAACTGTTTATTCAATTTAGATTCCTCTTCGCTGAATACATATTTATGTACGTTTTGCACCATTGTTTTCTCCGTGGGACTCAATGAAGAGGTACACGTTGTACGTCTCCTTTTCCTAGGAGACATACTTGCACCTGAGGTGCTCGGCTGAGCAGTATCCATGTTATTTTAAAAACAACCAACACTTAACAGAAACCAGGAAAGATAACAACAAAAACTTAACAGAAAACTGATAACAACTGGTGTTACGCGCACAAGGAATATTCGTACAACCGATCGCAAGCGAAGAAGGGAGTCGAATGACGCGGACGAAGCGCTGACGCGCTAATGGGCTCTGCGCCGCGCTCGCGGCGCTAAGTACAGCACATAATGGTGGTTTTTTAACGGGTACCAAGAGAACATTATTATTTATTTACATATTTATTAACCATTTATTGATAAATTTATTAACCACCTATTTAAACCTATATGTAAAATTGAATCAAAGATACATATATTACCGATACAATTAGATCTTATCAGTGAGCTATAATACAACACTATGCTGTATGCTTGCAACATTAAAAAAAAAAGAGGTCGAATACAGCTGTCAGTTTTGTTCGCCTAATTAAAAATCAGAGTATAGACCACGAGCGCAGGTACGTAGGTTATCATTTCCATTATTTACATTTGCAAAACTTGATGTAGGTACCTACTTAGTTTTGCAAATCTAAATAATGGAAATGATAACCTACGTAAATTGATTTAAAATTAAGTATCTGTTTTGCTAGATAATTATTTTGCATTAAAAAAAAATCTAACACACAATTTATTGTTCTATCTGAGGGTTCTTCTTTGATGGCCACTCAGAACAATGGCCTCCCCTCAGAATAGATGGCCACGCCCGTAAGCACCATCCATTGATCTGGAAATATTGTCACGCTGTTTGGAGCCAAAAATTAAACAATATCGTATAGGTTATAATTAGACTTTTATTTTAAAGAAACAATTCTCCACAGGTTACATACATATTTTTTATAAAATCAACGTCAATAATAATAGACTTTTGGCTTAAATTAGAGGACTAGGAGACTTTTAGCTTAACATTACGAGATCTCCCTTATCAATTCTACGGCTTAGTAACTAATATACAAAATTTTAAATATAATTCTGTAGGTATTTATTTCCTCTCTTCTTCACTCGACTCTCTAGTCAGTTCTTCTTTAGTTTTTGTAGGATATAAGTTTTCAAAGTAATACTTTTCTGCTTCTGGTACAAACTGGAGCAGATGTAATATATCTTTTATTTTATCAGGTTTCAATGGTATCGGTCCATTGTATGCATCACTGGGTTCTCTTCTAATGAATCTTCCGACCCCAACACGATAAAGGGCTCACATATATTTTTATTAGTCTATTTACAGATTTTTAGCACTCGGAAAGTCGTAGTTTTAGAGATATTTTACTATCAAAATAAATAAATTTTTGTTTAATAAAATATGGAAAAAAATCGGAAATAAATCTAAATGAATAATATTTAATCTTATATGCTAGAGGCAATTTCTTGAAAATTTAAATTCAAAATTGAAATATCTCAAAAACTAAGCCTTTCCGAGGGGGGAGAGGGGTACCGGTAGGGGTAGGTATCTGTGATCAGCACAGATTATAGTTTACCTATGGTCACAGAACAATTAAACCCCGTATACTCTGTGGTAATTTACTATTTAGTCTGTGAACTAACTAAATAAAATAATATTTTGAGGGTTCTGCTTTTTGAATGTTTTGTGAATGTGCTGTGAATTCTGCATAGGTACGTGAGTTCCGTATTTCGATTAGACAGTGGACGAAGCATAAACTGCCTTTTCATGTAAAACACGAATAAGTGACGGAGCATGCACAATTTACCGTATTTGGTCGCATTTTACTATTCGTGGTAGTGAGTGTGGCGAGGAGCCTTTCAATACTATTTAATAAACGTATGAGTCTCTCCCCGAGTACGGTCGGGGCTGCGTGGCGGTGAGCGGGCTCTAGCTGCATAGCAGCATGGAACACGCGGAGGGCGAGCGCGGCAGGTGCGTATCCGGAGCCTCCAGCAACACTCATCTCACTTCTGGAGTTCTGCCCCTACATCATCGCGGCACCTTACTAAAACATTTTTGATATTCATGTGACACAACTTGGTGCGTAAAGGCTGCTTTGAGTCACCTGAACTATACTCACCAACCAGAGTAAGTGCTGATATCAACGTGGTCAGTAATGATCACAGATGGTCAAAACTAAATACCACATGTTGCTATCACATTGTTCAACACCACAGAAAGAACAAAGTGAAGTAGGTACCTAATTCATGAATATATAGTGTTATAATTGCTCATGTATTTATCATATCCTTATATAAATAATGAAGTCTGACATAGAATATGTTGTTGCCTCATTCATTAGTGTTCATTGGAAAGGGAAAACATAAAATGTGAAAATTGTGGGCTGGACATTAGAATTAGATATTGTGGAGGCAGCTTATATTGTGTATTAACGTGTAGAACTAGAGGATGTTCAAAAACCTTCAAAATGTTGTTTAGGACAAACTACATCCTTGGTACTCTATATACACAGCGTCCCAGGGCTTTGCCACATGGATGGAAAGTACCTTTAATATTGTATATGGAACATTTTACTGAAAAAAGACATTATTTTAATTTCGGCTCAGGACATGGCTCGATTTGTTGCATACAACCGGGTACCTACTAATTAGGTGTCTCTTTATAATTTTTTCATGCACTTAAATTATAATAGAGAAATGATGCATACTTCTCAGGTGGGTACATTGATTAGTAATAGGTAATTATGATAATGTCAGTTGTATGTCCTTACGGCAATATTAGCTTTTAATTTTTCTTAACGAAATTTCACTTCTAATGTTAAAATTCATGGTCTTCCTTTTATTTCTGATAGTATGTTACTTAGCAAAAATAATCCTTATGATGCAGCCTTCCGATCGGTGTGATAAAGCTACAGGGTATTTTTTTTTTCTCATATAGATTCCCGGTTCAACCGTGTAATTTTTTTTTTTAATTTTGATTTGCAATCAGTCCGTAGACTATAAGCAGATGAGTGGGCATTTCAACTGATCAGAGTCTAATCCTCCAGCGAGGATCCCTCTTCAGGTTGAGTAGTTTTCACCAACTACTGAGGTCCATGGGGTCACGTCTTTTCAGACATCTTATATAGTGAGGCATTGTTAGCTGCACTGCGAGGCTGTTAGGGTGATTTGCCAGTCGGTGCTTGTATCTGCCTGCGTGAATCTTGATTTTGTCTGATACCGTGTTCAAATGTAGATGTTCGTGTAACTCGGTGTTTCTGATGAACCAAGGTGAGCTAGACAGGTTCTTTAGTATGGCGTTTTGGGCCCTCTGCATGATATTTATGTGTGCAGTACATGCTGATCCCCACAGTTGGATACCATAGGTCCATATCGGTTTGATAACGCTTTTGTAAATTAGGAGTTTGTTGTCCAGCGACAGTCTAGAGTTTCTACCCAAGAACCAGTATAGGCTTTTATACCTGAGGTTAATCTGGTCTCTTTTTTTGCGTAGATGCTTTTCCCAAGTTAATTTGCGATCTAAGTGCATTCCGAGGTACTTCACACTGTGATAGTTCTGTGTGGTAGTTCTTTGTCTTCGAGCTTGACGGGAGGACAGTTCTCTTTACGTAGGGTGAAGGTAACTTGTACCGATCTTTAACCATTGTTCGATGCCGTTGAGGCTTTCTTGTAGCAAGTCTGACGCTCTTTTGGGATCCGCATTTGTGGCGATTATTGCAGTATCGTCGGCGTAAGTGGCGACACTTACATGCTCTGTCTGCGGGAGGTCTGAGGTGTAGATAGAGTAGAGAACTGGGCCCAGGACAGAGCCTTGTGGCACTCCTGCTGAGATCTCGAAAAATCTGGATGCACAGTCGCGTTCCGTGTAATTATTTAAAAATCTATGAATGCAGTTCAAGTTGTTTTTGAAATTAAAATAAAGTCTTCTTTCAGTAAAATGTTTCATCTACAATATTAAAGGTACTTTCCTTCCATGTGGCATAGCCGTGGGACGCCCTGTATATGCCTCTGTCTCTCTATAAATAGCTTTTGCTCTTGAATTATAACAGGTAGCAACTTTAAATGTTCATAGAGAAAGAGTTGCCCATTATGGACAACAAAGGAAAATGTTTAAATTGTATCAGCGCGGTTTACGAAACACTGACTTATATACTTATGATAATCTGTGATACATATAAAGATGATTTTCAGTAATACTATGATTGGGTATATATATATATATTTTTAATAATTGGCAATTTAGCATTTTGAAACTGCAATGAGTGTAATGATGAATCGTGTCCCGGCAGCATGCTGGCGCGCGCTGCGTCGCAGTCGTCGCTGGATGAGTCGTCGCAGCGAGCTGGCGGGGCGCGCGAGGCCGAGCGGCTGTGGGCCGGCGACGACGAGGCCGAGGCCGAGCCGCGCGGGGACGAGGCCGAGCTGTCGTCCGAGGGCGAGGAGGGCGAGGGGGGCGCGGGCGACGCGGGGGAGGCGGCGCACGCCGCGCGGCTGCTGCGGCGGCTGGCGGCGCTGCAGCGCGAGCGCGCGCTCTGCGACGTCGTGCTGCACGCGCGGCCGCCCGCCGCCGACCTGCCCGAGGACGACAAGTGAGACGACCCGCCGCCGCACCCTCCCACGCCTCTCGATCACGTTCAATCATTCAACGGTTCACTTCTAATAACTTATTTTTACATTTCAAAAAGACAAAGTATATAAAATCGCTCTACCGTATGTCAAAGCGGTCGACGGGGATAGCCCAACACATTGTAGACTTTTAGTCCGGATCTACTAACGACGAGTCACATTTTCTTTTAATTTTGAAAGAAACATCTCAGTCGATCGATTATTAAGTAAATAAAATTTCAACGAGCGGTAGCGGGTACGGCGGTCTCGCGACGGGCTCTACCTTCACTCAGAGGCATCCGCCGTCGGTCGCAGGAGCGGCGGAAGCAGCGAGCCGGAGGCGGAGGCGGAGGAGGCGGGCGTGGCGGCGCACCGCGCCGTGCTGGCGGCCTGCTCGCCGTACTTCCGCGCCATGTTCTCGCAGTGGGCCGAGAGCGCGCGCCGCCACATCACGCTGCGCGACGTGGAGCCGGCGGCGCTGGCGGCCATCGTGGACTGGATGTACCGGCCCGGCGCGCTGCGCGTCACGCCGGACAACGTGCAGGCGCTGCTGGCCGCCGCCTCGCTGCTGCAGGTGGGCGGCGTGCGCGCGCGGGCCGCCGCCTTCCTGCAGGCGGCGCTGGCGCCCGACAACGCGCTGGGCGTGCTGGCCTTCGCCGAGCTGCACGCGTGCGGCGCGCTGGCGGCGGCGGCGCGGCGCCACGCGGCGCGGCACTTCGCGGCCGTGGCGGCCGGCGACGAGTTCCTGGCGCTGGCCGCCGCGCCGCTGCGCGCGCTGCTGGCGGACGACGCGCTGTGCTGCGGGGCGCGGGGGGAGGAGCTGCCGCTGGACGCCGCGCTGCGCTGGCTGGCGCACGAGCCGCGCCGCCACCGGCACCTCTGCGAGGTACGCCCGCTAGGACTGGCTCGTTGGCCCATTTTTCGACGACGAAACGCAACCGTTTTTTCTGGAACGAAAACCGGTCCTCGAAACGGTCTTCGTCCGCAACTGGTTTCATTGTATGCGAACGAGCAAGGCGCAGAGGACCGTCAAACGTGAGAAACTCTCGTTTCGTCTCGTCGACATTCGTCTCGAAGTAAAAGAAATAGTTGCGGAATGGGGTTGAGCACTAGTTAACGTTTTTCGTTCGATTTCAATATTGTTTTCTTTAAATTAATGAACTTCCCTTCATACTTTTCCAGGTTTAGGACTAAACATTAAAACTAAACTTTAACTTGAGTAAAAAATAAATACAAAATTGCATAATTATCATTCACAATCAATAAGTAGCATTAAATTATTAATTCAAACTGAAAAAATGCAAACAATAACCGTCACCCACGAGCTGTGCGATCGAGCGAGCGTCGCGACTCGTTGCCATTTATTTCTAAACGACATTAGACGCTATACCAACGACATTAAGATACACATCAATGACCACCGCTTTGCGAACGAGACGAAATCACGAAACATCGGAAAAAATAAGTTGTTTTACACGATATTCGACTGTATACTCATAGACATAATGATTACTTTATTGTATCACAGACCAAAACGAAAGGAACGAGCAAGGAGCCGACGACGACGTCGCAATGATCTCATTACGTTCTAGGCTCTATTATTATAGCATTAAAGGACATATCCGCGTCAAACAATCTAAGGACTGGTCTCGCGACGAACAAACGCTGGCACCGCTTTAGAGTCGCTGGCACTGCTTTAGAATGAAACGTAAAAAAACGGTCCTATCGTCGCGGAACACGAAACGGTCTTATAAAACGGTTCGTCTTTGCAACGATCACGCCTAACGCCCGCCGCCGGAACGCACTATCGAACGGAACGAGATGCGTGGACTTAACCTTCTCCTCGAGACTTCGATGTCGACCCTTCCCGTCCCCGCCGCCGGGGCGCGGGTCTCTTCCGCGTCGGAGGAAGGTAGGCCTCCGCTCCGCCGCGGGGGCCGATTCCGGGTCGGCGGAGGTTCTTGAGGCGGCGGCGGACTCCCCGCCGGAAGTCATCGAGCCGCCCGCAAGGCCTCCGACGTGGCTCGACGGCTGCCGTCGCGTGAGAGCCGGCGCCGACGTGGCTCGACGGCTGCCGTCGCGTGAGAGCCTGCGCCGACGTGGCTCGACGGCTGCCGTCGCGTGAGAGCCTGCGCCGACGTGGCTCGACGGCTGCCGTCGCGTGAGAGCCGGCGCCGACGTGGCTCGACGGCTGCCGTCGCGTGAGAGCCTGCGCCGACGTGGCTCGACGGCTGCCGTCGCGTGAGAGCCTGCGCCGACGTGGCTCGACGGCTGCCGTCGCGTGAGAGCCTGCGCCGACGTGGCTCGACGGCTGCCGTCGCGTGAGAGCCTGCGCCGACGTGGCTCGACGGCTGCCGTCGCGTGAGAGCCTGCGCCGACGTGGCTCGACGGCTGCCGTCGCGTGAGAGCCTGCGCCGACGTGGCTCGACGGCTGCCGTCGCGTGAGAGCCTGCGCCGACGTGGCTCGACGGCTGCCGTCGCGTGAGAGCCTGCGCCGACGTGGCTCGACGGCTGCCGTCGCGTGAGAGCCTGCGCCGACGTGGCTCGACGGCTGCCGTCGCGTGAGAGCCTGCGCCGACGTGGCTCGACGGCTGCCGTCGCGTGAGAGCCTGCGCCGACGTGGCTCGACGGCTGCCGTCGCGTGAGAGCCTGCGCCGACGTGGCTCGACGGCTGCCGTCGCGTGAGAGCCTGCGCCGACGTGGCTCGACGGCTGCCGTCGCGTGAGAGCCTGCGCCGACGTGGCTCGACGGCTGCCGTCGCGTGAGAGCCTGCGCCGACGTGGCTCGACGGCTGCCGTCGCGTGAGAGCCTGCGCCGACGTGGCTCGACGGCTGCCGTCGCGTGAGAGCCTGCGCCGACGTGGCTCGACGGCTGCCGTCGCGTGAGAGCCTGCGCCGACGTGGCTCGACGGCTGCCGTCGCGTGAGAGCCTGCGCCGACGTGGCTCGACGGCTGCCGTCGCGTGAGAGCCTGCGCCGACGTGGCTCGACGGCTGCCGTCGCGTGAGAGCCTGCGCCGACGTGGCTCGACGGCTGCCGTCGCGTGAGAGCCGGCGCCGACGGCTCGACGCGCCTCGCGAAGCGAGGAAGCGCTCGGAAAAATGCCCCTGGCGGCAGTCACGGTCACCCGTCCTGCACCTGACCGCGCCTGTTGTCACTTAAATCGAGTGACGATTCCGATCGCTCGGTTCGGTTAGGGTGAACTTAGGGTGAAGAAACTTTTGTTGATAAGTCAAAGAGTTCATCTTTTATCGACTACGCTTATCAAAAAGTGGCGAGGAATTACCGTGTATGGGGAGGCCGGCGCCTCGCTGCGAGCTCTGAAGTCTCTATGAAAACTCCAGTGCATACGTTACGATTAATGGGAAATTGTGAATCCACGGTGGGTCCCCGTGGTAATTAAGCCCATACTCTCTCTTTCTGAGAGAAAGCCTGTGCCCTGCAGTGGGACGTGTATAGAATAAAATATTTTCTAGATCCACTTACACGCTTCATTACTATCAACTTAAATAAAATAATAAAAAAAAATTCTATGGTCAGCAATCCGTCTTCACGCAACGGCGCTCTACGATGGACACTAGCATCATGTTAGTTAACATAATATATTTGATGCATGAAATGATCTCAAGTATTATACATGTGACTTGTCCAAAGCATTTGATTGCGTAGACTATAAACATTTTTTAAACTTATGAGATCCTATTTAGAAGTTAAGGTTCAAAAAGCTGACATTAATAAAACTCAATTGTTAGGATAAGATAGGAGTGCCGCCGGATCTATTATCAGGCCGTTCCTTTTCCTCGTTGATGATTTGCCGTTCATTGTTCAAAACGTAGTATTTGCAGAAATCATTTATTATTAAAATTAAGAGACAAAAATTACAATACAAGTAATGCTCTCTCTTGGGTGTGTGCTCAGTTTGTGGCACAATTTCCACTAGTTGCTACCTACTCACTGTTAGTTATGAGCAGATAGCTCGGTTAGTTGACTTGCCGGTTGTTTAGGGTAGTTTGCTTTCCAGTAGAGTTCTTTTCCTCTCTAGTTACGTTTAAGTTCATTCCAGTTAAACATCAAATCGTTCTAGTTACCTTCTCTAGTTCGGTTGTGTTTTACTTCTGGTTGAGCTGTAGCCTACTTCTAGTTTTAAGGCAGAGGGAAGGCCGAGTTGTTTGGCGAAACGTCCGCGGGTCACGTTGTTTCGATGTCAGATGCTGGTGACCTCAAGGTAAGGTTGTGATGCACACGCCGCTATGCACGGTGCTTTACCCGCAATATCACTAAAAATACTGACAGCTTGTGGAATCTCGCTCGATGAATTTCGTACTTGGCTTCGTAGGTTCTTTGTATTTTTGTTTAAAAATTAAGCAGGCCAAATGGAAATATGCTCTTTCCCCAGAAAGCTACGTACCTGCAGTGCACTTTCACGACAATGTATTTGTCCACTATTTTGGGCGATCCGTCGCCCTAAACCAAAGGTAATTAACAGGGACCCTTCCCTGTGTTTATCTCACACTTCACACGAAGATACAAGCCCGGCAATCTAATTGCCACACCAATTTGAGCCAACAAAAACGCTCCACGCTTTTTCAATGAAAAACAAAGGATCCAAGTGTGCACAGACCAGTGTGACAACTGTCAACTACAAGTGTTGCTCCGCTCCGGGCTGACCAGCTCAGGCCGCTAGCTTAATCAACCGGGAGGCGAGAGAGAGTTGGTATGGCTCGTCGCAGAATCGAACCATCGACTAACACATCCGCGCCGCGTGGAGTTCCGTCCTCCCCAAATAGCAACTTTAAAATGCGCACCCGGCGCCAAAACAAGGATGGCCAATTGGCCTCCTTCAAAAGTACCAAATCCCCTTTCCTAGGAGGCTCGGTCCGGTCAGTCCACTTCACCCTTTGCTGCAACAGATGCAGGTGTTCAACCGACCAACGCTTCCAAAAGTCCTGGCCCATTTGTTGCAACATTTGAAAACGTCACAACCGTGACGTACGTTCATCCCTCCATGGGTATTCTGGCAGCGCAGTAAGTGGCTGCCCAATCAAAAATGGCCAGGAGTGAGGACCTCTAGATCGTTTGGATCTGGGGACAGGGGACAGAGAGGACGAGAATTGAGGACCGCCTCTATTTTACAAAATACAGTAGCAAGCTCCTCAAACGTCAGGACAGTCTCTCCGATCACGCGGCGGATATGAGTCTTCGCTGACTTGACGGCAGCTTCAAAGATACCACCCCAGTGGGGGCAATTTGGGGGACTAAACCGCCAAGTTACTCCTTTCCGGGCGAGGATTTGACTTAAACTATCACCATTATTTTCCAAAAATACATTAACATCCTTTAGATAGTTTATGGTACCTTTGTAGTTTGAGCCATTGTCGGAGCGAATAAGTGAGGGCAAGCCTCTGCGGACACGAAACGATCCAACGCGGCGACGAAGGCCTCAGTAGACAATGCTGAAACTACTTTCAAATGGACAGCCTTGGTGGCCAAGCATACAAACACGCATAGGTAAGAGTACGTTCAGATGAGACGCGCTCAACGCGCGTTTTGATAACGCGCGTTTACAAATACATACATTTTATTCAGGCTGTACACATGCTAACGCGCGTTTTAATAAAGCGCGCTTTGAACGCTGCGTTAGCGCTAAGCCTTCACAACCCGAGCGTTGCGAAGGGTGTTCGTTTTTACTGAAAACGGCCCCGCGAAGTCCGTTGCGACTCCCTCAAATGGCCGAGACTGATTAACTCGGTCCGGCGGCAGATCTCCCATCTGCGGCTGCATGAGTGAAGCCTTCACTCTGTAACAAGGTACACACTGGAAGAGGACGCTTCGACTGACTCTTCGACTGACTCTTCGAGCAGACAATATCGAAAACTCCCGCTGTAGGATAGCTAATAATGCGCCACATCCGGCGTGGGCATTACGATTGTGTCGATCAGACACCAAGAGCTTTACCAAAGGTCCATCCTTTGGTAACGGCAAGGGGTGGCGACTTCCGTAAGGCAGGTCAGCTTTCCGAAGCCGCCCCCGACACGCAAAAGTCCCTCCGAATCCGTAAAGGGATTTTTTTATACAGTTGCTCAAAAAGTGGCGTATTACAGGGACGTATAGCGTGCGGGATGTGGCCTATTACACACTCGTGCTTTTTTTTACCTTTCCCGCACTCATGCGCTTTCTTTAAAAAGAAAAACCAACCATGAAGTTTTTACTAAAAAAAATCATAGAAGTTTTTGTGAGCTACTAATTTGTTTCAATATCAGATTTAATGATTTGATTGAATGAGTTAAGTTAGGTTTCATTTCATCTCATTAAATTTCATTTCCATTTCGTATCAATAAAAAAAATTCTACTGAAGACTTGGCGGTATGGGCATAGTTCCCTTTGCATACTAGAATGTGTGAAGAAAAAAAATCTCTGCTTATATTTTTTTACGGTTGGCGCCATTTTCGCACGCTGCGCGTTCGGAAAAAGCCGCTTTCTGGCCAAGTGTAGACATAAAAAGATGTACACAAAACGGGAGGTAATAAAGAAAGCTCTCGATCGCATATTTACGTCCCTCGCTTGCAGCTCGGGCCGCAAACTTCTGCGATCTCGGCCTTTCTTTGTATTACCACTGTTTAGAATAGAAGTGTGATTTTGGCAACACTGTATTTGACAGCTGTCACACTGGTCTGTGCTCACTTGGACAACTTGCTTTTTTGATTGAAAAACGTGGAGTGGTTTTTCTTGGCCCACATTGATGTGGTAATTCGATTGCCGGGCCTGTATCTTGGTGTGAAGTGTGAGATACGTTCCGGGACGGTTCCCGTAGTGTTAATACATTTTTGTTAGGCGACGGATCGCCCAACATATTGAATAAATAAATTGTCGTGAAAGTGCACTGCAGGTACGTAGCTATCTGGGGAAAGAGCTCTTGGGGGTAGACGGGGAAGTCTAGGGATCCCCAAACCTCAGTGCACCCACCCCGGGCGGCGCCGGCTTGCCAAGTCGAGAGGCGTCGACGCGGACAGAAGTTGTAAGTTATTTGCTTCATAATTAGTTTTAAGTATTATTAGTATTTAAGTGGGTCGTTTACCCAACAACCACCCTAGTTGTGTAATGTACTATTACGGTTGGCTCCATTTTCCAAATATTTTTCTTTATTAAATTGCTTATTTTTTTCGCAACTGTATTAAAAATAGTCATTCAGTACACGTGCGGAACCGTCATTGCAACTTGTTCAGACTGTCAACCTTCGCCTTCGGCTGCGCCTCGGCTCGGGTAGACATTTGTCGGAACTCTTATGACAGCCTTTCCGAACTTGTAATGAAATATACTATAAACTGGCGACCGCTCCCTTGAGCTTGGCGCGACCCTTGCGCAGAATCCGAAGTTCAGCCTCAAAGCGGTCCGCCTGCACGATGCGAATCCAGTGCAGCAGCGCGTTCCGACGTTCAGCAGAGGACAAATGTTTATCACTCTGATTTCGACAGTTGCGAACAAATCTTTTAATCCAGCTAGTAACCGCCAGCAGTTTATCCAGACTGCTGTACCGCCTAGGCAGCCAGTCGGGATCCAAGGCCGTCTCCACAGCCAGCAAAACTTGAATCGACCTGTCCACCTGCTGGACAGGCCATGAAGAGTCTGGTTCCTCCAGCCAGGCTGGTCCCCACCAAAGTGAATGAGCCACCAATTCGGAGCTGTGCAGCCCCGGGAAGCACAGTCCGTGGGGTTCCAATCACCTGGGACGTGTCTCCAGATGATGGGGATACCAATGTTCTGTATCTGGGAAACCCGGTTTCCCACGAAGATCTTCAAAGTATGTGGCGCTGCGCGCAACCAGGCCAGTGCGACTTGACTGTCTGACCATGCGAACACATCCCGGATGTCAATGGTGGCAGCCAGCTCACGAGAGACGCGGCTTAACAATCTGTACAACAAATGAGCTCCGCTTAACTCCAGCTTGGTTATGGTCAGACGAGTCCTAATTGGAGCAACTTTGCTCTTCGCCAAGAGTAAAGCGACATTGACCCGGCCTTCGGAATCAACCGTACGCAGATACACCACCGCAGCGCACCCCCGCTCGGATGCATCACAAAACCATGCAGACTTGCCTGATGTTTGCCCGGCGGCAGAATCCGACGAGGCAGGGCAACCCGGTTAACCTCCTCCATCGAGGATATCAGCGCAAGCCAGGTGTCCCGTGGAGGCTCGATGAGCGGCTCGTCCCACGAGACGCCCATAATCCAGAGCTGCTGCAGCAGACACTTGGCCCGAAAGATCACTGGACTGTTCCACCGGTTCGGATAAAACATACGGGCTATGGTGGACAGTACTGTCCGTTTACTCCAGACCCTCTGGGGCTCCAGGTCCACTTGGAACGTGAAAATATCATTAACGGGTTGGTACCGCATTTCTAACACCGCCATCATATTGGGATCATACACATTCTGAAACAAATTAGGGTTCTGTTGGTGACCCTCAGGGATACCCGCCAACAGACCAGGCTCGTTAGACAACTATTTTCGCAGCTCGTAGCCTCCTGCTGCTAGAATGGCAATTAATTCGTCCCGCAGTATGAGAGCCTCCTCGCTACTTTAAGCCCCGGTGCACACATCGTCTATTTAATGATAATGATTTAATGACACCCCTGTCGACGTGGGGGCTGAGCCGTCAAACACGGTCCTCAGCTTACCTGACGACGCCTTCACCACCGCATGGTGAGACAAGAAATAATGCTCAGTTGAGCTCCAATCAACTCGAGCCGGAGACATGTGGCCCAATGCCTCGTACAATGCCTCGTACTAAGCAATGAACGGTACCCTAGTTACAAATCGACCAGACGTCAGCCGCGGCTTGATAAAAAGCCTCACACTCCTCATGGTCCGGATCCACCCTTAGAATCATAGGAGGCTCCTCAATTTCCCAAAATCTTTGCATCGTCTTGGCAAGAGATGCAGACGCGATGACCTTCGACTCGTCGGGAGTCGACTCCTCAAAGACTGACCCCATTACAGAAAATCCAAACATTGTCGTCGACACTGTCACCAGTGAAGAGGGCCCCAGAACCTTCTGGGTGCCTAGTAGGACCCATCCTAGTACATCCGAGCCCAGGATTAGATCCACTGGAGCGGGACGGTAGAAAAGTGGATCGGCCAGATCCAGATCCAACGTGCACGACCGTACACCTGAGGGCAGATCTGTAGATGGCTGCCATCCTACAATGGTATCCATTACCATGGCCGAAATCCTCAGCGTAGAAGAGTGTACCGACGAAAAGGCAAAGTACGTCTGCCCCGCCGGACGCTGAACCTTCACACCGCCACTTTCCAAGAGGGGCACCGAGGGGGCACCCAGCCCCAAACTCAATTGCTCGGCCACTCGTGTTAATAGGAGTCCAACAGGGCCCTGACCCTAACCGAATCTCCCTGGGGGCCCCATACGCGGACCAGCGCAGTGGGCAGCAGAACCGTCCTCGGTTCTGCGCTTGCAGAGAGGCAGGCTAGCTACAGACTTCCCTTCACGTAGGGGGGCCCCTGCACGTAATGTGGCTGGCGAGTGCACATCGCCATCCTCGGCAGGGTATACCCTGCAGCCCTACCGTACCTGTAATACGGCGGGTGGTACTCCAGCCTTGGGCACTCGTGGCACGGCGGAGAGTATCGCTGCGGCACCCTAAGCCGCTCCGCTCCACGCTAGCGCGCGCAGGAACCGGTGCGCAGGGAGGAGAACCTCTCCTCAAATCAACCGTCGGGCCCCCGCCCATAGGGGCCCAACTCACACTCGTACCGCCTGCATGGTAACCGTCAGGTACCTCGTTTAGCTCCTCCCGGTGTGGCGACGCGCCTCGTGGAGGACTCCTCCTCCAGGCCGTTGCTGCGGCGAGTCCGTCCCCGATCTCCTCTCTTCAGACGAGAGACCCCCGCCCGTAGGGCGCCACGGGTGTGCCGTCGGAGAGTTCACCACCGACCTATTGGCACACAACAATAAGTCGGGCAATTCCGTTAAAAATGGTCCCCAAGACAGCCGCTATTGTGCTTTACCATGCGCCGCCTATCAGTCACTGGCAAACCTTGCCAGTCGTGGCACTGCAGCAAAGTATGGCCCGTGTGGCCACATTGCAAACATGCCGAGTCTATCCCGGCCGCCGCCAGTGTCGCCAAGCGCGCCGTAGTGCGTCCTCGCGGCGGCTGCGGCGGCTGCGCTGGCTGGGACGCCCTGCGCCCCTGCGAGGCGCCACACCCACACGTCGGCGCCGCTGACTGCCCCAAGTCCGGCTGTGAAGTCTCCACGACCGTGGCCTCAAACTCCAACTTCATCAAGTCCGTGAACTTGAGCAATCCATCGCCGTCCCTTTCTGCAGACTCCCGTTCAAACCGTACGCACTTGTCGGTCGGTAGCTTGGTCAAAATTATGTGGACTAATGGAAAGGACCACTCATCCACGGGCAAATTTAGCGTTCTCAACGCGTTACATGCAACAGTGACCGTTCTCAACAGCTGCCCACGCAAATGTGCCCGGTTGGTGACCTTTAGTAGGTCGACAAAAGGTAAGCCATCTACTGGACCGGTGTCAAATCCTGCCTGGAATCAACCAGCGAGGTAAACATATTCTTAAATGCAACTCACTCCTCAACAGCTCCACTGAAATGCTGGAGAGTGGAAAGCCTGCCTGTGACCGCGGACCCTTCCATAGGTAGGGGTAGGGGCTTACTTGGTGCAGTACCACCTGACCATCTCCGTCATCTCCGTATGTCGCAGGTCGCCTGGACCACGGAGTTCTCTATTTCCATTATTTGGGCCAGATCCCGCTCGTAGCCCGAGAATACCTCAGGGCTGGGCGCTGGATGACCATCTGCCAGCGCTATCACGGCTGCCTCAGCCGTGGCCGTGCGTTGCCCCAATTGCTGTGCTCGTTCAAGGATGGCATCATCCCTGTCAGTCCGAGACGGCAGTCCCTGAACAGCGACGAACCACCGCAGTTCATTGGCTAGTAGAGCCCTCGCCATTGCGTGGATCACCAAAAATCAAATCAAACACAGTGATCAGAATAAACCTCGACAAATGCTCACACTAGCAGGGCAACCAATATACAACTTTAGTTGTTTCGAACTAGTTAGTACTACAAACTAGCAAAGCAAATAGCAATATTTACTTATAACTAATTACTACTATTTGCTATTAATATACAACAATTGCAAATAATAACACATAGATCATTTAAAAACAATAATTGCAACTTAACTGTTACAAAAAAAGCACAGTTGTAAACAATGTTACCACAAATAGCCTACAAAGTAACATACAAAAGTAACCTACAAAAGTATGGGAAAACAAAGTTAACATACAAAATGCATATTTCTTACAGGGTTATGGGATTAACCACGACTCTGCTACCAGCAAATGTTGGGTAAAGGACCCACTTAAAAACTAATGAGAAAACAAGACACAAATCTCATTAAAAAGTTAAAATTACTTTGCTAAATTCCGCTAAAAATCCCACAAGCACCATGCGGTTAGTTAATGCATCGCCCTCCCTCCCACTTTTTCAAGCAGACGCAAGATCCGAACACACCAACACCAATACTTGTGTGAGAAAACACGCGACGAGTTTCGCCTCTAACACGCGGCATCCTCAGGCTCCCAAATGCAAGCTCCGTATTTATAGGCTTGGCCGCCCCTCCCCCCGACGACGCAATGTAACCGTTAAACTGGTGACCGCTAAACCGCAGATTTGCGCAGTTGCACTGATAGGTTTGAGGGTCTCTAGACTTCCCCGTCTATCCCCAAGAGCTCTTTCTCCAGAAAGCTTCCTACAATGCATCTTTACGGCACCACGTTTCACCAAAAACAACCAAACACTGTTAACATTGGGATCCGTCCCTGAACTTATTTCGCCCTTCACACGAATTATAAGTCCGGCAATCTAATTGCTACACAAATTACACATTCACAACCAACCAACAAAACAAGAGGGCAAATTTCCGACTCATCTGACAGCTGTCAAGTCATGGCTGCGTTCCGAAACGAATTCCAAATCAAACTTCTATTCTAAACAAATTTCAGTGTTTTTTTAATCGCCACAAAACGCGTGACTCGGGTCATCGTATTATGAGCTGATTACTAAAAATATAGTCTAATTTTGTTCGTTTTCTGTTTTATCATTGTCACTCTAATTTTTTACCCATTCACCCAAAAATTTTATCAATCGAGCGAGTCGCAAGGCAAGTTACAATTTGACTTCGGCATATTTTAAAACAGCGAGCGGGCTTTTAAACGGACGACGCAGTTTGTAAAATGCGGAATCATACAAATCGCCTGCGACAAATACGACACGTACTCGTACTCCCGCGTTCGTCTCTCGGTCTTCCCTTCCCTGTCCTTATTTCGTTTCGGGGGTCGTCCCCGTCTCCGATCCGCGCAGGCGCGTAACCGTGTAACCGAGGCGGCGTACGGTCGGGCGCAGGTGCTGTCGTGCGTGCGGCTGGCGCTGCTGCCGCGCGAGACGCTGGTGGCGCGCGCGCGCGACGCCCCGCTGCGCGGCGCCGGCGCCGACGTCAAGGACCTGCTCATCGAGGCGCTCAGCTACCACGTGCTGCGGCCGGCCGGCGCCGCCGCCCCCGCCCCCGCCGCGCTGCCCGCGTGCGCGCGCCCGCGCCGGCCCGCGCGCGCGCCGCGCCTGCTGCTGGTGGTAGGCGGGCAGGCGCCCAAGGCCATCCGCGACGTGGAGGCCTACTGCCCCGAGCGCGGCCGCTGGGCGCCGCGCCGCGCGCTGCTCATGCGCCGCTGCCGCGCCGGCCTGGCCGCGCTGGGCGGCCGCGTGTACGCCGTGGGCGGCTTCAACGGGACGCTGCGCGTGCGCGGCGTGGACGTGTACGACCCGCGCGCCGACGCGTGGACGTGCGGGCCGCCGCTGTGCGCGCGCCGCTCCACGCTGGGCGTGTGCGCGCTGGGCGGCCGCCTGTACGCCGTGGGCGGCTTCGACGGCGCCGCCGGCCTCAGCTCGGCCGAGGTGCTGGAGCCCGAGGGCGGCGCGTGGCGGCCCGTGGCCGACATGTCCACGCGCCGCTCCAGCGTGGGCGTGTGCGCGCTGGAGGGCCGCGTGTACGCCGTGGGCGGCTACGACGGCGCCGCGCGCCGCTGCCTCGCCAGCGTCGAGCGCTACGACCCCGAGACGGACCGCTGGGAGCCGGCGCCGCCGATGGCCGCGCGGCGCTCGGGCGCCGGCGTGGCGGCGCTGGGCGGGCTGCTGTACGCCGCGGGCGGGCACGACGGGCCGGCCGTGCGCCGCTCCGTGGAGCGCTTCTGCCCGCGCGCCGGCCGCTGGCGGCCCGCGCCGCCCATGCTGCGCGCGCGCCGCAACGCCGCCGTGCTGGCGCACGAGGGCCGCCTCTACGTGGTGGGCGGCGACGACGGCGCCACCAACCTGGACTCCGTCGAGGTGTTCGACCCCGCCGCCGACGCCTGGAGCGAGCTGCCGGCGCGCATGGCCGTGGGCCGCTCCTACGCGGGCGTGGCGCTCGTGGAGCAGGCGTGACCCGCCGCCCCGGCGCCCGCCGCCCGCGCCGCCCCCGCCGCCGCCTCGCGCGCCTCCCAGACGCTGGAGTTCAACTCGCGGGCGCGCGGCGGCGGCGCGGGCGGCGCGGCGGGCGGCGCGGGCGCGGGCGGCGCGGCGTCGCTAAGCCGTCGCTGGGTGGGGCTGCGGCTGGGGCTGCTGCGCGGCTGCCCGCGGCACCTGTCGTCGTCGTGCGGCGCCATCGACCGCGCCCCCCGCGCCCGCGCGCCGCCGCGCCTGCAGCTGCTGCTGCTCCCCGCGCCCGCCTGCCCGCGCCGCGCCGCCGACCGCGACCGCGACCCGCCGTACGACCGCGAACCCCTCTACTCGCGAGACCCGCTTTACGCGCAAGACCGCGAGGCCGCCTACGCGGCGCGGGCTCGCGATCCGATCTACGAGGCGAGGCACGACGCCATATTCCGGGCCGCGTACGAGGCGCGGCACGAGGCCGCGTACGAGGCGCGGCAGGAGGCGCTGCGGGAGCCGGTCTACGAGAACGAGTACGAGCCGGCGCCCTCCCCGCCGCCCTCGCCCCCCGCACCGCGCTGATCATTGGCGCCGTCTTCGCCATACGAACCAGATGCTAATCTTGATTTGTTCCGAAGCAGTTACAAAACTTAGCTATAGTCGTAACTAACGTAACATTTAACATTGTCTCGAGCCGCGGTCACAACGAATCTAGTATTATACACTGTTATACCTAGCAGCTTCCGAACAAACGTTCACTCGTAACTACTTAAGATCTGTTCTGTATGTAGGTAAATAAATGTTATTTTGTTCCCATTTTATAGAATAACTATGTTACAACTGCAAAAGTAGGCTATTACTTCTTGTACAGTGAACGACCGATCTCTGTACACGATCCGGCAACGGGTAAACCTAACGAACTGACAGTCATGCATATATAAACAATCGACGGTCAATAGATTTTATTAATAGACAGATCGTTTTTATAGAAACGACCCTAAATACGGATCTGCTATTTTAGTACCTAGCTAAATTTTAGATAAAAGAGTGGACAACTATCCTCCGCGCTTCTGTTCTCCAAATCTCCTTGATGTATTTCGCGGCTAGCCTAATAAGACTTACATAATAGACCATTGTATATACTAAAACATCCATTGCATTGCAAGTTATTTATATCTGATTTTTCGAAATAAATGCTACGGCGTGCTGAGCGCTCCTTCATTTGTCATTATCTATGGCTAACTGGAGAAACACGAACTATCTTACTTTTTCGTACCTCAGTATGGGCTCAGACAAAGTTATTATTCTGAGAGTATGGGGTTGAACGAGGTAATACTTATTTTTTATGTATTATGGTTCTCCAATTGTATAATATGTTATACTGTAAAATGGTTTCTACGACGCGACGGGTCGGAAGATCTCGATCCCGATCTACGAACTTTCCCACCCGTCGTAAAACCATGATGTTAAGGCGTTGAATTATTATTAAATTTTTCTGAGGTTACCTAAAGTTTCTTCTTGACCAGTTTATGTATGATTTTATGTAAAAAAACTAAATAATAAGTACCTACTTCGTAATTACTGTATTTATTGTGGAATCTGATATTATCGAATGAAAAAATGTTAATGTGTACATAATAATGGGTCTCTTACTTAACTTCGGCTATTAAGATTCGACCAAACCTGGCCGTTTTCCAAAAATTGCTACAGATACAAAATTTAACATTAACATTTACATACAAGCACATACATTGATTCTGGCCCCACACTAGGATACCTACCCTGTGTCGTGGGAACCAGAAACAACGACATCACAAACATGTAAACATCCAAGACCTGGGCTTTTTTTTTGTTCCCAGCCGGGATTCGAACCCGGGACCTCTTGCATGGTAGGATGACGCGCTACCGCTACGCCACAGAGGTCGTCAAAAGGTCGTGTCGAGTTCATTAATTATACTTTATTGGACACCAAACATTTAATTTTTATCCTGTTTGCAGAAATAATACATTTTTTTAGTTAAAATGCCTTCAATCGGTTTTAAAACTCATAATTCATACAAATGTATATAGTTAACTTTTTTTTTCGTAGACTGTCAAATAGCCTATTATATAGTAGTTAGATGGCCTCTGCATCTACAAAATGAGATGATTTATACAGCGTCCAGTGGTCTTCACTTACACTAGATAAGTGAAGCTCAATCAGAATACCACTCTGATGCTGCAGTGCCTGGGACATGGTTTTAGATGGTGTAGCCTATAGTAGTCCACTAGTATTATTACAACTACATTGAAGTAATAATTTTAATTTTATTTTTATGATCTTTCGAGGCAACAAGCCGTCTATGAAGTGTACCCGCGGCAAAGACCCGCTGTTGGTATCAAGTATTGAGCTATTGTAACTCGAAGTTGAGTATGAGACCCCATAATTATTGTCATAGTTGCTCACAGAATATGCTACCTACATATTATAATGTATCTATGTTTTCATTGTAAATAAAAATTAAGTAGAATAAAACAATTTAAAAATAACCATGTTGTCTAACTTTTTCATAGGTACTAAACTTTATAGGTACTAGAGATATTTAGTGTAAGCAGGTGTAGTTATATATCATTCAGTGTTCTTCCACAGAGTACATAGAGATACTAGCCCTTCAGCCACGTTCGTAACCAAATTTTCGTAACCAGTTACGAATGTGGACTTTTTATCGCTGTTTCGTAACCAGCTACAAGCCAGTTACGAATGTGGATTAATTTTCCATTTTCGTAACTGAAACCTCTTAGCCATGTATGGTCTCCTGGTACTTCCACATACATCCGGCTCAATTGAGGCTTTATATCAAATACCGCTTCTTCATATTATACCTTAAAGTCTAAATGTCTTAGTACCCAAAATGGAAGTAAAAAAGGAAGACTCGCACATAAACGGACAATATATCGCCCCTTTTTATTTTCGCATATCATCACTTCTTTTGCCTTCTCCCACACCGCCCTATTAAAATTAAAGTAGCATCCAGATACAACAGCGTCAGGAAAAGTTTTCTTTACAGCATTCCTCTGTCCTTTTTCGAAGTCGCATTTAAAGTTTGTATTAATAGTTGATCCCGTATTATAGTAACTAATCTCGTCTCGTGTCCGTGTTTTACCAGGGAGCAGTGCGTATAATTGAATTGAGAGTTGAGAGGAGACCCCTTCTGCTCTTCTGACTAGACTGGTATCAGTGGTAGATACAGTCATGCTAGTGCAACTATGAAACAGATATCCGTAGTCTACCGATTGGTAGGTGCAGTATCTGGCCGCTGGGGTGTGATCACTTAAGGGTTGAATGCATTAATTTATTTCCATAGATAGCATGTCCAACAAAGGTACGCAGATCCATGGTAGGTACCTACGCAGTGGCACTATAAGAGTGCATGTTGGTTGAGCACAGCAGACACTCATAATAAACAAGCGTGACCTTCAGTAATATTGTTCTATAACATACATGTTATATGTAATATTCCTTCCCCCCGGATATCTGAGCTGCTCAGTCGTGTTTAAAGTGGACCCCTATATTT
The DNA here is from genome assembly GCA_934045075.1 of Yponomeuta sedellus. Classification (NCBI taxonomy): domain Eukaryota; kingdom Metazoa; phylum Arthropoda; class Insecta; order Lepidoptera; family Yponomeutidae; genus Yponomeuta; species Yponomeuta sedellus. Next base: position 22,042,796 of record OW203738.1, read on the forward strand.
TGTAAAATTAAAATAATTGAAAATTATTCAAAGTTTAATCGAAGCCTAGTACCAGGATCGCATAGAATAGTGACGTGTGATAAGTCAGTGGATGATCTCGTTGTGTGCGTGTGCGTTCCTGTATTCGTGGATCTTGCGTCTCAACGCCACATCTCATAGCTGCAAGCAAACGAAACGAGCCAGATATAAAGCGCACAAGTCAAACAAATCATCTGGACACAAGTCACCGTATACAGCTAAGGCAAAAACGCCGAGGGGTCAACACTAAGTGGACGGAAAGCAAATACGTATGAAAGCGTCGATTCCCACCAGATTACCTTGACCTCCGAGCCGGGCTATTAACTGACGTTCCCAATAGTACTGCGCTCCTGATACTTTAACCACACGAGAAGATGAAAAGGACCAGCGGAAAGGTTGCTCACTCGCCGCCATACTCTGACCGGAGTGCGCCGCCAACTCCCAACCCAGACTTTCTTTGCGTCGAGCCAGAGACGGACTCGGCTCCCGTTTTAACCGAAAAATCTGTGACCGAGTCGACTTTTTTACGAGAACTTGGAGCTAACTCAGAATTGCAACACTATGAGTCGGTGCCTGATCTACGCCGTATGGCCGAAATGACTAATGAAAGGAAGAAAAGAAAGTTTGAGGAGAGTGACATAAGTGGAAGCGAAGTAAAAGAGATGTTTGCCTCATTATCTAGGGACCAAGCAGTACGTTTTGAAAAACTTCATTCAACCATCAAGTACTTGCAGGACCAAAATGCACAACTTACGCAAAGTGTTGAGCACATGTCGAAAATGAACGACGAGTACTTGTTGAAGATATCTCAGTTTGAAAACGAGAGAAAGGAAGATAAAAAAGTTATTGCAATGCTAGAGGAACGAGTAGAACACATGGAGCGGAAATCCCGAGCTTCAGGTGTGGAAATTCGTAATATCCCTAAAGGCACACACGAAACTAAGACGGAACTGTGCAAAATTGTGATGAATGTGGGAAAAACCATTAATGCCGGTATTGAAGAAAACTCCATAAAGGATGTATACCGTATTAAAACAAAAGACCCCTCATCAAGTCCGATTATTGTTGAGTTCGCCACAGTCCTACAGAAGGAAAAACTCTTAAGCGGTGTGAAATCGTTCAACAAGGCAAAAAAAGCAGGAGAAAAGCTGAACACTGGCCACCTTCATCTCCAAGGTCCTACCAAACCTGTGTTTGTGGCAGAAACCCTAACAAGTAAAGCTCAAAAGCTATTCTACCTGTCCAGAATGTTCCAGAAACAACATCAGTACACGTTTTGCTGGTCTACAAACGGAGTGATCTACCTCAGAAAAGATGAAAACTCACCTCACATCAAGATCGGCACGATCGCGGATCTAGACTCTCTTAGGAACGCTAAATGACTAAATTCTAAGTGCGACAGCAAAATTGTTTTGCAGTCCTTATTTGCTGCTGTTTTGTACACTTTTCAATACTTACACAACTATACCGTTCTTATTGGTAAAGTTAAACTCACTAAACATTACACACAATCACTTTCACTTCTAGTAATCATAAAACTAAACCTACAAACTACTTATGTCAATACCTACCCCAAAAGTATAATGGTCAAATTATGTTATTTCACATTTTATGGGGAGTAAACCCACAGATGATATTGACGATGTCACCCCCCACAGAGCTTTTGAATCCGAAATCGAACTAATCCCCCAAATTATATCTGCTAAAAATAAAACAATTAGTATTCTAACTCAAAACATACGTAGCATATCACGAAATTTACAAGATTTAGAAGTTCAGTTGGGCAAACTTAGCTTCACTTGCGACATTATCATATTGACGGAATGCTGGCTGTCTTGTACACCAATATGCCCCAATATAAAAGGATACATCGCCTTTTATATTGGGGCATACCACAAAAAACAACGGTAACCAAAATGACGGCATTGTTGTATACACAAAAAGTGATCAGTCTTACAAAATAGAAGAAACAGCTATAAGTGAAGCAAACTGCCTAATTATATCAAAGGGTCAAGATTTAGCGGTGGTAGGAATTTATCGTTCACCGTCATATAAAAATAAACAAAAATTTTTTGATTCATTAAATTCAATACTGACAAAAATCACGCACTTTCCTAACATTGTGTTGATGGGCGATATAAACATACCCATTAATGACTCGAAAGTTGACGATGATGGTGACTATTATCTAACATTAAACGCTTTTCATGGTCTATTACCTGGACACTCTTTTGTCACTAGAGATGCAAGTGGAACTTGTCTAGATCACGTCATGATGAAAACTAAACACCAAGCAACTACAGTTGTATGCCAAACAACGGTAACTGACCACAAAGCTGTCTTGTTGTCGTTAGACTGCAACCCAAATCCCATTACTGAATTTGCTATACAATTCAAAAAGTCTATTGACGCAGAAGGTTTGGATAACGACATATTGACCATAAACTTAGATCCTATATACAAAACTAACGAACCAGATATACAAATGGATTACCTAACAAGTAAAATACAATCGGCCATAAATAAAAACACTAAAATAATAAAACTACCAAAACGTGCACGAATAATAAAGCCGTGGATAACCCCAGGTCTTCTTCGATGTATCAAAAACCGAAATGTACTTCACAAAAAATCTGTAAAAGCACCAGATAATATTATTTTAAAGATTACTTATAGTAGATACAGAAATCATTGCAATAAAATATTACGTAAAATTAAAACCGCATACGAAAGGGATTTAGTAGCAAAAGCGGGAAATGATAATAAAAAGCTCTGGACAGCCATAAAAGACATTACAGGAACTACAAAACAAAGATCAGTACCTAAAGAACTCCTTAATTTAAAAACCTCTCCAAAGCAATCACTAAATGAAGTAAACAAGTTTCTAGTTAACATGGGAAAGAACCTTGCTGAAAAAATCAAACTTCACAAAGACGACACAACTTCAATATCAAAAACCAGAACAAATACCAATATTGACTCATTTGTTCTTCTGGATACAGATGAAAGCGAAGTAGAAACCACAATTCTAAATTTAAAGACTGATTGTGCTACGGGATATGACGAAATTCCCTCGAAGCTTCTAAAACAATATAATAAATTCTTAATACCACCACTAACATATATATTTAACTCTTGCTTTCACGCCGGTATATTTCCTAAGTGTCTTAAAAAATCTATAGTTACACCTGTGCATAAGAGTGGAGACAGAGGTTGTATCAACAATTACCGACCAATTTCAATACTACCCTCAATCTCAAAATTATTAGAAAAAATTTTAAACAACAGATTATCACAATTATACTATTTTTATTTTTAATGCACTAACCCGTGCTAAGGAACAAATTTAAAAACCTATTTAGAGGCTAAAAATTTCACCCATGCCGGGATTCGAACCCGCAACCTCTGGCTATCCGTGCCAGCGCTCTACCGATTGAGCCAATGGGCGACTCACGGCATCAGTGAAATTTCGAACCTCTTTACACTATTCTCTGTATTACGTACAGTCAGCGACATCTGACTTAAGCAAATTGCATTACTTACAGCCCCGACTACCTACCTACTTTGCAGTTAGGTTTTAACATCGGAACGATATCACTGTACTCACATGATTATACTATTTTTATTTTTAATGCACTAACCCGTGCTAAGGAACAAATTTAAAAACCTATTTAGAGGCTAAAAATTTCACCTTCCGGGATTCGAACCCGCAACCTCTGGCTATCCGTGCCAGCGCTCTACCGATTGAGCCAAATTTCAAGAAAAAAGAGGAATTTCGAAAGAGGTTCGAAATTTCACTGATGCCGTGAGTCGCCCATTGGCAAAGGGCGACTCACGCTCTTTCGAAATTCCTCTTTTTTCTTGAAATTTGGCTCAATCGGTAGAGCGCTGGCACGGATAGCCAGAGGTTGCGGGTTCGAATCCCGGCAGGTGAAATTTTTAGCCTCTAAATAGGTTTTTAAATTTGTTCCTTAGCACGGGTTAGTGCATTAAAAATAAAAATAGTATAATCATGTGAGTACAGTGATATCGTTCCGATGTTAAAACCTAACTGCAAAGTAGGTAGGTAGTCGGGGCTGTAAGTAATGCAATTTGCTTAAGTCAGATGTCGCTGACTGTACGTAATACAGAGAATAGTGAAAAGAGGTTCGAAATTTCACTGATGCCGTGAGTCGCCCATTGGCTCAATCGGTAGAGCGCTGGCACGGATAGCCAGAGGTTGCGGGTTCGAATCCCGGCATGGGTGAAATTTTTAGCCTCTAAATAGGTTTTTAGATTATCACAATTCCTGAAAAAAAAAAAAATTATTTCAGATAACCAATTCGGCTTTCGCAGTGGTAAATCTACTGACGATGCTATACATGCTCTAACTGATCACATAGTTACAAATTTAGACAAAGGTAATAAGTGCGTGACAGTATTTCTAGATCTGGCAAAAGCCTTTGACACGGTCTCTGTTCCACTGTTAGTCAAAAAGCTGGAAGCCATAGGTATAAGAAGAAATGAGCTGTGTATTTTTGAGAATTACCTTCTCGAAAGATATCAAAGTGTCAGAGTTGATACGTATGTCAGTGAGGAGGCCTCGATTACCTACGGAGTGCCACAAGGCAGTATCCTTGGGCCTACACTCTTCCTGATATACCTGAACGACCTTCTCCGTATTCAATCTTTCCCAGGTAGAGTTATCTCCTATGCAGACGACACCGCCCTTTCCTTTGCTTCTAGTACTTGGCCAAAAACCTTTGAGATGGCACAAAAAGGATTTGATACAGTATATACGTGGCTTTGCGCAAACCAGCTTACGTTAAATATTGACAAAACAAAACTTATTACTTTCTCAATGAGGCAACAAAAGATCGATAACAAATTAAATATACTTGTGCACAAATGTCCATTTCAAACGAGGAATTTAAAAAGTTGTCAGTGCCCGAAATTAGAAAAGGTAAATTCTATTAAATATTTAGGCATTATCATTGACCATCACTTAGATTTTAAAGAACATATTAAGCTAACGACCTCTAGAATAAGAAAATTAATTTATATATTTAAAAAGCTTAGATACGTTCTCGATCCGTTTCGTTTAAAGCAGGTATACTATGCCCTTTGTCAATCTCTTTTGAGCTATGGTATTTCCTGCTGGGGCGGAGCGTCAAAAACTATTTTAAAAAAGCTGGAGGTTGCTCAAAGGGCCGTTTTGAAAGTCTCAACTTTTAAAAATATTTGTTTCAGTACAAATGAACTTTATAAATATTGTGAGGTTTTAACTATACGACAATTATTTATCTTAAAAATTCTGTTGCACCAGCACTCTAAATGTAAACCAAACTCTTCTTTAGTGGATAAAAGGCGTAAATACAAGGTCTGCGAATATGACAGATCCTTTAGGACAACCTTCAGCCAAAAATTTTCACCTTTCCTGGCGCCTTACATCTACAATAAATTAAATAAGTTACTGGCATTTCATACCTGTGACTATTATTATTGTAAAATTATATTGACAAAACGGCTGCAAAATCTGTCATATGCTGAGACCGAGACACTGATGGCAGTAACGAAATAAAAATTAGAGTACTAAAAGTATAAAGTTAAAAAGAGATAGATAAAAAAGGCTTGTTTTGTATGTTCACCATATCAGGCCAATAACTTATGAATCAATGTAAGATTCATAATTTATAAGTAATTTAAGAACAATTACATAATATATATATATATCTGCTTTCCATAATTTAATAATGTAGGTTTATACATTACTTTACATAGTTACACACTAAGATATACATTAAAATACAAAACAATACACACCCTCTCACACACACTCACTCACAAACATTATTACACAAAGAGAGCTTCCCTACTCACAGCACACTTTTAAAAATTTTAAATGTTATGCATGATTAATAAATGTTAAAAAGTAAACAAAATTCTAAATTTTAAGTTTTAAATGTTTTAAAGATGACACCGTAATGTCACTTCTTTGGAATTATATTACATATTGATGTACGAACACGCCCTCTAATAATTACCATACCTTTTGGGATGAGGCGCTGCTTACTGTAATACAGGCAATAAGCCTAGCTCAGTAGCAGATGCTGTATGATTTTGTGCTATTGAACGTATCAGTCCTGTGTAACTTAGCCCTATTTTGTATTCTTTGGTCAATAAAAATATTCTTATTATTCTTATATATAACTCTCCTTCCTATTAAATTCCATGAGGAAGAAAAAATTTCAAAATCAATTAAGAGGTCAGGATTCTCAAAAATATGAGGAAATTCCTCATTTTGAGGAAGAGGAATCCTTATCACCCCTAATGGTAACCGACCTTTCGTGGTCGAGAAAGAGGAAAAAAATTGTACGATACCAGTTTCAAACAAGCGTTTTTTTCTCATACCTTACGTGATTCGGTCGACATCGTGTGACTCACTAATGTTGTGCAACTGGTTATAAAATGGGGCACTGTTCTTCAGAGTGAATAGGTATCTATGCCACCTCCAGGGCTAAACTCACAAATTAGACAGGGCTAAGCTGGCTGTCTGTAGGGGAGAAGAAGGCAGCCAAGCACGCATGACGCGAAGAAACTGCACTCTAACCATCTTGTTACAAATTATAAACATTTTTTCACTTAATTAATTTATATTCCAAGATTATTTTCAAACCTAAACTTCACCATTTCTTTCTACCTACAATTCAATTTTCTATCACTCGAACCGAACTGTCATGTCATGTCAAAAACGAAGCGCGGCAACTTTTGGCATCATTCAAAAACAATCTTTACGATGTATATCATTATTTGTCAATGAAAATCGGCGAATTATAGGAAACATTATTTATATAGGTAGGATATCACTGGTTTCACATGGCTACATAGATAGTATAATAATCTCAGAAGATCAATTCTTACAGATGTACCTTTTCTTTGTACGTTACCTTACAGACCTTACAGTATAACGTTACGTTATCAACCCTTTTATGTCCCCACTGCTGGGGCACGGATCTCTTCCTGCATCGCAGGAAGATTAGGCCATACATCCTCCACCACGGGGGCCGAGGCCGAGTTGGTGGAGGGTTGTAAGACAGTGGCGGGCCTTACTGTCAGAAGTTATTAGGTAAGCCGCCCATAAGGCCTCTGACATGGCTTAACGACAGCCATGACACATTACATGAACGTGCCTTGCGAAAGCAAGGAAGCGCTCGGAAAAATGCCACTAGCGGTAGTCACGGGACGGTCACCCATCCTGCACCTGACCTTAGAGTATAAAGTATCTACCTATCTTCTTAATACTCTAAGTACGGTACCTTTCTTATGGTACATTATACAGGGCCTAAACTCCGCAGAGGACGATGAGGGTCTGAAGAGGAAAATGAAGGGAAATAAAATTGATAAAACTGCAAGCTGCAAAATTTGCAAAGTAAAAAAAAATTTTGCTCGTTTAATTCCTAACGGCGAAAACGCTATCCGCCATCTTGAAACCATCTAAAGTATGTAAACAAACCAGAGCCAGTGGACATTGATTATTAAGGACTTATCTACATTAAAGTGATCTTCTGTCACGTTGTGTGTTTTCTCCAATGCCTTGAACGGCTCAGGTTTCGATTTACTCTGGTAGCACCATAGAATTTTGTAGGCTGACATCTCTTCTTCTGTTTTGATGAGAGGCCGCCTGAGATTGGTTGTTGCATTGTTTGGGTTGCCATAGGAAATCTAGTTACCCCATTTCAGGGAAAAATAGTAACTTCAGATGGCGTCGAAGCAGCCCATTTAAATCATATTTGGTACCAGCAGGGACCCTGTAAGTTAATACTTATATGGAAATCTGTGTGTAGAATCTTGTACAATTCAGGTTAGGTCATCTCTCATATTCGTGGCTATTTTCAGGAAATATCAGACCCATGCTAAGGGGTTAAGGAGGAATTACCAGCGTTGAGACAATCCTTAGTTGCTGAATGTCTTCGGTAAGATTTATCCTGATTTAATAATTGCCCGCCACATGCTTAAGCCATTTGCAATCTTCAAATAGAAGCAATTTTCTTCCTTTCAGCTGGATAGGGTTTATTTGTTTATTTATTTTGTTTATTTATTGGTTTATTTATTGAATTATATTTTTATTGAACTTTTGGAGATTTCGTTTGGGGCAGTGTTCTCTTTTCGCTGTCGAGAGACAGCTGCTGTTTTTGGCTGCCGGATTGACTTCACATGAAGGGTGCTTCTTTGCAAGGTCTGTGAAACAATTTTAAATTATAAAGTAGGGAATTAGGATTTGAAGTAGGTAAGTAATAAATATAATTATTGAAATTGATGGCAATCTGATTTTAAGTAGGGACTAACAACTTTAGACCGTGTAACTTGTGAACCAATATAAGAACCATTTTCTGTACGACCCCGCTCTGCTCTGAGCTTTTCAAAATTTAATTAAGTAATTTTCTGGGTTTAGATACTAAGGTTTCACAATTATACTATTGCTACTGTTTGTAAATAAACGTTAGGTAATAAAGATTGTGCTTAATACTAACCGTTTTCTTTCATCCCCTTAGGGCCTTAATACCCTGATAGCTCAAAGCTTCCAGACAATTTTTGAACTAAAACTTTCGTAAGCACAACACATTGTAGACTTTTAGTCCGGATTTACTTACGGGTGTTGTTATATCGGAAAAGTCCGACCAGGTTTTGCTCCGATTCGCAGAGCTTAATCATGGTGAGCAGAGACGGAGCTCGCGTCGTCGGTTGCTTGTCTCACACTGTCACGCCACACTGTAACTATCACGTCGGTTGTGTGAGACAAGCAACCGACGACGCGAGCTCCGTCTCTGCTCACCATGATTAAGCTCTGCGAATCGGAGCGAAACCTGGTCGGACTTTCCCGATATAACAACACCCGTAAGTAAATCCGGACTAAAAGTCTACTTCCAGACAATCTTCAGATTTTTGGTGGCTCCGGCCACAGTTTCAGTCTCAACATTTCTGTTCTGTCGACTACTGTTTCCTCACTACCGGGCAGGAAGTAGTTTTGTCGCACTTCACATAAATACACCCGAGTTTCAATTGATAAAGAGTCGGGGTCTCTTTTGGCAAGTTTGAGCAAAGTTTTTCGAATGTTAACTTCACTGGGTACACGAATCCACAACTTCCCGGGGTCTTTATTGACGCGTTTTTTCATTCTCGAACAGTGCAATAATGATAATTGGTATATTTTGGATGTAAATTCGATGAAATCATTATAAAATTTCACCCATGCCGGGATTCGAACCCGCGACCTCCGGCTATCCGTGCCAGCGCTCTTTCCAACTGAGCTAATGGGCAAATCACCGGCATCAGTAAAATTTCGAACCTCTATAATATTCTCTGTATTACGTTCAGCGACATCTGGCTGAAGTAAAAAGGAATTTTTAGCCTCTAAATAGGTTTCTAATATTATCGGGGGTAGTCACTTCTGATTTTTCGCAGCTGGCTGACACACGGCTGACACAACACTCACAAGGTCCACGGACAGGTTCAGTGATAAGGCGCGTGATTTGTATTTACCTACTTAGCTCTGGATTCCACGTACTTGAAAGCTTGAAACCATACTATCTGTTGAGATTCTTGTGTTTTTAATGTCAATTGCTTCTCGAACGATTCTCCGATAATAATGTCGATCGGTTGACAGAACTTTCGGTCGAGGTAGCTCGATCCAGTTGGGTCGTTACGGCCTCCAATAGATGCACAGCTATTGCGAACTTGCTTACCTGTCTGTCTACGTATTCTAAGGGATCTAGCCACCTAAGAACGCCTAAGGATATCTAAGGATAGGATACAAGATTGACTGTAGTTGTGGAAGCTCCTACCCGATAGAAAAGCTACATCGACTAGCATATTTTGCAGTACTTAACAAGATGCATGAGGTTGTCCTCCATGAAGCAGCCACGGCAGCCCTGAGGCTAAGAACAGCCGGACTGTGGAAACAGAATAGCAACCAGACACAAATCATGTCAGACGCAGTGTCAAACCAGCCAATGCTGGAAGCAATATGCGACAGGTTACCACACACCTACACCTTCGTCAAAAAAGGAGCCAGCTAACTACTCGGGCATAAAACGCAGCAGAGCTAAATGAACGAGTGAGAGTAACCGGAACCGGAAAAGTATACCTAAACATGTATGTATAACCATTGAAGTAATTTCTTTTAATTTGGTGTCCCCATTTTGCCGCCACCGGAAAAGACTTTAAGCAGTTTTTAAACTCTTCCAGTAACTTCATCTTCGCTGCTGCGGCAAAATTACCTGATAAAGCGGCAAAGAGTATGCCGCGGCGCTTGACATTTTCCCGTATCCTACCTAAAATTAGACAGGCATCGTGTACTAAGCCTAGACTTGGTTTAATTGTTCTGTGGCATGGACCTATAATTCCTCAAATAACAAATTAGACAGGCCTCAAATCATCATTCTCTCCTCCTGTGGTAAATAGCTCAAAAAAATTAATTATTGTTCTGAGGTAAATAGACTTGTTGACACACGGGGTAGCAGCTCAGAACAATAAATTGTTCTGAGGGTAGCAGTAACTTAGCAGAAGCCTTCAACAGTAATGTTTTCGATAACCATCATTATTATTATTATTATTATTTCTTATTGATATGGCAACCAGCCGATGTCGACAAATTCTGCCACAGTCAAGTCTTGACACGAAATGAGCAATTTTTTTTTTATGTTTACCTACTAATTTTGATTTCTTTGTGAAGACTTTGAACTAAGTGTGAACTAAATGAATGTTCTATCTACAGCAACTCTGAAACAATATAAAATTAACAATGAGTACATTAAACTGCCATCATACATATTTTTAAAACTAAATACACGCTTAATAATACAACAACTAAAATAAAACTCTAATTATAACTTAATATCATTTTCTCCAATGAATTTTATAAGTAATATATACAGGCTTATGGACGATGATAAATGCGTTAATAAACACATGAAATTAATTGGTAGTGGAATATCTACAGATGGAATGCAACTATATAAATTAACTGATCTATTATTATTTGAGCAGTTAAAGAAAATGTGGTCGAGATCACCCTCCTCCAGACCACACTCACAAATCGAGTTATCACGCACTCTGATTTTATTTAAAAAGACAGGCGTACAACAGTGACCGATCTGAAGCCTTGATATCACCGACACTACCCTCTTACCAACCTTTTTAAATTTGAAAAACCAAGGTTTGGGTGTTATAGTTGGTTGAATAGAGAAAAATCGAGAACCCTTGAAGCGACTACTCTCTTCCCACAGGGTCGACCAGTGGACGTAAAGACGTGGCTTTGACAACGCTAGCAAGTCATAGGGATAGTGAGAGGAGTGCTTCAAGTCCACTTCGTGAGTACAGGCGTGTTTAGCAATAGCATCTGCATTCTCATTGCCCAAAATACCTGAGTGGCCAGGTATCCAGACCAGGTTGACTTCAAGGTTATTCTTATAACAATTTAGCAAAGATTTTTTTATATCCATAATGAGTTTACTATTTAATTTTGACTTGAACTGATTCTGGTCCAGAGCTTGGAGGCAACTTAGAGAGTCAGTAAAGATAACCGCATTATTAATATTGTGCGATTCAACAAAAAGACAGGCCTCCAATATTCCAATACACTCGCCAGTAAATACAGTGGACTCCGGAGGGCATTTAAATTGAATAGCCAATTTAGAGTTTTCAAAAAACACCGAAACACCTACTGAGGAAGATGATGATAACTTCGACGAATCAGTGAAAAATCTTTTCCACCCATTCCATCGCTCACTTATAGCAGCATTAAATTTGGCGTTGGCTGAAGGATCATCTTTACCTATACCGATGCTCAGAATTGTTTTAGGCTTATACTGAATTACATCAAAGCTGTAATCAAAAATAGGCACTTTACTGGTTGTTACCATAGAGCCTCTGAAATTCTCTAACCATCTGAAACTTTTGACAATTTGAGGAACTTCTTTGTTATTCCAGTAGGAACTTGTAGAAGTGAGGGAATCAAGCTCTTGTAATTTTCGAGGGAGGATGTGAGACGTACGGGAACAAACTTTGGTTATAAAGCGGTCCGAAAGTAACTGGCGTCGAAGATGAAGAGGTGGATCAACAGCCTCAACTTGAAGGGCATTAGTCGGTGTCGATTTCATACAGCCTAAAACAAGTCGCAAACATTTATATTGAATGCGATCTAACTTAACTAGCTAGGTTTTATTCATTGGCTCCAGGGCGAAACAACCGTAATCAATAACGCTTCTAATCAGAGCATTATATACTAATTTAAGGCTAAAGGGGTGTGCACCCCACCAAACCCCAGCAAGAACGCGCAGGATGGTATAAACGCGTTCGCATTTTTTAACCAAGTGTTCAATGTGATAGACGCCAGTTAACCTAGGATCAAGATGGACACCAAGAAACACCTTCGATTTCAGAGGGATAGGGATATTTTCAATGCTTACCTCTATGTCGGGTATACGCCGTTTTCTAGTAAATACCAATAGGGAACTCTTTTGAGCTGACACAGAAAGGCCATGGGAGAAGAGCCAGTGACTAAGGGATTCAAGAGATAAGCTCAAAGAATTCGCTGCGTCCTCAATGAAATTGTCAGAGACATACAAAGCCACATCATCAGCATACTGAAGGATTTCACAGTTATAATTAAGGCTAGAATTCATGTCGTGGGTATACAAATTAAAAAGTATTGGGCTTAACACCGAACTTGAGGGAGGCCTTTCCATAACATTCTGGTACCAGAGTTAAACTCTGGCAGTCGGAGAGTTACAGACCGAGCCATTAACAAAAGGTGAATGCAGCGAACAATCTTTGGGGGGATCTTTAGCTGAAGCAATTTATTTCTAAGAATTGAAAGGATAACACTATCATAAGCTGAGGAAATATCCAAGAAAGCTGCCACCGTCGACTTATTTTTACTAAAAGCTATCCTAATGTCGGTCACAAGTACTGCGATACTATCTACAGTTCCCACCCCCTTTCTGAAACCGACCTGTGTTCTAGGTAAAATGTCTCTATTTTCTACAAGCCACTCAAGACGATTTTTAATAAGATGTTCTAGAATCTTTGATAATGCAGATGAAAGAGCTATAGGACGGAAACCATTCGGATCATCAGAGCTTTTCTGAGGCTTAAGGATGGGCATGACCAATTGTTTTTTCCAAGATTCTGGAACAAAACCTGTTTCGAAACACATGTTTGCAAATTTTAAAAAATAATCGATTGTCTTAGGTCCTGATTTTGATAGGAACGAATATGGGAAGCCATCCTCTCCTGGAGCAGAGTTCTTTACGTGGGATAAAACAGATGCCAATTCGTCTGCAGAAAAAGGTTTGTCAAAAGGGTCCTGAGAACTATTGGCAGAGATATCAGGAACCCATAATTCTTCTTCATTAGGTACATAGGGAGGAGCTAGTTTAATAAAGAATGCTTCGGCAACTTCATCCGAGATATAAGAGGATTGTTTAGGAGAAAAACTATTTCTAAAACGATTGATTTGTCTCCACACTAGAGAAGGTGGAGTTGATGGAGATAAAGCAGAACAAAAAGCTACCCAACCTGCTCTTTTCTTCCTTCGTAGAAATCTTCTAGATTTGGCCAGAAGCCTACGGTACTCAATTAAGTTATCGATAGAGCAGAATTCATTACAAATTTTTTCTGCGTCAAAACGTTCTTTAATGATACGTGTACACTCCTCGTCCCACCAGGGAGGAGAAGGGATTTTTCCAGTGCGCAGTTTTTTAGCTGGGAAAGCATTCCCGGCAGAAAAATTTATGGCATCGGCGAAAGCATTATAGGTAGAAGCTAAATCAGAATTTTCAACGTTAGGTAGGGATGGAATCTCTCCCTCTAAAGTGTCTGAGTTAGTGACCCAACCATTTTTAGTAAGTCGATATTTCAGTAAAGGACTAACTGACTTTTCTGGGACAGATTTATTAGGTAAACAAACAAGGATTGGAAAATGATCACTTTCATAAGTGTAATTTAAGCGATCCCAAATACAGCGAGAACTTAAATCCAGTGAACAGATAGTTAAGTCAACACAACTTTTCCTCCCTCCTATGTAACCCCTACGCGTAGGTCTACCATCATTTAAGACACACAGACCTGCATCATCAATGGCCTCAATGAGTTCCTCCCCAAAGGTGTCACAATGGTCTGAACCCCATCTATAGTGATGCCCATTAAAATCGCCCATAATAATAAATGGAGTTTGTAACTGTGACATAAGTAAATTAATTGATGGAATTAGTGTGACGGAAGGGTTTGAAATGTAAATAGAGACAATAGTAATGCCTAAAGATTTTACACCGACCAAATTAACATCACTGCCCAGATGGGGAAGAGAAACTACTGAAAAAGGAATTTTGTTACTGACAAGAATGGCACAACCACCATAGTTGTCAGCCCTATCATTGCGAACACAATTATAGCTATTTACATTAAAATTGGAACTTGGCTTAAGCCAAGTTTCACTCAGGCAGCAAATTGCTGGTTTGTATTTGTTTAAGATATGAATTAGTTCATGTTTTTTATTGTTTATGCTTCTCACATTCCACTGAAGAAGATGAAGGGTCATTATGAAGAACAAATAAAATATTACTAAGTTTTTGGGCAACGTGGTCAGGTAGGGACTTGGCAGTAATAAGTTTAGTGAGAAGGGAAACAAGCTGCTCAATGGGATCCTCAGTAGCTATATTTGCTGAAAGTTGATTTTGGCCTAGAGCACAACCATTACAGGATGGTGAAAAGGAATAGTCCCTAGTCAGTTCTTGATGTGCAAGCCTATCATACCCTGGAGTAAGGGGAGAATGAGTCTTTGGTTTTGAAAAGACAGTTTTTTTATATGCTCTACTAGATTGCTGCCTTTGAGTGGGGCTAGACAGTGACTGTGAAAACAAGGGAGGGGATGATTTCACTGCGTTTGCATAAGTTCTGGAAATAGCAGGTATCCTTTTGTTTGCCTCAAAATATGAAATAGCTTGCTCCGCCATTAGAATTTTAATAGCACGCTGTCTGCTGTATTCTGGGCAATCCTTGCTAGTAGCAGGATGTTCACCATCACAAAGTAAACATGTAGCCTCACATTCATTAATCTCGCAACCATCACCAGGATGGTCTTTTCCACACTTATAGCATCTAGGTTTTGACCGACACTGATTTCGTGTATGTCCAAACCGGCAGCAATTATAACATTGCACTGTTGGATAAGTATATTGCTCAACCTCTAGAGCAGAGTAGCAACAGAATACTCTTTTAGGGAGGACCTGCCCATCAAATGTAAGGACCACTGTCTGCCTTGGGACCCATACTGAGTGACCTTCATTATCAATAGTTTTCCTATTCATTCTGCGAACTTTAATAACATTTCCACAGCCTGTTGGAACTTTTAACAAATTTTTTACTTCGTCCTCTGACCATTCAGTTGGAAACCCTCTTACGAGGCCCATTCGAGTCACATTATATTGGGGGACTACTGCCTTGAATTGATTCTGCTCTAGAACCGGATTAACAATGAAGGCATTTGCATCTTCCGGAGATTAAAACTCGACAGAAACTCTGTTGCGCCCTAATCGTTTTATGCCATTGTTCAAGACATTACCAATGTTGTGCTTCAATAGGAATAAGCCAAACTTAACATGGTGCAAGCTTGAACCAGAATTCTCCTCTGCCTGGACTTTTGAGACATGCACAATAAATGGGCCTTTGTCGAATGCAGAGTACTTTTGCCTAAGATCAAGAGTAGCTCGGGGAAGTTTAGATGGTAACTTAGGTGGCGGTCCGGAGACTGCAGCACGCTTTCTACAGGTACTATCAGAAGTATCCATCTGCTGGCACATCGGCGATTCTTGAGGTAAGGTGATCGTACAAACCGGCTCATATTCAAAAGGGACTGGGTCCGGGGGCTTAGGCGGGATCTTTTTGTCACCCATATTGAAGAAAAGTAATGATAATACTCACCGAAAACTGCTGAATCTAACTAATGGAAGTAATTAACTACACAATGATGATGAATAATAAGAAAAAAGCCAACAAAAAGAATAAAATGGAAAATTCCGGAAAAAAAAACAAATGAAGCGCCTGTACCAGCCAAGAGCCCGACACAGAATCCGATAACCATCATTCTGTAAACCTAATTTGTGATTCCAAGTGCTGCCACTATTGTTAGTTACAAATAGTTACAATACCATCTTAATTTGGACTCTTTCTTACTCAGGGCATTAGGGTTTCGTTTTGACAAGTCTTGTACGCTGTCACGTGATCATCGTTTCTTTTCACAGAACAATTAAACCAATTTCTTCTATTGGTTTAATGGCCGCAGCATTACCATTTTGTCACTTTCTTTTGTCACAATTTTCTAATATTTTATGTTCTGTGGCAGCATATCATACAATTTGTATTTGTTTACATCTTTTTTTTTTATTTTTCAAGTTTTAATCAAAAATGAGGATGCAACCGTGCATCACAGGAAAAATGTTTGGAGTCGACGTCGCAATGATCTCATTACGTTCTAGGCTCTATTAATATAGCACTAAAGGACATATCCGCGTCAAATAATCTAAGGACTGGTCTCGCGACGAACGAACGCTGGCACTGCTTTAGAGTCTCTGGCACTGCTTTATAATGAAACGTAAAACGGTCCTATCGTCGCGGAACACAAAACGGTCTTATAAAACGGTTCGTCTTTGCAACGATCACTCCTAGTTTGGACAGAAATTGTAATTTTTTGGAATTAGTGACTTACTTTGCTCGTGTCGTGTAACTTTTGACGTGCGGGCTTTGGCAACACTACACACTGCTGTGCCGCTGCCAGTTGCCGGTAGATCTTTGTTTGTGTGACTTTATTATTTATGTAGTCTGCGCTGCGCTGCGTTGAGAGTCGAGTGTGGGTGCGCAGGCGCAGCCTGCTGTTTTTCGTTTTGTTATCATGTTGGCTCTGCTGCTACTGCTAGCGGGCGCAGCGGCGGACGAGTGGGCGGCGCTGCGACTGTGGGAGGCGCCGGCGACCTTCGCCGTGGACAGCGGCGTGCTGCTGGGCGCCGCGGGGCGCGAGGCGGGGGCGGCGGCGGGGCCGGGGCAGGCCGGCTGGCGGCTGCGCGCGCGGCTGGCCGTGGCGGCGGCGTGGCGCGACCCGCGGGACCCGCAGCACGTGCTGCTGCGCATGCGCGTGAGTGACCCTCGACCCGGCCGCGCCGCTTATCGCCGCCGCGCGTCTGATAAAATCGCCCAATTCCATCGTGTAATGAAACTTGGAATTTTGGAGCGATTGTAATTGTAGAATAAATTTTCTAATACCAATGGAACCAGAACCGAAGTCATGTTTTTACTATCATATTTGGTCAACCAAAGTTGTCTGAGCTGATTAGGGCTGATTAATATCACTCTATGAATTCTGTCAAATATAATGAAATAGCTTTGGAGTTTCCGGTTGCCCTATCATTCATGTGCCTTGCATAGTTTATTAGCAATTGAGTGCTTTCATATCTAGTGCTTAGCACGGCAACCAGCTACCCAGTTACTATGTCAGTGCGATGTAAAACTATGTTTATTCTAAATGCTACCAACCAAACCAAATCATTGGTTTAGTGAAACAAAAGTGTACACATCATAAAAGTCCCCTTGGGAATCTAAGTTCGCGCAGACTAGGAAGAAGTGTAATGAAAGTAAGTACCCGAAGCTATAAGTACATTCAACATGATCTTTAACCGATACGGTTAAGGTGCAGAATTGCTTGCCGCAGTAGTGCTACCTATTTCGCTCACGCTAATATTGCCAAACTAATAGTCACCTGCATCGATGATGTTGAATCAACCAATAGCAACAAAGGCAATCTGCCATAAAATGAAACTATCTGATTGGTCGATCAACTTGCCGCACATCCAAAATTTGGTCATCAGCGCAGATACATCTGCGAGACTTATTTCTTGTGTAGCACTGTAACATATTCTTTTATTAATAAAACAAAGAAGGCAGTAGGTAGCTAAACTCATAACAACCATAAGAGCCATAGCTGATCATATTGTGACTTATAGAGGCACTCCTACAGTGATGAAAAGTTACATTGAGAAGATTGAAATTTAATTTCAAACTTGTTAAGTTTTTAAAAACCTATTTAGAGGCTAAAAATTTCACCCATGCCGGGATTCGAACCCGCAACCTCTGGCTATCCGTACCAGCGCTCTACCAATTGAGCCAATGGGCGACTCACGGCATCAGTGAAATTTCGAACCTCTTTACAATATTCTCTGTATTGTTGTTAAGTTTTTATTTACTTACAAGTAAATAAATTCCCTGTCTTTGACTTCTCAATTCCTTTAATTCAGCACATGATTTATAGTTTAATTTTTTTTTACCAAATTTATTTAATTCAGCACATGATTTAATGTTTGTATTTTAGATTCAACTAGGTGTCTCAAGTGAATGAGTGAAACATATTCATTTTTCACTTGAAAGCTACTATTATTTTCAAATCCTCATTTTTGATTGGCACTTGAAAAATTATTCTGCAGTCTGTTAAAGACATACCCATACTTCAGAAGGTCACAAAAAAATATTAACTAGGCCATGTCACAAAAAGTTACAAAGAGGTTTCAAAAGTTACAAAATTTATGACCAAACTCTCAAAATGGCAATGCTGCTGTCTATGTAGGTAAGTCATTTAACATGATTCGTTAGTTTTTCACTTTTGTCACTTTTGATAATTCGTCATTTTACATAGCTCGTCAGTCTAGGCTATTGACAGGGTACAGACATTGCAATAATTGGCTAATTTCAAGAAAGCAGTCAAGTGCACTTTGCATCGGCGGCGCCTCCCACTTAAAAATAACAGAATATATTGAAAAAAAAAAACTAGAATTATTGAAGTAAACAAATAATTTTTAATGGAAATTCATCACTTATTCAAAATTATACTATTTTTATTTTTAATGCACTAACCCGTGCTAAGGAACAAATTTAAAAATTTATTTTTAGCCTCTTATTAGGTTTTTAAATTTATTCAAAATTTACCAAAACAAAACTCTAACTCAGAATTAAGAATGTTACTAGGTATGCCAAATCGCTTGAAATGATTGTCTCAGTAAAGCCTGTATGTATACAAATACACTAGTTTTTGTTGTAGTCAAAAATACCCAGTAGTTTTGATTTTATAGGCATTCAAAGTTACGAAAAATATCGAGTCCCGCTAACAGTCGCGCGGCGCGTTGTGACGTCATGTCACAACGCGCCGCGCGGGCCGCTACTAATTTATCAGGAGATTTTCTGATTTTAAGCTCTGTCTCCTGATCCGATCTACTGTTTTATTTGTAGAATTGAGTAAAATCTCCTGAAGTAGCCACTACATTTCTGCATATTCCATTCCACCTTTGTTAGGTTATTGAACAAACAAACATAATGAAAGGGAACGTTTCGTTTTCATTCATCGACTCGATATGCGAATATTTCTTAACTGTGTTGTGCTACGAATGCTATCTATCAAAAGAGGTAAAATATTAGAAAAGGATGTCATACATAAAGGAAGTCGCGAAGATACACTTTATAAAGATAGTGGAATCTTGTCTTTTTTTAAAGAATGAGTGGCCTGATAGGTGCCTCGCCTGACGGGCTTACTGAGGACTTTTACGTTATAGAAGTAAAGTGTCCAACCAAAGCAAACACTTTTGTTACGTATTACGGTAAAGGTAAGCTTGGCAAAAAAAATTATGCTCAGATACAAACACAAGTGGAAATTTTTAAAAGGACATTTTTAAAAGTATTTATGTATAATTTTGACGGCACGGGCGCGCGACTGCGAGCGGACTGAGTGAGCCAGACTGAGCGTGTCGTGCGATGACGTCACAGCGTAACCGGCGGTCCGTGTCGTACGGTTACAACTTGTTTTACTTCTAAATCGGAAACTAATTAACGTATCGAAGTAATTCTTTCACTAGTATTTTTTTTATTTTTGACAGATAATATGGAGTGCTAATAATCAAAATTAGTTAACATTCTTCATTGACGAATCATGTAAACTGTCGAGTTGAAGAAACTGACGAGTGCATCCCCGACCCGGAATTTAGGAGGCAGATCATCCTCCCATCGCTCATGTGGTTTTCCTCTCCTCCTTATCCCGTCTCTTGGACAATATTCTATGACCGTTTTGGTCAAAAGAGTCTTTTTGCTCTGTATACCTATAGTAATACACTTCTGACACATCTATTGGCCCACCTTGCATAAATTCAGTTTCGTTTAGTCCTAGCTGAAATAGTATATTTCATTACAAGTGCGGAAAGGCTGTCATTGCAAAGAGTCTACCCTCGGCTCGGGTAGACAAATGTCTACCCGAGCCGAGGCGCAGCCGGAGGCGAGAGTTGACAGTCTGAACAAGTTGCAATGACGGTTCGTTCCGCACATGTACTGAACTACTATTTTTAATACAGTTGCGAAAAAAATAAGCAACATAATAAATTTATTGATTTTTTTTCTTCACCCATTCTGGTAAGTAAAGGGAACCAGCCAGTCTTCAGTAGGAGTTTTTTATTGATATGAAATGAAGATAAAATTTAATGAAATGAAATTAAAAGAAACCTAACCTAACTCATTCAATCAAATCATAATCTGATATTGAAACAAATCAGTAGCTTCTTTTTAGAAATATACGTATTTGCATGAATCATAAAAACTTCTATGATTTTTTTTAGTAAAAACTTCATGGTTGGTTTTGTTTTTAATAGACATTATTTTGACACTTGGGAAAGAAACGCACGAGTGCGGGAAAGGTAAAAAAAAGCACGAGTGTGTAATTAATAGCCCACATCCCGCACGCTATACGTCCCTGCAATACGCCACTTTTTGAGCAACTGTATTAAAAATTTATATTGTATTATAATCTGTAAAATATAGCTTGAGCTCCGCGACAGCTGTCCTCGAAATTGAGGAAGTTTTGAATTTTTCATAGAATATTTGTACTGCGAAAAATTCGTACTTACTGCACAAATAGTGATTATAGTACATAGGCTGCTACTTATTTATGCGGAATCTGGGATTCCAATAATTTTAAACGCAATGTCTGACCTCCATGGTCAAATTGGAAGCGCAAATCAAAGGGAGCGCTTTAAAGAAATAGGCATTCTTACACTGGCTTGCCAATATATATTCGATAATATAATGTATGTCCGAAAAAATATAACAATGTTTAAATTAAATAGGGAGGTTCATAACGTAAACACAAGGAATAGAAACAAGGTTGCTTGTACTAAATCCCGATTAGCCAAGGTAGGCACATCATTTGTAGGTTACTGCGTTCGTTTTTACAACAAAATTCCAGAACGTGTTCTATGCTTGTCTGAAAATAAATTTAAAACTTTCATTAAAAATTCGCTATGTAAGAAGGCATATTATAGAATAGACGACTATATAAACGATCCTAATCCGTGGTAGTAAACCAATTCCACCGCGATTTCATTGTTAAGTATAACTAAGTATAACATATTTTATAATACAAGTGTGTACAGACGACGTGATTGCATATTAATAACTATATGATACCTTATATAACTGACAAAAACTTAACTGCAAGTTTGCTAAAGGTCATTCGAATGGTAGCGAGGTGTTCGGGTCATCTATCTCCCTCCAAAATGGTTGAGACTGATGATGGCTGAGCACTGCGTTATGCTCGTGAACGAGTGCTGTTCGTGTGTCTGGCCGCAGCACTTATGTTTTCCCCTAGTATTGTGAGACATTTGACTAATGCTTTGACATTTAGGGTTGTTAATGGCAATCATGAAATCTTATTAGGTTTACATATGGCAACTGATGTATTTGGTTTTAAGATGATTTGAGAAAAGATGGTCAGAGTGGAGTTTTTTTTCCGCTGCCTTTTTCTCCACTACAATACGGCCCGAAGGCGGCGGCTTACATTTTACATTGTACATTGACATTCAGCAAACAGAATGTAAATTCTTTACGTTGAAATAAAATTATTTGAATTTGAATTTGAAATTCGTTCTTTTTGTAAATTCTGGCCGCTAATATTTTTCTCTGAAATACGTTAGTGTTTTGTTTTTGTTGGGTTTAATTAAAATGTAATTTAATTAAACCCAACAAAAATTAAACCCGTCAATTAACTTCGACTTTTGGTGGTGAAGCTCCATCAAAAACGACTGTGTATTAGTGAGTTTAATCGCGGGCGCAGTAAGCTCACGGACGAAGTTAAAGAAGGTCGCCCGAAATCGGTGGTTGGTTGTGCCACAAAATATTGAAGCTGTGCGAAAACTAATAATGCAAGACTGCCATGTTACGTATTAGAGATGTAACGATCTCGAAATTTTTCAAATCGACTCGAACCGGTTTGTCGCTACATGCAAACCGGTTTGCAAACCGAACCGCTCAAATCTATGTAAACCGGGTTGAAATCGAGTTATAAACCAATTTGACAAGTCGATACGACAAACCTTTATGTATAGCTCTTACTGGCATCGTATGATAAGGAAACCGGGTTATAAATACCAATTTTAAGTCGGTTGTTGTGGGTGAATAAAAAACAATGTAATTACGTTAACAATTTTTTATCTGTTTCTTAGGGCCGTTTTCTCCATAGAACCAAATCTAGATTACGGCAAGCTAAATCCGGTTTTGGACTCCTAATCGAGATTACAATAACAAATTGGATTTCTCCAACATCGTAAACCAAAGTTTATACTGAAGTCTCTGAACGGCCGATATTGGACGAGTAGCTTCTTAAACCAGATTAACAGTCGGACAAATGTCAGATATCAGCTGCCAAAAGACGTCAAAGGTTTTACTTTACCAAATATTGTTTTCACTATTGGTGAATGTTGAATCCCTTTTTCGTTTTAACATCATCTTTTAAGAGAGCCGTTCAAAATTTATTTCGCACAAAACAAACCGCGCCAGAAACAAAATTCAAAATTGCCGAAAAAGTTTATGAAGTTACACAGAATAACCGAAAATATCACAGAATTCTCGACATTTTAGACAGCTGCGTTTCAAAATAAAAAAAATAAACCCTCAAATCTTAGCGTTTTTTGTCTAATCTGTAACTAGAACTAGATTTCGTGACCTAGATCAAAAAGTTTCGGGAGAAATCGGATGGTCATAAATCTATTTTTTTAACTTCGTTCAAGATCCGGATTATGAAATCCAGTTTTGCGCAGCAAATGGAGAAAGTGGCCCTTAGTTTGTTTTTGACCACATTCATGATTGAGAAAGCTCTTTCTACACTCTCATTAGCAAATGGCAAACTCAACATGGACGTGGCTAATTTTACTATGTGAGGAAACGATAATTCTCCAGAAGCATTTGTGTATGATAAAACTTTACCCCAAAATTCATCGGTTGATTCTATTTTGCTCCACGGTTGAAGAGGAAGTATACTCTTGTAAGGTGAAATCAATATTCTGAACACCTCCAACTACATTTTTAAATGCAACAGCGATGTCTTGAATGTCAGGCCGTACTTGGCTTGTTGCCGATTCTGGGCAGAAAACTGATACTCTCTAAAGGATTCGTATATTATAAATAGCGAGGTTTTCGACCACAGACGAACGAATCTATCGTCGACTGTAAGTTGGTCGACTAAGATCTATGGTCGACTGATCTTTTTTTTCTGCACAGCGATTCTTTTTTTTTAAACAAGGTTTTACGGCCCTGGATACAAGTCCTTTTGAGGATAATTTTATATCATTTGTATCCACAGAGTAACGAAAAATCTTACGTAAAAGGCATTCTGTGTTTGTCGGGCGATCAATACGTAGGTGTTGTCACCTACGTTTTGACTTCGTTCGGAAATAGTCAACCCCAAATTTCCCCAATGTCGAAATTTCTTCCCCAAACATTTCCCCACAGAAGTCATTTCCCCAAAACTTCTCCAAATACCATATTTTTCCCCATAATGGGGAAAAAAACCCCCAATCTGACAACACTGCCCGCGAGTTGGCGTCGTCTCGCTTCCGCGAAGCGGCCCTTTCCGCCCGCCACCCCCATATCCACGCGGACGCGATCCCCGCTTACACAATCCTCGCCGACGCGTCGTGCATCCAGCGGTTAGCAACAAACCGCTCTCTGCTCAGCCCACAGACTATGAGCCAGCCCAAACCGGTTTGACGTACGTCAAATCGACTTTCACGGGTTGGGACTCAAATCGATTTGAACCGGGTTGGTAGATCGAGTCGTTATATATCTATTACGTATCGCGAGATAGAGGCTATTCTGGGCATAT
The DNA here is from genome assembly GCA_934045075.1 of Yponomeuta sedellus. NCBI lineage: Eukaryota > Metazoa > Arthropoda > Insecta > Lepidoptera > Yponomeutidae > Yponomeuta > Yponomeuta sedellus. The sequence goes on from OW203738.1 coordinate 22,067,031, forward strand.
GTATGACGAGCATTCATAGGATATTACATGAACATTTGTCTGTAAAAAAATGTGTTCGCGTTGGATAACTAAAAACTAAACAACAATCAATATCTGGTACGGATAGCCTGGATCATTTTGGAAGAAGAAAATGGACAATAAAAACAAAAAGTAATAGAATAATCATGTGGCTACAGTGATATCATTTCTATGTAAAAACCTAACTGCAAAGTAGGTAGTCGGGGCTGTAAGTGATGCAATTTACTTAAGCCAGATGTCGCTGCCTGTACATAATACAGAGTGTAGAGGTTCGAAATTTCACTGATGCTGGTGAGTCGCCCATTAGCTCAGTTGGAAAGAGCGCTGGCACGGATAGCCAGAGGTCGCGGGTCGAATCCCGGCATGGGTGAAAATTTTTAGCCTCTAAATAGGTTTTTAAATTTGTTCCTTAGCACGGGTTAGTGCATTAAAAATAAAAATAGTGTAACAATCAACAGTTTGGGTGTTTCAAAATGAGCCGAACCCTACGAAAGTGGCTCGTGCAAAAAGCACTGTAAAGCAAATGGTGGCTTGCTTTTTTAGTATTAATGACCATGTGGCTACAATACTACTGGAGAATCGCAGAACGGTTAATTCGTAGTGGTACATGACCATTTTGTTTGCCGGAAGTATTTGAAGAAATACGCCAAAACAACCACAGACGCAGAATCATACTTCACCATGACAATGCCAGCTGTCATACATCTAAGGAAACAACTACATTTTTGGATGGTCAAAAAATATAATAATAATAATAATAAAATCTTTATTGAATAATTTATTCAATAATTGATGGGTCATCCACCGTACAGCCCTGATTTGGCTCCCGATGATTTCTATTTATTCCCAAATGTAAAGAATAAATTACGTGGTCAACGATTTTCGACCCGAGAAGATGCCGTAGATGCGTTCGAATAGCACGTTTTGGAGATACCTCAATCAGAGTGGAAAGTGTTTTACAAATTGGTTTCATCGAATGCAAAAGTGCATCGATCATAGTGGAGAATACTTTGAAAAACAATAAAAGCATATTTAGCCACATGCATTTGTTTATTTTTTCTGTTCCGCATACATAAGTAGCAGCCCTCGTAACTGCAAAATTCCATCTTTCGATTATTTGGTGATGGATGATCTAAACTGCAGGTTTACTATTGGAATTGAAGTTTATTACTTTGAAAAGCATTATCGAATTTAATTAGAATTAAAATAATCATAATTGAATGATTGAAAGTGTGATTTTTCTCTTTGGTTTTGCAACAAACATTACATTCTTAACATTAAGGTAAGGTTCTATCAATAATCTATGGATACTTCGCCTGAAGTCGCCGCCTAAGCTGTGGCACTTATCCAGGCCAGACACAGCCAAAGAAATGTGAGAACTCAACTTAATTTAAGTCGATCTGCAGTCCGAAACACAGATTAAAGAAAAGAGAAGAAAAGAAAAGACTCAGTCCGAAATGTTTATCGAAGGTACCTAGAGACTGGCGGCTTTGTTCGTCGCCAAGGATGGCCATGATCTCGAGTCACAACTGAAAGGCAGGATCGATCCATCGTGACGACCAGCTTGAGAAATCGTCACCTTACCTCCATTGAGATACGAAACCAACTTCGCGACTTCCACGGAGTATCTGTGAGCGCTCGAACTGTTCGGAAAAGGTTAAAAGAACGCGATATGGTACCACACAAGCCAGCTAATGGCCCCAAACTAACGCGAGCCCACCGAACAGCGCGTCTTCTTTTCGCGCGCATTTAAATTGGACTCAGCAGCATTGGAGCCGTGTACTCTTTTCTGATGAGTCTAAAAGTGCGTTACATGGCAATGATGGAAGGAAGAAGGTCTACCGACGTAAGGGAAAGCGTTATCCACAATGCTGCTTTGCAGAGAGGGTTGCTTATGGCGGTGGCTCATGGACTGTCTGGGGCGGTATATCCGCGAGCGGCAAAACTTAACTTGAGGTTGTTACGGGACCACGGCTGCCAACTATAAATGCTGAAAGGTACTTTCGTGAATGCTTAGAACTTCTAATTAAATTAAACCTTTTGATAAAACATGTTTTTTATTCAAAAATCAACTGCCTTTATTAAGGCGCATACCCGACTTGTTAGACGTAGCTCCACCATGTCATGCGGTATTCTGAATTCAAATTTAAAACAATACGATCGAAAAAGATGGTAAAATGTATCAGGTTCAAAACTGCATAAAAACTTTGCTCGACCTAATATGAATTTTTAGCTAGGACTTAACGAAACTGAAAATGCAAGGTGGGCCAATAGATTTTTCCAGAAGTGTATCACTCTAGGTATATAGAGGAAACGACGACACGACTCCCCAAGTTTCCGCGCTGCGTGGCTTATTATGATCATCACAAAAGTGAGTTCGGTGCAGTACAGTGCAGGGTGTTGCAGCTGGAGGAGCCGCAGCTGGACGTGGACGGGGGCGGCGGGGGGGCGTCGTGGCGCGCGGGCGGCGCGGCGCCGTGGGCGGGCGCGGGGGGCGCGGGCGGCGCGTGGCTGGTGCGCTGGCGGCGCGGGCAGGTGCGCGCGCTGTACGCGCCGCGCGCCGACCCGCCGCACCTCAACGACTACCGCCGCGCCATCGCCAGCCTCTTCCAGGTACGGCCGGCCGGACGTGCTTGCGTTCGCTCGAAAGCTAAAGCCCGCACGAGGTACGCCGCAGTTTCGACGTAATCACTACGTAATTTCAGTTTCGGCTGGAGGCGGGCGAGCGGAACGAGACGGACGCGAGCGGCTCGTGCCTGGTGCGGTACGAGGAGCGCTCGCTCAACGTGCTGCGCAAGCGCAAGCGCGAGTGCGAGTGGCGCGGCCACACTAGCGCGGCCCGGCCCGGCGCGCCGCTGCACTCCGAGCGGGTGCAACGCGTCACGCTGCAAGAAGGCACGTTGGTTTTTACATGTAGTCAAATCTGAAGTTCTTCGGCGTACACCTACCGTGCGAGGCCGCTGCGACCCTGAAAAACTCTAACTAAATGTCACGACACCGACGACGGTACGAAGAAAGAAGCACGAATAAAACATTTACCTACTTAAATTTTTTTTCGTCGACATTTTGTCTTTTAACAGATTGTACTTCGCCGGACTAGTCGTTCGGTAAATCACCCGAGGGATCAGGTATCTCAGTTCGTTTGAAGACAGACGCATCGTGCATGCGAGTGCTCATTTACTTAACACATTTAAATTAATTCGTTATTTATTTATTTATTTATTTTTTTAGTTATACAGTTTGGAGAATCATCAGCTTACAAAATTATGCTAGTAGAAGAAATAGGTTACTAAGAGCTAATAACAGATTCCCGCCTATAGATACAACGCAATCAAAAAATGTATGGACTTCATGCTTCGCGCTTCAAAACACTTACAATGACATATTATAATTTATAATACTTAACTATATATCCACCTGCAAAGAATGGCGCACTAATTAAGCGCCTTAGAGTGTGGACCCCTGCATTGAACAAATCTATGTCATGATGTGCAGTAATTTTATTGAATTTATCGCTCGCTCGCACAATAAAACTATTTTGTCGGAAGTTTGTGGAACATTTAGGCACTGCTAACGGGGGTTTATATCGGGCTCGGCCTGGAACCCTTAGGTGAAGCTTACCGAGTAGCTCAGAACAGTCGATACCAGATGTTGCAATCTTGTGCAAATACACTACGTCAGCTACCTCTCGTCTAAGCCGGAGTGTTAGAAAATGAAATCTCCTACACATGTTGTGATAGTTCCTGGAGTCGTAGGGTATCTTAAGACGAAAGCACAAAAATTTAATGAATTTTCTTTGTATGCATTCGATTCTGTTTATGTAGGTACTATATTGGGGATTCCATATCTGGGATGCGTATTCTAAGATAGATCTGACTAGGGTGCAGTATAGTATTTTGAGTGTCTTAACGTGCTTAAAATCCTTCGACATGCGCATAATGAAACCTAGAGATTTGTATGCTCGCGAAATTATATTGTTAATATGGTCGTCAAACAAAAGCTTAGAATCATGGAGTACTCCTAAGTCACGAACAGTGCTGTCTTGTTTTATAGAAAATCCGCGCAGCTGATAGTTGTAGGTAATTGTATTAATTTTACGCGTGAACGTTACTAATGAGCACTTGCTAGGATTTAACTCCAAGTCATTGTTGAGACAGTACGAACTAAGACTCTCGAGATCATGCTGCAGCCTTTCAGCATCATGTAATGATGATATAAATGTAAAAATCTTCATATCGTCGGCAAAACAAAGCAACTGGGACGAACTGAGGCTCAGGTGGACATCATTTATTAGAATTATAAAAAGAAGTGGACCAAGCAAAGAGCCGTTATACGTTATACGCATCGATTGAGAGAAAAACGATAACATTTTAGGGGGCGGACTCGAGGAGCTGGCGTGGGACGAGGAGCACTACGCGGCGCGCGGGGGGGAGGGGCTGCGACTGCGCGCCTGGCAGCGGCTCGCCGCGCTGCCGGCGGGGGCGGGCCGCGCGGGGGGGGAGCGGCTCCGCGCAGACACGCTGCAGCTCGCGCTCGCCGCGGCCGCGGGGCCGGGGGGGGAGGAGCTGCGGGAGCTCGCGCTGCCGCTGCAGGCCGACGGCCTGGACCCGGAGGTTCGCCGCACCGAAACGTCGCGAAAAGTGGAATTCGATCTTCCCCTAGTCGACTTTAGTCAATCGTTTCCCTTCGACGGTCGCAGGAGGAGGAGGAGGCGGAGGCGGACCTGGAGCGGCTGCCGGAGCGGCTGGCGGGCGCGGGCGAGGCGGGCGCGGGCGGAGGGGCGGGGGCCGCGGCCGCGCTCGTGGCCGCGCTGCCCGCGCTGCGCCGCGCCCCCCCCGCGCGCCTCGCCGCGCTGCTGCGCCGCGCCGACGCGCTGCACGCCACGTGAGTGCCGCGGCCGGGCCCGCCCGCACGCGCGAACCGAACTCACGCACCGACGTCGCTCGTTCCCGCAGCGCGGAGACGGCGGAGGCGCTGGCGCTGGGCGGCGGGCGCGGCGCGCAGGCGGCGGCGCGCGCCGAGCTGCGGCTGGCGGGCCGCGAGCCGCACGCCGCCGCCGCGGGGTACCTGCTGGCGCTGGCGCGCGCGCGCCCGCCGCCCGAGGTACGCGTCGGTCGAAACCGCCGGAAGGCCCGCGGCGGTCCGCCGGCCGCGCACGAAAAACGTAAACTACGGAGACGTAAAAGCGTCCTCATTTTTTAAGGACGAAGTGGTTTCCGACGTGCTCCGGTTAGCCGAGCACGCGCGGGACGAGGACGTGCGCCGCGCCGCGCTGCTCGCCGCCGCGCACGTCGCGCGCGCCGAGAGCGACGTCGAGGCCGCGCGCGCGCTGGCCCGCGCCGCGCTGCGGCGCTGCGAGCCCGGCGACGAGCCGTGCCGCGAGGCGGCCGCGCGCGCGCTCTGCGCCGCGCACGCCGCCGAGCCCGACCCGCTGCTCGAGCTGGCCGAGGCCGGCGGCGGCGGCGCGGCGCCCGCGCTGCTGGCGCTGCAGGCGCTCGCCGAGACGGAGCCCGCGCGGCTGCTGCCCGAGCACCTGCGCCGCCTGCGGCGGCTGGTCCTCGCGCCCGCCGCGCCGCAGCCGCCCGAAGCGCGCGCCGCCGCGCTCGACGCGCTGCTCGCGGCCGGCGCCGCGCACGCGCACGCCGCCGGCGCCGCGCTCATGCCGCTGCCGCTGCCGGAGCTGGCGCGCGCGCTCGCCGCCGAGCCCGAGCTGCTGCGCCGCGCGTGGGGCCGGTGCGCCGCGCTGGCCGAGCGGTTCCCGGCGGCGGGGCGCCACGCGGCCGAGGCGCGGCGCGCGCTGCGGGAGCCGCGCCTGCTGGCGCCCGCGGGCGTCGGCGGCGTGCTGCGGCGCGCGGCGGGCCGCGGGCCGGGCGGCGCGGCCGCGCTGCTGGACAGCGCGCAGCTGGCGGCGCGCGGCGCGCTGCGGCACGGCGCGGTGCGGCTGCTGGCGGCGGGGCCCGACGCGGCGGCGCGCGAGCTGTTCGCGCTGCGCGTGTGGACGCGCGGCCTGCACTCGCTGGCGGGGGACGGCGGGGAGGGGGGCGAGGAGGAGGAGGAGGAGCCGGCGGCCGGGCTCGAGTGGAGCGCGGGCGGGATGCGGGGCGGGGAGGCGACGCTGTTCCGCGGGCGAGGCGAGCTGCTGGGCGCGCTGTGGGCGGGCGCCGGCAGCGAGCCGACGCCGGCGGCGCGCGCGCTCGCGCCGCTGTGGGCGGCGGGCGACCGCGTGCCGCTGAGCTGCGGCGCGGCGGCGCGGCGCTCGGCGGGCGCGGCGGCGGCGCTGGCGCTGGACGCGCGGGCGACGGTGTCGCTGTGGTCGCGCACGGCGCGGGCGGGCGCGGCGCTGCGCGCGGGGGGCGCGGCGGGCGCGCGGCTGCGGGTGGCGGGAGGCGCGGGCCCGCGGCTGGCGGCGGCCGCGCTGCTGGAGGCCGAGCCGCGGCTGGCGCTGGCGGCGGACCTCGACTTCTACTCGGCGCCGACGCTGTGCGTGCGCGCCGTCGTGCCGGAGTACGAGTGGCGGTGAGCCCCGCGCGCGCGCCGAGAGGGTGCGACGGGTCGTTCGTCGCTCGCCCGGGCGAGTGTCGTGCGCATCTTTGAAGTCGCCGCGTCGCCGATGTGGATCGCATCGCGACGAGAGATATAAAAAAAATTCGCCGGCTCGTCGCTAGGCCGAGCGCTCGGCCGCGCGTTTACAGAGATCGAGCGCTCGGTCGAGAGCGCCGTCTCGCCGCTCCACTCGGTACGCGCGATCGGACCATAATAGACGATCGAATTTGGTGCGGTCGAAGCGACGCAACGTGCGGTGCATCATATTGACAAATACAAAAAAGAAACAAATCGAACGACTCGAAATCACAGTCATATTGATCTACAAACATCTTAGTACACAGTTGTAACAATTTTACAATCGCTTTCTTGTCGCTTACGATACTTTCTTTATCACCGCGCTCGATACCCACGCTCGTAGAGATAGCAACGCGTTGCAAGTGTACCGACTGAACATGACAAATTCAGAATCCCAGGACCCTAGCAGCCTACGAAATTAAACGCATTAACTCCAGAGCAAAGAGACAATTTTATTAGTTTTGTACCCTTGTGTACCCTTCAACGGCTACTTCACACAACATAAACCATAATAATAAAGAAATCGCAGTAAGGAGCCTTAGACTTGGCACGACAATTTAATTACTTTTTAGAGATAAACGTGCAGCTCCATCGAAACTGCTAGTTTTTACACAATGTTTTTGGTGGGATTTCACTTCTTTTTATAGAAACTTTTCTATTCTATTCAAACGTGAGCATATTGATTTTTTAATACAGTTGCTTAAAAAAGTGGCGTATTACAGGGACGTATAGCGTGCGGGATGTGGGCTATTACACACTCGTCCTTTTTTTTACCTTTCCCGCACTCGTGCGTTTTCTATCCCAACTGTCAAAATAATGTCTATTAAAAAGAAAAACCAACCATGAAGTTTTTACTAAAAAAATTCATAGAAGTTTTTGTGAGCTACTAATTTCTTTCAATATCAGATTTAATGATTTGTTTGAATAAGTTAGGTTTCATTTCATCTCATTAAATTTCATTTTCATTTCATATCAATAAAAAAAATCTACTGAAGACTTGGCTGTATGGGCATAGTTCCCTTTGCCTACTAGAATGGGTGAAGAAAAAAAATCTCTGCTTTTATTTTTTTACGGTTGGCGCCATTTTACAAATAATTTTTCTTTATTAAGGTGCTTATTTTTTTCGCAACTGTATTAAAAATAGTCGTTCAGTTCAGTACACGTGCGGAACCGTCATTGCAACTTGTTCAGACTGTCAACCCTCGCCTTCGGCTGCGCCTCTGCTCGGGTAGACATTTGTCGGAACTTTTTGCAATGACAGCCTTTCCGCACTTGTAATGAAATATACTATATTAGATTGTCGGGCAGTAGAAGAATGTCGTAAACGACTGTAACGCGGTCGCTTGCCACTTCGCCATATTATCAAACAAGACGTAAGCGCGTTTTAAAATAAAGTCAACGCCATCTAGCGACGTGTGCGGGTATCACCGTTCATTATATTTAGACGAAATTTTGAGCGAAATTAACATTTTGGTGTAATTTGTTTATTTAATTTGTGTAATTTTCGAGTAGAATAAAGTTAATCGTTCGACTATTTCTTCTCGTAAACTTGTAAGTATAAGTATAAAAGCCAATCAAGTCTTATCCAGAGTTTTCCTTAAATTTTATTTCAATGCGTATTACAGAAGGGGAGGTATTCGTCCGCGGGAGGCTATAGGCTAGATTAAATTAGAAGATGTGTCCCACTACACTGGATTTTTGCAATGACAGTAAATTTTTTATGCACAAACAGTAGATGTATAGGCGGTATGTCGATCTCTTCTTATAATTTGGTTCGGCTTTGTTTTCTAATCAGGGTCACCATGTACTCCATATCTTCGATTATCCTAGTTTTTATAGATTTCTCTTTATGTGGCGATTAAACCCTATCTGTGTACCAAACTTCAGCTCTCTGAGTTTATGGGAAGTACTAACTAATTCCATTTTGATGATCATTAGTGAGTGAGTGTCATCTAGGCGTGATCGTTGCAAAGACGAACCGTTTTATAAGACCGTTTTGTGTTCCGCGACGATAGGACCGTTTTACGTTTCATTATAAAGCAGTGCCAGAGACTCTAAAGCAGTGCCAGCGTTTGTTCGTCGCGAGACCAGTCCTTAGATTGTTTGACGCGGATATGTCCTTTAGTGCTATATTAATAGAGCCTAGAACGTAATGAGATCATTGCGACGTGGTCGTCGGCTCCTTGCTCGTTCCGTTCGTTTTGGTCTGTGATACAATAAAGTAATCTTTATGTCTATGAGTATACAGTCGAATATCGTGCAAACAACATATTTTTTCCGATGTTTCGTGATTTCGTCTCGTTCGCACTCGTTTGACCGTCCTCTGCGCCTTGCTCGTTCGCATACAATGAAACCAGTTGCGAACGAGGACCGTTTCGAGGACCTGTTTTCGTTCCAGAAAAAACGGTTGCGTTTCGTCGTCGAAAAATCGGACAACGACCCACTCCTAGTGTCATCAATGCCAAACTTTGCTTTGGACTACGCGTGTCACCGATTTTTTATTAGGCCTGTAAAGGGCTCCGTATGACATGGGGGAGCCGTGCCCCCTGATTATCTACTAAACAGTGAAACCAAACCATACCGCGATGTAAGATACCGATAGCGCCATCTATTGGCAGAAATTAAAACTAATTACACTTTGGGAAAATTACATAGGTACAACTTGAGCACCGACAGGATATGTAAATAATAATGATAATGTTCCATGTGCTCCGTTATGTTCTATGTGATGGTTCGATCGGCCGTGAACGTTCTGGGTGCGCCGACAGGCGCGGCGTGGAGCTGCGGCGCGGGGCGGGGCGGCGGGGGCGGCGCGCGGCGTGGCGCGAGCCGGCGCGCGAGCTGGCGCTAGGCCGCGACAACGACGCCGCCTGCCGCCGCCTGCCGCCCGCGGACCACGAGGACCCCTGAGCGGACCGCACGATGCCTGCCTCTGCACCGAATAATCTCAAACTAATCGACTCCAACCAATTGTGATCTGTAATTCATTCCGTTCGGCTCTCTTCTACGTGAAACGCGTGCTGCGACGCAGATGCCAAAAATTATTTTAAGACTGAACTACGATAAAAGATCGATAGAGATATGTACTCCTCGACGTTGTGGCGATGTCGAAACTTTATGTAATGATTCTGTTGTACTCATATTTTTAAGTGTAATCGAAACTAGTTCACAAAACAAATATACTTATTAATAAATTATTTTTTTACGTTTCATTGGTCGATTTATTCGCTACCTACCTTCCATCCGAACGAGATTGAAATGCGACGAGGAAATTGCAGTGGTTCATTAATTTTTGACGATTCATTAATTTTAAGCAGATTTGAATTATCTTACCTCTGTAAATTTTTAAACAAAAACACTACGGAATAAACGGCAAAATCCTAAATATTGTTACGGACTAGGGTTCTGGATTTGGTTGTAAAACGCCAATGACAACTTCTTAGAATTTATTCACGCAGGGTCTGAACTGCAGGTCTTCACGACACGAAGTCCACACGTAGATTCCAATCGCAGGTCCAATCGAAGTCCAATAGTATCGCTGAGGTCGTAGGTTATCGCTCGTATCGCATGTATGTTGGCTCGAAGTTCTCTCTTCGCTATTCCAAACGGAACTGACAGCGCGCCACGTAGTGATTACATACTCTTTGAGCGCGCCGCGGCGACCGCTATTTATATCCGCCGGCAAGGATTCTAGAACATTCAAGTACGTACCTACACTCAGTGCACGCGGCAACGACTCTAGAACAAAGTCCTTGTCAAAGAGATTTGAACCTTATTCCAGTAGACATACGAGTCACTATTGCTTGCAGCGTTTTATTGTTTACTAAAACGCAGCATGCGGCGACTATTCGATAGGCTTCCAGAAGGCTCTATTCTAGATGGTTCGGGATAGGACCGCGACAATATTATGAGTCTATATTTCGAAGGTTTCAAAAAGTTTTCATAAAGAAAACTAAATCGTCGGGATTAGAGGTTAACATAGAAGTGCCGCAGGATCTATTTTGGGGCCGTTGCTTTTCCTGTAATTGATTTGTCGTTCATGGGTGAAAACATAATGAAGAATGTTAACTAATTTTGATTATTAAAACTCCATATTCTCAGACAAAAATAAAAAAATACTAGTGAAGTCAATTAGTTTCCGATTTAGAAGTAAAACAAGTTGTAACCGCAAGGCGCGGGCCGCCGGTTACGCTGTTACGTCATCGCACAACACGCTCAGAGTCTGCTTGTAGTCGCGCTCGTGCCGTCGGAATTATACCTAAATACTTTTAAAAATGTCCAATCCAAATACTAAGAAATCCTGTATTGTTCCTAAATGTAAAAATACAGCTACTAATTCGCCGCTTTTTTTTTTTTTTTTTAATAATATAACCCATGCCGGGATTCGAACCCGCGACCTCTGGCTCTGGCCTCTTGCACGGATACCTTTTTTTTTTTTATTAAATACTTGTCAAAATTGAGGAGATTTAACTCAATTCGACGAGTTTTTTTTTTTTCCATATCTAATAATAATCATAAAACAATGCATAACTAAGCACACCACTGTAATTTCACTTGAACTAGAAACAGTTCGTTTGCCGTGACACTAGATGGCGCTCCTACATTTGTACATCGCGGTATGATTGTGACTGCATCATGAGTATAAATTTATGTACGAATTCAATTTACGACTTCGTCGAGGTTAGGTTTTTTTTTTTTTTTTTTATAATATAATGAGACACATGGTGAAAAATCCATCATGGACGCCAGGGAAGGGGGGACCCTGGCAGTGCCGGACTCCTACCGGCTAAAAAACACCATGTGCCCATTTTTCGTCAACACCTCTGACGATAGTCAGAGTCATTATTAATCATGTCTTATTTTTATACAATTATATAATATTTCAAGTATTAATAAATAGGACACAAATTATATATACTACGTATGTATTGCTACATACTATCTATATACAATTGTGTGCTAAAAAAAAAAAAATGATGTCAATTATAAAATTAAGAACACAATAAATTAAAATCAAATAAAAATCAAAATAAATTACAATTAAAATTAATTACACTATTTTTATTTTTAATGCACTAACCCGTGCTAAGGAACAAATTTAAAAACCTATTTAGAGGCTAAAAATTTCACCCATGCCGGGATTCGAACCCGCAACCTCTGGCTATCCGTACCAGCGCTCTACCAATTGAGCCAATGGGCGACATGGGTGAAATTTTTAGCCTCTAAATAGGTTTTTAAATTAAAATTAAGTTTCAAATTAGAAAATGTCAATATTCAAATTCAAATTAAATAATAATAAATAAATAATTCATATAAAACGTCGAGGTTAGGTTAGGTTAGGTTTTTTTTTTTTTTGGTAACGCGGGGGAATGCATTTACGCACTTCACCACTCTGCTGTCAGGGGACAACAGAGCGGCTTCGTGTGGGACTCCCAGCCCGAGGGCTGGACTACCCACTAAACCCCCGCGGTGATCCTCCTCTCCTCTACCGGGTCGCGGGGTAGGCCAAAGGTTAAATCACCGCGACCCGGCAAGAGGTCGCCCCTCCTCGTGAGGGGCTCGACTGGTGGGGGAGCCAGAGTGGCTCCCCAGCGGCGCCCCCTGCCCCATCGCTACGACGGGGCAAGGAAACGCCGCGTCTCCTCGGGGGGGCCATAAAGGCCCCCATACGCTCCAATGCGCCGCCCCCCCACATCACATTGCTAAAACAATGGGACTAGAGGGGGCGGCGCATCGCTGCGAGGCCCGTCTCGTCGCTCACCAGCGCTTCTCTGAGGACAGAGAAGGCGGAGAGCGAGCGCGCGGGCCCTCTCTGTGCCGGAAGGCACCCCCGGATCACGCAGGGGCGCCTTCCGGCCCGCCGTGTTAGAGGCGGAGAGTCCCCTGACCCCCCGCCCACGGCACTGATCCGACTGGTACGAGGCGCCCGAAGGCGCCCCCCCCAGCCGGACCTCCTCCTCTTGGTCGCTTGGGTCCCACTCCACGGTGTGAAGCAGGGCCCAAGCGACTAAACGGTCGCGGTGCTGCCCACACAGCACCGCCAACTACTGACCGCTCAACTCGCAAGCGAGGAGCGGTCCCTCCGCGGTTGCTCTTTGTTTCACCGTGGTCCCGCAACCACGGCTACTAAAGCCCCCTCGCCACGACAAGGCGGCAACCGTCGAGGGGGAGGTTAGGTTAGGTTAGGTTAGGTTTTTTTTTTTTTTTTTGGTAACGCGGGGGAATGCATTTACGCACTTCACCACTCTGCTGTCAGGGGACAACAGAGCGGCTTCGTGTGGGACTCCCAGCCCAAGGGCTGGACTACCCACTAAACCCCCGCGGTGATCCTCCTCTCCTCTACCGGGTCGCGGGGTAGGCCAAAGGTTAAGTCACCGCGACCCGGCAAGAGGTCGCCCCACTGGAGGGGCTCGACTGGTGGGGGAGCCAGAGTGGCTCCCCAGCGGCGCCCCCTGCCCCATCGCAACGACGGAGCAAGGGAACGCCGCGTCTCCTCAGGGGGGCCATATAGGCCCCCATACGCTCCAATGCGCCGCCCCCCCCCATCCCATTGCTAAAACAATGGGACTAGAGGGGGCGGCGCATCGCTGCGAGGCCCGTCGCGTCGCTCACCAGCGCTTCTCTGAGAACAGAGAAGGTGGAGAGCGAGCGCGCGGGCCCTCTCTGTGCTGGAAGGCACCCCCGGATCACGCAGGGGCGCCTTCCGGCCCGCCGTGTTAGAGGCGGAGAGTCCCCTGACCCCCCGCCCACGGCACTGATCAGACTGGTACGAGGCGCCCGGAGGCGCCCCCCCCAGCCGGACCTCCTCCTCTTGGTCGCTTGGGTCCCACTCCACGGTGTGAAGCAGGGCCCAAGCGACTAAACGGTCGCAGGGGACAGGGAGAGAGGCGCACCGCAATACCAGCACTCCTCTTCCCCTGCGACCCCACCGCGTCCGCCATCAACCGGTGGCGGCCCCGGTAAGGCCGCGGCAGGCAGGGAGAGCGGCGCACCGTAATACCGGCACTCCTCTCCCGCCGCGGCCTCCTCCCTTCGGCTGCGATGCCGCCCATACGGCATCGCAGCCCGCCTCAGTGGCGGTGCTGCCCATACAGCACCGCCACCTACTGACCGCTCGACTCGCAAGCGAGGAGCGGTCCCTCCGCGGTTGCTCTTGGTTTCACCGTGGGTGTGTTCCCGCCCGTAGGCCCCCACGGCTACTTAGCCCCCTCGCCACGACAAGGCGGCAACCGTCGAGGGGGAGGTTTTTTTTTTTTTTTTTTGGTAACGCGGGGGAATGCATTTACGCACTTCACCACTCTGCTGTCAGGGGACAACAGAGCGGCTTCGTGTGGGACTCCCAGCGACACGGAGCTGGCATAACCTCCGTGACGACTGGACTACCCACTAAACCCCCGCGGTGATCCTCCTCTCCTCTACCGGGTCGCGGGGTAGGCCATAGGCTAAATCACCGCGACCCGGCAAGAGGTCGCCCCTCCAAGTGAGGGGCTCGACTGGTGGGGGAGCCAGAGTGGCTCCCCAGCGGCGCCCCCCGCCCCATCGCAACGCCTCATACGATGGGGCAAGGAAACGCCGCGTCTCCTCGGGGGGGCCCTATAGGCCCCCATACGCTCCAACGCGCCGCCCCCCCCCCGACCCATTGCCCATACAATAGGACAAGAGGAGGGCGGCGCATCGCTGCGAGGCCCGTCGCGTCGCTCCCCAGCGCTTCTCTGATGAAGCAGAGAAGGTGGAGAGCGAGCGCGCGGGCCCTCTCTGTGCTGGAAGGCACCCCCGGATCACGCAGGGGCGCCTTCCGGCCCGCCGTGTTAGAGGCGGAGGGTCCCCTGACCCTCCGCCCACGGCCCTCTGGTCCGACTGGTACGAGACGCACGAAGGCGCCCCCCCCAGCCGGACCTCCTACTCTTGGTCGCCTGGGTCCCGCTCCACGGTGTGAAGCAGGGCCCAAGCGACGCCACCTCCGACCGCTCCAAGGAGCGGTCCCTCCGTGGTTGCTCTTGGTTTCACCGTGGGTGCTACCGGCCCGTAGGCCCCCACGGCTACTTAGCCCCCTCGCCACGACAAGGCGGCAACCGTCGAGGGGGTCGAGGGGGAGGTTTTTTTTTTTTTTTTTGGTAACGCGGGGGAATGCATTTACGCACTTCACCACTCTGCTGTCAGGGGACAACAGAGCGGCTTCGTGTGGGACTCCCAGCCCGAGGGCTGGACTACCCACTAAACCCCCGCGGTGATCCTCCTCTCCTCTACCGGGTCGCGGGGTAGGCCATAGGTTAAATCACCGCGACCCGGCAAGAGGTCGCCCCTCCACGTGAGGGGCTCGACTGGTGGGGGAGCCAGAGTGGCTCCCCAGCGGCGCCCCCTGCCCCATCGCTACGACGGGGCAAGGAAACGCCGCGTCTCCTCGGGGGGGCCATATAGGCCCCCATTCGCTCCAATGCGCCGCCCCCCCACATCACATTGCTAAAACAATGGGACTAGAGGGGGCGGCGCATCGCTGCGAGGCCCGTCGCGTCGCTCACCAGCACTTCTCTGAGGACAGAGAAGGTGGAGAGCGAGCGCGCGGGCCCTCTCTGTGCCGGAAGGCACCCCCGGATCACGCAGGGGCGCCCTCCGGCCCGCCGTGTTAGAGGCGGCGGGTCCCCTGACCCTCCGCCCACGGCCCTGGTCCGACTGGTACGAGGCGCACAAGGCGCCCCCCCCCAGCCGGACCTCCTTCTCTTGGTCGCCCGGGTCCCGCTCCACAGTGTGAAACAGGGCCCAGGCGACTAGACGGTCGCGGTGCTGCCCATACAGCACCGCCACCCACTGACCGCTCAACTCGCAAGCGAGGAGCGGTCCCTCCGCGGTTGCTCTTTGTTTCACCGTGGTCCCGCAACCACGGCTACTAAAGCCCCCTCGCCACGACAAGGCGGCAACCGTCGAGGGGGAGGTTAGGTTTTTTTTTTTTTTTTGGTAACGCGGGGGAATGCATTTACGCACTTCACCACTCTGTTGTCAGGGGACAACAGAGCGGCTTCGTGTGGGACTCCCAGCCCGAGGGCTGGACTACCCACTAAACCCCCGCGGTGATCCTCCTCTCCTCTACCGGGTCGCGGGGTAGGCCAAAGGTTAAATCACCGCGACCCGGCAAGAGGTCGCCCCACTGGAGGGGCTCGACTGGTGGGGGAGCCAAGGTGGCTCCCCAGCGGCGCCCCCTGCCCCATCGCTACGATGGGGCAAGGAAACGCCGCGTCTCCTCGGGGGGGCCATATAGGCCCCCATTCGCTCCAATGCGCCGCCCCCCCCCATCCCATTGCTAAAACAATGGGACTAGAGGGGGCGGCGCATCGCTGCGAGGCCCGTCGCGTCGCTCACCAGCACTTCTCTGAGAACAGAGAAGGTGGAGAGCGAGCGCGCGGGCCCTCTCTGTGCTGGAAGGCACCCCCGGATCACGCAGGGGCGCCTTCCAGCCCGCCGTGTTAGAGGCGGCGGGTCCCCTGACCCTCCGCCCACGGCCCTGGTCCGACTGGTACGAGGCGCACAAGGCGCCCCCCCCAGCCGGACCTCCTCCTCTTGGTCGCCCGGGTCCCGCTCCACAGTGTGAAACAGGGCCCAGGCGACTAGACGGTCGCAGGGGATAGGGAGAGAGGCGCACCGCTATACCAACACTCCTCCTAGGGGGAGGTTAGGTTAGGTTTTTTTTTTTTTTTGGTAACGCGGGGGAATGCATTTACGCACTTCACCACTCTGCTGTCAGGGGACAACAGAGCGGCTTCGTGTGGGACTCCCAGCCCGAGGGCTGGACTACCCACTAAACCCCCGCGGTGATCCTCCTCTCCTCTACCGGGTCGCGGGGTAGGCCAAAGGTTAAGTCACCGCGACCCGGCAAGAGGTCGCCCCTCCACGTGAGGGGCTCGACTAGTGGGGGAGCCAAAGTGGCTCCCCAGCGGCGCCCCCTGCCCCATCGCTACGACGGGGCAAGGAAACGCCGCGTCTCCTCGGGGGGGGCCATAAAGGCCCCCATACACTCCAATGCGCCGCCCCCCCACATCACATTGCTAAAACAATGGGACTAGAGGGGGCGGCGCATCGCTGCGAGGCCCGTCGCGTCGCTCACCAGCGCTTCTCTGAGAACAGAGAAGGTGGAGAGCGAGCGCGCGGGCCCTCTCTGTGCCGGAAGGCACCCCCGGATCACGCAGGGGCGCCTTCCGGCCCGCCGTGTTAGAGGCGGAGAGTCCCCTGACCCCCCGCCCACGGCACTGATCCGACTGGTACGAGGCGCCCGGAGGCGCCCCCCCCAGCCGGACCTCCTCCTCTTGGTCGCTTGGGTCCCACTCCACGGTGTGAAGCAGGGCCCAAGCGACTAAACGGTCGCAGGGGACAGGGAGAGAGGCGCACCGCAATACCAGCACTCCTCTTCCCCTGCGACCCCACCGCGTCCGCCATCAACCGGTGGCGGCCCCGGTAAGGCCGCGGCAGGCAGGGAGAGCGGCGCACCGTAATACCGGCACTCCTCTCCCGCCGCGGCCTCCTCCTTACGGCTGCGATGCCGCCCATACGACATCGCAGCCCGCCTCAGTGGCGGTGCTGCCCATACAGCACCGCCACCTACTGACCGCTCGACTCGCAAGCGAGGAGCGGTCCCTCCGCGGTTGCTCTTGGTTTCACCGTGGGTGTGCTCCCGCCCGTAGGCCCCCACGGCTACTTAGCCCCCTCGCCACGACAAGGCGGCAACCGTCGAGGGGGAGGTTAGGTTAGGTTAGGTTAGGTTTTTTTTTTTTTTGGTAACGCGGGGGAATGCATTTACGCACTTCACCACTCTGCTGTCAGGGGACAACAGAGCGGCTTCGTGTGGGACTCCCAGCCCGAGGGCTGGACTAACCACTAAACCCCCGCGGTGATCCTCCTCTCCTCTACCGGGTCGCGGGGTAGGCCAAAGGTTAAATCACCGCGACCCGGCAAGAGGTCGCCCCTCCACGTGAGGGGCTCGACTGGTAGGGGAGCCAGAGTGGCTCCCCAGCGGCGCCCCCTGCCCCATCGCTACGACGGGGCAAGGAAACGCCGCGTCTCCTCGGGGGGGCCATGTAGGCCCCCATACGCTCCAATGCGCCGCCCCCCCCATCCCATTGCTAAAACAATGGGACTAGACGGGGCGGCGCATCGCTGCGAGGCCCGTCGCGTCGCTCACCAGCGCTTCTCTGAGAACAGAGAAGGTGGAGAGCGAGCGCGCGGGCCCTCTCTGTGCCGGAAGGCACCCCCGGATCACGCAGGGGCGCCCTCCGGCCCGCCGTGTTAGAGGCGGAGAGTCCCCTGACCCCCCGCCCACGGCACTGATCCGACTGGTACGAGGCGCCCGGAGGCGCCCCCCCCAGCCGGACCTCCTCCTCTTGGTCGCTTGGGTCCCACTCCACGGTGTGAAGCAGGGCCCAAGCGACTAAACGGTCGCGGTGCTGCCCACACAGCACCGCCACCTACTGACCGCTCAACTCGCAAGCGAGGAGCGGTCCCTCCGCGGTTGCTCTTTGTTTCACCGTGGTCCCGCAACCACGGCTACTAAAGCCCCCTCGCCACGACAAGGCGGCAACCGTCGAGGGGGAGGTTAGGTTAGGTTAGGTTAGGTTAGGTTAGGTTAGGTTAGGTTGCTGAGGCGGCTGGACCCTGAGGTCGCCAGGGAGGCGGCCCTGGTGGAGGCCTGGGTGGCTGGGCCTGATCCCGGGTCAGATGTGGACGGCGGAGCGGAGCGGCTCGTCGGTGCCCTTAGCCGCATTTGCGACGCGGCTATGCCGAGGGCAAAGCCGGCGGCTTCGCCGAGTCGCCGGGTGTATTGGTGGCGTGACGAGATTGGCAATCTGCGTCGAGAGTGTGTGGCGGCGCGCCGCCAATACACCCGGTGCAGAAGGAGGAGAGCCCGGGATCAGGCCGCGCAGGACACCCTGTATGCCACATACAGGGCCGCCTGCAAGAGGCTACAGGCCGCCATCGCCCAGGCGAAGGCGGTGGCTTGGGAGGAGTGGCTCGAGACTCTGAACGCGGATCCGTGGGGGCGCCCCTATAAGGTGGTCAGGCGGAAGCTTCGCCCCTGGGCTCCCCCACTGACCAGGAGTCTCGAGCCAGACTTCGTCGCCAGAGTCACTTCGACACTGTTTCCGCAGAGGGCGGAGTTTAACCCTCCGCAAATGGCACCGTTGCCTCCCTCTGCGGAAGCAGAGCCGGAGGAAGTGCCGCCGGTCACGGCGGCAGAGCTCGGGGCGGCGATTCTGAAGCTTCGGTCGAAGAACACCGCCCCGGGCCCAGATGGTGTGCCGGGACGCGCCATGGTACTGGCAATGACGCAGTTGGGAGACCTGGCGATAGCCTTGTTTTCCGCGTGCCTCGTCGAGGGTCGATTTCCGCGACCCTGGAAGACGGGCAGGCTCGTCCTTCTGCGGAAGGACGGCCGCCCGGCCGAATCGCCGTCGGGCTATCGGCCCATCGTGCTGCTCGACGAGGCGGGTAAGCTCTTTGAGCGAGTGCTCGCTGCACGTCTCGTCGAGCATATGACATCGGTGGGCCCCGATTTGAACGACGCGCAGTTCGGCTTCCGTCGCGGGCGGTCGACAATCGACGCAGTCGCGCGGGTGCGAGACATCGCCGAGGGAGCGGTCTCACGGGGCGGGGTGGTGTTGGCGGTTTCGCTTGATATAGCGAACGCCTTCAACACCTTGCCCTGGGAGACCGTGAAGGAGGCCCTTAGGTACCATGGCGTGCCTCGGTATTTGAGGAGGGTGATGGCGGACTACTTCGTCGACCGGATCATCATGTATCCGGCCCGGGACGAGTGGTCCGCCATCGCGATGTCATGCGGTGTTCCGCAGGGGTCGGTCCTGGGACCGCTCCTGTGGAACATCGGCTACGATTGGGTGCTGCGCGGGGCCAACTTGCGGGGGGTCGGCGTGACATGTTACGCCGACGATACCCTCGTGACGGCCCAGGGCAGCACCCACAGGGAAGCGGCTCTCCTCGGCACAGCGGGCGTTGCCCATGCCGTGCGGAGGATTCGCAGCCTCGGCCTGGAGGTGGCGCTCAATAAGTCCGAGGCCGTGGTCTTCCACGGCCCTCGGAACGCGCCGCCTCCAGGAATGAGCATCGTGGTAGGTGGAACCTCCATCGCCGTCGCACCGCACATGCGCTATTTGGGCATCGTGCTCGACGGTCGATGGAGGTTCACGGAGCACTTCCGGCGCTTGGCCTCCAGGTTGGTGGCCTCGGCCGGAGCGCTCTCGGGGCTGCTCCCAAATATCGGGGGGCCTGGAGGGAGCTGTCGCCGCCTGTACGATGGTGTGGTGCGCTCTATGGCACTCTACGGGGCGCCAATATGGGTGGACGCCCTAGGGTCCGTGAACCGGACCCTCCTGCGGCGCCCGCAGCGGGTCATGGCGACCCGGCTGGCCCGAGCGTACCGCACCACCTCGTACGAGGCGGCGACGGTGCTGGCCGGTAGCCCTCCGTGGGACCTCGAAGCCGAGGTACTCGCGGAGGTCTACTGGCGCGGCGCGGAGGTTCGCGCCAACGGCGGGATGCCTCTTCCGGAGCAGATCGCGCGGTGGAGAGAGGGAGCCCGCGACGATCTGTTCCGGAAGTGGGGGGAGAGGTTGGCGCGACCTACCGCCGGCCTCGAGGTGGTGGCCGCCGTTCGGCCCGTCCTTCGGGACTGGGCCGAACGCAGGCACGGCGCCCTGACCTACCGTCTGGCGCAGGTCCTCACCGGGCATGGATGCTTTGGTGTGTACCTGTGCCGGATGGCGGGTCGGGAGCCGTCGACGGCGTGCCACCACTGCGACGCGGCGGAGGACACGGCGCAGCACACGCGCGCCGCGTGCCCCGCATGGGCGGAGCCGCGTGCCGAACTGGCCGCGGCTATTGGGGCGGACCTCTCGCTGCCGGCGATCGTCAGTGCGATGGTCGGCAGCGGGGAGGCCTGGGGGGCGGTCCTCGCGTTCTGCGAGGCCGTAATGGCGAGGAAGGAGGCGGCGGAGAGGGTGCGAGAGGATGATCCTCTTGCGCTCCCTCTCCGCCGTCGGAGAACCGGGCGCAGACGGCGGGCGTATGCCAACCGTCTGCCGCCATAACGGGGGCCTTCGGGCGGTGGGTCGGGGGGCCCGCCGCTCGACTAAGAGGTCCCGTGCAGGAAGGCGCTCTGCGTGTTCCGGAGTGCCTTCAGCGGAGTAGGGGGGACACCCCCCCGGAAGAGTGCCCGAAAGGGCGCCCGCAGACGGGGTCGCGGAAGTGTGCGCAAGCGTCCCCGTGGCCCCGTCCTTTGCGGTGCGGAGGAACACCCCAGGAGTTTTAGTCGGTATACCGCCCTTTTTAGGGCGGGGAGTCCGACATAACCACTGTGCTCCCCCGAGCCGGTGGTACCCGTAATTGGGGTTTCTCCTGGGTGAAAAAAAAAAAAAAAAAAAAAGGTTAGGTTAGGTTTTTTTTTTTTTTTTGGTAACGCGGGGGAATGCATTTACGCACTTCACCACTCTGCTGTCAGGGGACAACAGAGCGGCTTCGTGTGGGACTCCCAGCCCGAGGGCTGGACTACCCACTAAACCCCCGCGGTGATCCTCCTCTCCTCTACCGGGTCGCGGGGTAGGCCAAAGGTTAAATCACCGCGACCCGGCAAGAGGTCGCCCCTCCACGTGAGGGGCTCGACTGGTGGGGGAGCCAGAGTGGCTCCCCAGCGGCGCCCCCTGCCCCATCGCAACGACGGGGCAAGGAAACGCCGCGTCTCCTCGGGGGGGCCATAAAGGCCCCCATACGCTCCAATGCGCCGCCCCCCCACATCACATTGCTAAAACAATGGGACTAGAGGGGGCGGCGCATCGCTGCGAGGCCCGTCGCGTCGCTCACCAGCGCTTCTCTGAGGACAGAGAAGGCGGAGAGCGAGCGCGCGGGCCCTCTCTGTGCCGGAAGGCACCCCCGGATCACGCAGGGGCGCCTTCCGGCCCGCCGTGTTAGAGGCGGAGAGTCCCCTGACCCCCCCCCCGCCCACGGCACTGATCCGACTGGTACGAGGCGCCCGGAGGCGCCCCCCCCAGCCGGACCTCCTCCTCTTGGTCGCTTGGGTCCCACTCCACGGTGTGAAGCAGGGCCCAAGCGACTAAACGGTCGCGGTGCTGCCCAAACAGCACCGCCACCTACTGACCGCTCAACTCGCAAGCGAGGAGCGGTCCCTCCGCGGTTGCTCTTTGTTTCACCGTGGTCCCGCAACCACGGCTACTAAAGCCCCCTCGCCACGACAAGGCGGCAACCGTCGAGGGGGAGGTTAGGTTAGGTTTTTTTTTTTTTTTTGTTTTTTTTTTGTTTTTTGGTAACGCGGGGGAATGCATTTACGCACTTCACCACTCTGCTGTCAGGGGACAACAGAGCGGCTTCGTGTGGGACTCCCAGCCCGAGGGCTGGACTACCCACTAAACCCCCGCGGTGATCCTCCTCTCCTCTACCGGGTCGCGGGGTAGGCCAAAGGTTAAATCACCGCGACCCGGCAAGAGGTCGCCCCTCCACGTGAGGGGCTCGACTGGTGGGGGAGCCAAAGTGGCTCCCCAGCGGCGCCCCCTGCCCCATCGCTACGACGGGGCAAGGAAACGCCGCGTCTCCTCGGGGGGGCCATATAGGCCCCCATACGCTCCAATGCGCCGCCCCCCCCCATCCAATTGCTAAAACAACGGGACTAGAGGGGGCGGCGCATCGCTGCAAGGCCCGTCGCGTCGCTCACCAGCGCTTCTCTGATGAAGCAGAGAAGGTGGAGAGCGAGCGCGCGGGCCCTCTCTGTGCTGGAAGGCACCCCCGGATCACGCAGGGGCGCCTTCCGGCCCGCCGTGTTAGAGGCTGAGGGTCCCCTGACCCTCCGCCCACGGCCCTGGTCCGATTGGTACGAGGCGCACAAGGCGCCCCCCCCAGCCGGACCTCCTCCTCTTGGTCGCTTGGGTCCCACTCCACGGTGTGAAGCAGGGCCCAAGCGACTAAACGGTCGCAGGGGATAGGGAGAGAGGCGCACCGCAATACCAGACAAGGCGGCAACCGTCGAGGGGGAGGTTAGGTTTTTTTTTTTTTTGGTAACGCGGGGGAATGCATTTACGCACTTCACCACTCTGCTGTCAGGGGACAACAGAGCGGCTTCGTGTGGGACTCCCAGCCCGAGGGCTGGACTACCCACTAAACCCCCGCGGTGATCCTCCTCTCCTCTACCGGGTCGCGGGGTAGGCCAAAGGTTAAATCACCGCGACCCGGCAAGAGGTCGCCCCTCCACGTGAGGGGCTCGACTGGTGGGGGAGCCAGAGTGGCTCCCCAGCGGCGCCCCCTGCCCCATCGCTACGACGGGGCAAGGAAACGCCGCGTCTCCTCGGGGGGGCCATAAAGGCCCCCATACGCTCCAATGCGCCGCCCCCCCACATCACATTGCTAAAACAATGGGACTAGAGGGGGCGGCGCATCGCTGCGAGGCCCGTCGCGTCGCTCACCAGCGCTTCTCTGAGAACAGAGAAGGTGGAGAGCGAGCGCGCGGGCCCTCTCTGTGCTGGAAGGCACCCCCGGATCACGCAGGGGCGCCTTCCGGCCCGCCGTGTTACAGGCGGAGAGTCCCCTGACCCCCCGCCCACGGCACTGATCCGACTGGTACGAGGCACCCGGAGGCGCCCCCCCCAGCCGGACCTCCTCCTCTTGGTCGCTTGGGTCCCACTCCACGGTGTGAAGCAGGGCCCAAGCGACTAAACGGTCGCAGGGGACAGGGAGAGAGGCGCACCGCAATACCAGCACTCCTCTTCCCCTGCGACCCCACCGCGTCCGCCATCAACCGGTGGCGGCCCCGGTAAGGCCGCGGCAGGCAGGGAGAGCGGCGCACCGTAATACCGGCACTCCTCTCCCGCCGCGGCCTCCTCCCTTCGGCTGCGACGCCGCCCATACGGCATCGCAGCCCGCCTCAGTGGCGGTGCTGCCCATACAGCACCGCCACCTACTGACCGCTCGACTCGCAAGCGAGGAGCGGTCCCTCCGCGGTTGCTCTTGGTTTCACCGTGGGTGTGTTCCCGCCCGTAGGCCCCCACGGCTACTTAGCCCCCTCGCCACGACAAGGCGGCAACCGTCGAGGGGGGGGGAGGTTAGGTTAGGTTAGGTTAGGTTAGGTTAGGTTAGGTTCGGGGTGCGATGCCAGATAACCTTCACGTGTACCCCTCCGCTTTCCGTTCCATCTGATTCCATGAACCAGATGGAGGGGCAAGTGGTGGGGTCGGTGCACCCTGAGCGTTAGTCAGTGACTTCTTCTTGTCGGATCTTACTGGCTAACGGCGAATAATCTGGCGGGAGGGGTCGCGTGGGCCCTGTTTCACTTTGTGGAGCGGGACCCAGGCGACCAACCGATTGAAGGACCGACTGGGTGGGGCGCCGCTGCGCGAAAGCGCGCGCGCCTCGTACCAGTCGGACCAGAGTGGCCGTGGGCGGAGGGTCGGGGGACCCTCTGCCTCCATCACGGCGGGAGGGGTCGCGTGGGCCCTGTTTCACTTTGTGGAGCGGGACCCAGGCGACCAACCGAATGAAGGACCGACTGGGGGGGGCGCTGCTGCGCGGAAGCGCGCGCGCCTCGTACCAGTCGGACCAGAGTGGCCGCCGGGACGCGGAGGGTCGGGGGACCCTCTGCCTCCATCACGGCGGGCCGGAAGGCGCCCTTGCGTGTTCCGAGGGTGCCTTCTGGCACGGAGGGGGCCCGCGCGGTCGCTCACCGCCTTCTCTGCTTTCAGAGAAGTGCTGGTGGGCGACGTGACGGGCCTCAAGTGTGGGGCGTGTGGGGGCCAACAGTTGACATTGGCCCCCATGCTCCCCAACGAGGAGGTGCGCCGCCCTCCTCTAATCCCATTGGACCACACAACAATGGGATGGAGGGGGCGGCGCGTTGGGGCGTGTGGTGGCCAAGGGGTTCGCACTTGGCCACTATGCGCTCCAACGAAGAGATGCGGCGTTCCCTCGCCCCGTCGTTCGGTCCGATGCGATGGGGCAGGGGCGCCGCCGAAGGAGTGCCCGAAAGGGCGCCCGCAGACGGGGTCGCGGAAGTGTGCGTAAGCGTCCCCGTGGCCCCGTCCTTTGCGGTGCGGAGGAACACCCCAGGAGTTTTAGTCGGTATACCGCCCTTTTCAGGGCGGGGAGTCCGACATAACCACTGTGCTCCCCCGAGCCGGTGGTACCCGTAATTGGGGTTTCTCCTGGGTGAAAAAAAAAAAAAAAAAAAAAAGGTTAGGTTAGGTTAGGTTAGGTTAGGTTGGGGTGCGATGCCAGATTACCTTCCCGTGTGCCCTTCCGCTTCCGTTCCTACTGATTCATCTTGAACCAGTAGGAAGGGTAAGTGGCAAGGGCCGGTGCACCCTGGGCGCTGGTCAGTAACTTCTCTTTATGGGATCTTGCTGGCCAGCGGCGAAAAATCTGGCGGGAGGGGTCGCGTGGGCCCTGTTTCACTTTGTGGAGCGGGACCCAGGCGACCAACCGAATGAAGGACCGACTGGGGGGGGCGCCGCTGCGCGGAAGCGCGCGCGCCTCGTACCAGTCTGACCAGAGTGGCCGCCGGGACGCGGAGGGTCGGGGGACTCTCCGCGTCCATCACGGCGGGCCGGAAGGCGCCCTTGCGTGTTCCGAGGGTGCCTTCTGGCACGGAGGGGGCCCGCGCGGTCGCTCACCGCCTTCTCTGCTTTCAGAGAAGTGCTGGTGGGCGACGTGACGGGCCTCACGTGTGGGGCGTGTGGGGACCGGGACGCTTGGGCCCCCACGCGCCTCAACGAGGAGGTGCGCCGCCCTCCCCGTCTCATCGACCGGCTTGCGATGGGATGGAGGGGGCGGCGCGTTGGGGCGTATGGGGGCCAAGATCATACGCACTTGGCCCCTATGCGCTCCATCGAAGAGATGCGGCGTTTTCTAGCCCCGTCGTCGAGCACCGACGGGGCAGAAGCGCCGCCGAAGGAGTGCCCGAAAGGGCGCCCGCAGACGGGGTCGCGGAAGTGTGCGCAAGCGTTCCCGTGGCCCCGTCCTTTGCGGTGCGAAGGAACACCCCAGGAGTTTTAGTCGGTATACCGCCCTTTTCAGGGCGGGGAGTCCGACATAACCACTGTGCTCCCCCGAGCCGGTGGTACCCGTAATTGGGGTTTCTCCTGGGTGAAAAAAAAAAAAAAAAAAAAAGGTTAGGTTAGGTTAGGTTTTTTTTTTTTTTTTTTGGTTACGCGGGGGAATGCATTTACGCACTTCACCGCTCTGCTGTCAGGGGACAACAGAGCGGCTTCGTGTGGGACTCCCAGCGACACGGAGCTGGCATAACCTCCGTGACGACTGGACTACCCACTAAACCCCCGCGGTGATCCTCCTCTCCTCTACCGGGTCGCGGGGTAGGCCATAGGCTAAATCACCGCGACCCGGCAAGAGGTCGCCCCGTGAGGGGCTCGACTGGTGGGGGAGCCAGAGTGACTCCCCAGCGGCGCCCCCTGCCTCATCGCAACGCCTCATACGATGGGGCAAGGAAACGCCGCGTCTCCTCAGGGGGGCCCTATAGGCCCCCATACGCTCCAACGCGCCGCCCCCCCCCCGACCCATTGCCCATACAATAGGACAAGAGGAGGGCGGCGCATCGCTGCGAGGCCCGTCGCGTCGCTCACCAGCGCTTCTCTGATGAAGCAGAGAAGGTGGAGAGCGAGCGCGCGGGCCCTCTCTGTGCTGGAAGGCACCCCCGGATCACGCAGGGGCGCCTTCCGGCCCGCCGTGTTAGAGGCGGAGGGTCCCCTGACCCTCCGCCCACGGCCCTCTGGTCCGACTGGTACGAGGCGCACAAGGCGCCCCCCCCAGCCGGACCTCCTACTCTTGGTCGCCTGGGTCCCGCTCCACGGTGTGAAGCAGGGCCCAAGCGACGCCACCTCCGACCGCTCCAAGGAGCGGTCCCTCCGTGGTTGCTCTTGGTTTCACCGTGGGTGGCTGTCCAACACCCACGGCTACTTAGCCCCCTCGCCACGACAAGGCGGCAACCGTCGAGGGGGAGGTTTTTTTTTTTTTTTTTGGTAACGCGGGGGAATGCATTTACGCACTTCACCACTCTGCTGTCAGGGGACAACAGAGCGGCTTCGTGTGGGACTCCCAGCCCGAGGGCTGGACTACCCACTAAACCCCCGCGGTGATCCTCCTCTCCTCTACCGGGTCGCGGGGTAGGCCATAGGTTAAATCACCGCGACCCGGCAAGAGGTCGCCCCTCCACGTGAGGGGCTCGACTGGTGGGGGAGCCAGAGTGGCTCCCCAGCGGCGCCCCCTGCCCCATCGCTACGACGGGGCAAGGAAACGCCGCGTCTCCTCGGGGGGGCCATATAGGCCCCCATTCGCTCCAATGCGCCGCCCCCCCACATCACATTGCTAAAACAATGGGACTAGAGGGGGCGGCGCATCGCTGCGAGGCCCGTCGCGTCGCTCACCAGCACTTCTCTGAGGACAGAGAAGGTGGAGAGCGAGCGCGCGGGCCCTCTCTGTGCTGGAAGGCACCCCCGGATCACGCAGGGGCGCCTTCCGGCCCGCCGTGTTAGAGGCGGCGGGTCCCCTGACCCTCCGCCCACGGCCCTGGTCCGACTGGTACGAGGCGCACAAGGCGCCCCCCCCAGCCGGACCTCCTTCTCTTGGTCGCCCGGGTCCCGCTCCACAGTGTGAAACAGGGCCCAGGCGACTAGACGGTCGCGGTGCTGCCCATACAGCACCGCCACCCACTGACCGCTCAACTCGCAAGCGAGGAGCGGTCCCTCCGCGGTTGCTCTTTGTTTCACCGTGGTCCCGCAACCACGGCTACTAAAGCCCCCTCGCCACGACAAGGCGGCAACCGTCGAGGGGGTCGAGGGGGAGGTTAGGTTAGGTTAGGTTTTTTTTTTTTTTTTTTTGGTTACGCGGGGGAATGCATTTACGCACTTCACCGCTCTGCTGTCAGGGGACAACAGAGCGGCTTCGTGTGGGACTCCCAGCGACACGGAGCTGGCATAAGCTCCGTGACGACTGGACTACCCACTAAACCCCCGCGGTGATCCTCCTCTCCTCTACCGGGTCGCGGGGTAGGCCATAGGCTAAATCACCGCGACCCGGCAAGAGGTCGCCCCGTGAGGGGCTCGACTGGTGGGGGAGCCAGAGTGACTCCCCAGCGGCGCCCCCTGCCCCATCGCAACGCCTCATACGATGGGGCAAGGAAACGCCGCGTCTCCTCAGGGGGGCCCTATAGGCCCCCATACGCTCCAACGCGCCGCCCCCCCCCGACCCATTGCCCATACAATAGGACAGGAGGAGGGCAGCGCATCGCTGCGAGGCCCGTCGCGTCGCTCACCAGCGCTTCTCTGATGAAGCAGAGAAGGTGGAGAGCGAGCGCGCGGGCCCTCTCTGTGCTGGAAGGCACCCCCGGATCACGCAGGGGCGCCTTCCAGCCCGCCGTGTTAGAGGCGGAGGGTCCCCTGACCCTCCGCCCACGGCCCTCTGATCCGACTGGTACGAGGCGCACGAGGCGCCCCCCCCAGCCGGACCTCCTACTCTTGGTCGCCTGGGTCCCGCTCCACGGTGTGAAGCAGGGCCCAAGCGACGCCACCTCCGACCGCTCCAAGGAGCGGTCCCTCCGTGGTTGCTCTTAGTTTCACCGTGGGTGGCCGTCTAACACCCACGGCTACTTAGCCCCCTCGCCACGACAAGGCGGCAACCGTCGAGGGGGAGGTTAGGTTAGGTTAGGTTAGGTTAGGTTAGGTTAGGTTAGGTTAGGTTAGGTTGTGACGGTGGATGGGGTGGGGATCGATGTCGGGTCGGCCATGCGCTACCTCGGCATCGTTCTGGACTCGCGTCTGACGTTTTGCGAGCACTTCCGACGGCTCGCGCCGCGACTCATGGCCGCGTGCAGTGCCCTCGGCCGCCTGCTGCCGAACGTCGGTGGGCCGAATGCGGCTTGCCGGCGGCTTTACGCGCTGGTGGTGCGGTCGATGGCGCTGTACGGAGCACCCGTGTGGGAGGACTCCCTGGGGCGGGCTAACAGGGCCCTGCTGCACCGTCCGCAGAGGGCTATTTGCCTGCGAATGGTGCACGGCTACCGCACCGTCTCTTATGAGGCGGCGTGTGTGCTGGCCGCTTGCCTGCCCTGGGAGATGGATGCACGTGTGCTCACGCTGGTGTACGACCGCGTCGCCGAGTGCCGGGCCGCGGGGGAGCCCCCGTCCAGGGAGGAGATGCTGCGTTGGCGCATGCGTGCTCGCAGACGTCTGCTCATCAGATGGCTGCGCGCACTCGAGGAGCCTACGGCGGGCCACGACACTATCGCCGCGGTGAGGCCGATTCTCGAGCGATGGCTGACGAGGAGGCACGGAGTCCTCTCCTTCCACCTTACGCAGCTCCTCTCGGGGCACGGTTGCTTCGGGAGATATCTGTGGAGGGTGGCGGGAGCGGAACCCACACCCGAGTGCCACCACTGCGGTCACGACGAGGACACGGCACATCACACGTTGGTGGAGTGCCCGGCGTGGGCGGGCGAGAGGGCGGCGCTGACTGTCGTGATAGGGGTGGACCTGTCGCTGCCGGCCGTCGTGCGCTCGATGGTCGACAGCGAGGTTGCTTGGCGGGCCGTCCAGGCCTTCGCTGAGGCATTCATGACTGCTAAAGAGGAGGCTGAGAGGCAGCGCGAGCGTGACCCCGAGGCACGGCGCGGAAGGCGGGAGCGCAGAAGGCGCAGAGCGGGTGTCGGTCAGAGGGTGCAAGACCCGGGGTAGGTCTTGCGCCTGAATGACGAAGTGTCGGTCGGCGCCGTGTCTAGTGTCCCTGACACGGCGGTCGGCAAGATAGAGGGATGAAAGTGATTTCATGAATGAGGATTAATTTATGGGGCGGCGGGCACCAGCCGCGCCGACCGCGCACGCGAGGAGTGCGTGAGTAAATGTGATGGATGAACGGTGCAGAGGTCGTGCTGAATCTGGAGTTGTGATCTGGGTAGCATGATCGGCACATAAGACGAGGAGAGGGATGGCGCTCAGGTCGTGCCTGCTGGCTGGCGCGGAGCGCTCGTCACTGACCTGCGACCCGCGTCTAGTACGGTACGATCAGCGACAGAAGAAGAATGAATGGCTCGTTATACATGCCGGACCGCGGGCTGGGCGTTACCACGCGCTTGCTTCGCGGTCCGAATGGTGTGCCGAGCAGATATACCAGGTGATGGATGAGTGGTGCTCGGATCGTGCTAGATCGACGTGGAGCGGGCGCCACCACACGTGCGACCCACGATCGTAACTGGTGCGACCGTCACATAAGACGAGGAGAGGGATGGCGCTCAGATCGTGCCTTCCGGCTAGCGCGGAGCGCTCGTCACTGACCTGCGACCTGCGTCTAGTACGGTACGATCAGTGACAGAAGATGAATGAATGGCTCGTTATACATGCCAGACCGCGGGCCGGGCGTCACCACGCGCTTGCCCCGCGATCGGAATGGTGTGCCGAGCAGAAATACAAGGTGATGGAAGAGTGGTGCTAGGTACGTGCTAGATCGACGTGGAGCGGGCGCCACCACACGTGCGACCCACGATCGTAACTGGTGCGACCAGCACAACAAACAAGATATGATGGATGCTATGATAAAGAGAATGGGGGTAGCGGAGCGCCTATGGCTCCTCCACCGCTACCCTATGCGGAAACGCAAAAGGTGGGGACGGGGTCGCCAGCCGAGTTGCGGAGGTGTCTTTGCGAATCACGTAGCTCGGTGTGAATGGCGAGAGACGGAACACCGGAGGGGTTTTAGTGGGTGCAAGCCCCACATAACCCGGCGTTTTCCCCGAGACGCCGGGTATCTGTCAGAGATTTCCCCTCCGAAAAAAGGTTAGGTTAGGTTAGGTTAGGTTAGGTTAGGTTAGGTTGGGGTGCGATGCCAGATTACCTTCCCGTGTGCCCTTCCGCTTCCGTTCCTACTGATTCATCTTGAACCAGTAGGAAGGGTAAGTGGCAAGGGCCGGTGCACCCTGGGCGCTGGTCAGTAACTTCTCTTTATGGGATCTTGCTGGCCAGCGGCGAAAATTCTGGCGGGAGGGGTCGCGTGGGCCCTGTTTCACTTTGTGGAGCGGGACCCAGGCGACCAACCGAATGAAGGACCGACTGGGGGGGGCGCCGCTGCGCGGAAGCGCGCGCGCCTCGTACCAGTCGGACCAGAGTGGCCGCCGGGACGCGGAGGGTCGGGGGACTCTCCGCGTCCATCACGGCGGGCCGGAAGGCGCCCTTGCGTGTTCCGAGGGTGCCTTCTGGCACGGAGGGGGCCCGCGCGGTCGCTCACCGCCTTCTCTGCTTTCAGAGAAGTGCTGGTGGGCGACGTGACGGGCCTCACGTGTGGGGCGTGTGGGGGCCAACAGTTGACATTGGCCCCCATGCGCCCCAACGAGGAGGTGCGCCGCCCTCCTCTAATCCCATTGGACCACACAACAATGGGATGGAGGGGGCGGCGCGTTGGGGCGTGTGGTGGCCAAGGGGTTCGCACTTGGCCACTATGCGCTCCAACGAAGAGATGCGGCGTTCCCTCGCCCCGTCGTTCGGTCCGATGCGATGGGGCAGGGGCGCCGCCGAAGGAGTGCCCGAAAGGGCGCCCGCAGACGGGGTCGCGGAAGTGTGCGTAAGCGTCCCCGTGGCCCCGTCCTTTGCGGTGCGGAGGAACACCCCAGGAGTTTTAGTCGGTATACCGCCCTAACCACTGGAGGAGGGCGGGGAGTCCGACATAACCACTGTGCTCCCCCGAGCCGGTGGTACCCGTAATTGGGGTTTCTCCTGGGTGAAAAAAAAAAAAAAAAAAAAAAAAAAAAAAAAAAAAAAAAAAAAAAAAAAAGGTTAGGTTAGGTTAGGTTAGGTTAGGTTAGTCTGCGTCGGTACGCCATTGCGAGTAGATGTGTGCGCTGTTCGCTACTTTGCAAATAAGTACCCGCAGCAATTGCTTTTGTTTATTTATTAGTAAATAAAAGTGTGAAGTGCCTGCATACGTGTGCATCTGTGTTTGGCGTGTGCGTGCGTAGTGCACGTTATAAGCTACGATGGATGCGGCCGCGGCGCCTGGCGCCGATCTGTCGGCTGCCGGCGCCGCTATGGCGGGAGACGGCGAGGCGTCTGGCGGCGGCGCTCGAACTACCCACGAGGGAAAAAAACCAACTCGCGGTAAGTTGTGGGTGGTGGCAGCGAGGAAGCGAGGCCGCTCCACTGAGTCGGATGGGTCGTGGGACTCTGAGCCAGATGGCGAGGAGGAGACGGCTTTGCTCCCAAAGGTGTCCCGCGTAGGGACGCGCGGCGGTGTCGCCGCAAGGGCCCGTGGCAGAACGGCGAAGCGCGGCGGCGCCCGTAGAACGGCTGGTGAGGCGAAGGAGGCCGCCCGCGAAGAGCAGAAGCTCTGCGCGCAGGCAGAGGTGGCGAGCCTTACGGCTCAGTACTATCGTCGGTCGACATCGCCGCGTGCCTCGACGTCAGCGGCGTTCGCGGGGGGCGTCGTACCGGTGGGGGAACTTGTGGCCCAGATAAACTCGGCTATTCTATACATAGCTGAAGTGGGCCGCAAGTCCAAAAATATAAAGGGCGAGCTGCTTGGTGGCCTGAAGAAGGCTACGGCGGCGATCGGGGACGCTGTTGCGGAACTGAGTGTCCGCACGGCTACCGCCGAGTCCCGCCGTGTCTCCGAGGAGAACGCCCGCCTCCGCGCTAGGGTCGACGAGCTGGAGAAGGCGAGCCGTGCCCCTGTTGTGGCACCCGTGCAGGCTGCCGCTGCCGCTGTTCGCGCTTTGCCTGCCGCTGCTGCTGCTGTTCGTGCCTCGCCGGCTGCCGCCGCGGCGCGTGTGCCGCCGGCGGCTGACTCCGGGCGTGTACGGCCGCCGGCCGTTGCCGGATCGGTGCGAGCACCGGCGACTGCTGCGGCACGTGTGACCCACGGGTCGCCGGCCGCGACGGCGCGTGGGCCGCCGGCCGCCACGGCGCGTGGGCCGCCGGCCGTCGCGGTGCGTGTGCCGCCGGCGGTCGCGATGCGTGGGCCGCCGGCCACTACGGTGCGTGGGCCGCCGGCCGCTACGGTGCGTGGGCCGCTGGCCGTCACGGTGCGTGTGCCGCCGGCCGTAACGGTGCGTGGGCCGCCGGCCGTCTCTGTGCGTGGTCCGCCGGCGGCCGCGGTACGCGGGCCGCCGCTCGCCGCCGTGCGCGGGTCAACGCCCGCCGCGGTGCGCGGGTCGCCAGCCGCCGTGGTGCGTGCCGCGCCGGCCCCCGGCGCCGGCGTGCGCGCTACGGTGTCGGCGGCTGCTGCTCGGGTGGTGGCGGCACGTGTTGCTACACGCGGCACATATGCGGGTGCGGTGGCTGGCGGACGTGTTAGCTGCTCGCCCGCTTCTGCCAGCGGGCGTGCGGTAGGCGCGCACGGCGACTTGCCCGCGACGGCGACGAGTGTGAGGGAGGACGCGGCGACCGCCCGCTCGCCACCCGCCGCTTGTGTGGATGATGAGACGGACGACGTCGACGTCGAGGTGATCGACGACACGCCGACTGCCGCCTCGCCCGCGGACTGGGTGGTGCACGAGACACCCGCCCGCCGTCGCCGGCGTCGTAGGACGATGGCGGCGCGTCGGGTACCCGACGGCGAGCTGTCGGGGCCCGCCTCTGCGTCCGTCCCGCTCGCGGGACCGGTGACGGCGGTGGCTCGTGGGACCGCGGGGACGCCACCCACGCCGGGCCAGCTGGCCGCGCGCAAGCTGCGTCTGCCGCGTTCTGCTGCAGTAGTTATTACGCTGCAGCCGGAGGCGATGGAAGCGGGCATGACGTATGCGCAGGTGATTTCGGAAGCGAGGTCAAAAATTGACATCGCTTCGCTTGAAATCACCTCGCTGCGGTTCAAGCGATCGGTCACCGGGGCGCGGGTGCTGGAGGTGGCGGGGGCGGGTGCCGCGAGTGCTACCAAGGCGGACGCGCTGGCCCGAAAACTGGAGGAGGTTCTCGGCTCGCAGACTGCGAGAGTTTCGAGGCCGATCAAGTCCGCAGAACTGCGGGTGTTCGGCCTCGACGATTCCGTCACAGCGGACGAGGTGACCGCTGCGGTGGCTCGCTCGGGTGAATGTGAACGGGGGGCGGTAAAGTGCGGTGAGGTGCGCCCTGGCGCGACCGGCGCTTGCGCAGCTTGGGTGCGCTGCCCCGTGTCTGCGGCGAAGAAGGTCCTCGTGGCGGGCCGCCTCTCAGTCGGATGGGGCATGGCCCGAGTAGAGCTGCTGACGGCGCGCCCACTGCGCTGCTACAGGTGCTTGGAGCCTGGCCACACGCGTGCGCTATGCCCGTCGACGGAGGACCGCAGTGATCTGTGTTATCGCTGCGGTGAGCCCGGCCACAAGGCCGGCGCCTGCCACGCCACGCCGCGCTGCACCCTGTGCGCGGCGGCGGGTAGGCCTTCTGAGCACACGTGCGGCAGCAAAGCCTGCCCTGCACCGAGGAGAGCGCCGGCGGCGAGTCTGGGCCCACAGGCCCCTCCCCAGCCACAGCGCCAGCCGACCCCCGGTGCAGGGGCGGCTACTGCGGAGGCTGACATGGACACTGCCGCGTAAATGGCCACGTGCAGATTCCTGCAGGCCAATCTGAACCATTGCGCGAGAGCACAGGACTTGCTGATCCAGAGCCTTGCGCAGTGGCAGATACACGTGGCGGTTGTCGCTGAGCCTTACCGGGTTCCGGCGCACGCCGGCTGGGCGGGTGACGACGACGGCACTGTCGCATTGGTCGTGAGGACGGGCGCTGGGGCACCACCGTTGGAGCGGCTGTCGAAGGGGCGCGGGTGGGTCGCGGGGGAGGTCGATGGGACGATGATCGTCGCCGTGTACTTCTCTCCGAACGGCTCACTTGCGCAGTTCGAGCGATACCTCCGCCAGCTCGAAGTGTTGGTGGCCGGGCGCCGTCCTCGCCACGTACTCGTCGCTGGGGACCTCAACGCCAAGTCACCGATGTGGGAGTCCACGGTGACAAACGCGCGAGGCAGGGAGGCGGAGGACTGGGCCGTTGCGGGAGGATACACGGCACTGAACAGGGGAGGGGTGCACACTTGTGTACGACACGAGGGAGGATCGGTCGTGGACGTCACGTTTGCGACACACTCCCTTGCGCGCCGCGTCACGGGTTGGGAAGTCTTGGAGGAGGTAGAAACTCTGTCGGACCACCGATACATTCGGTTCGATGTGACGGCCCTCTCTACGGCTCCGACCGACCTGTGGCACCCTCTGCCGGGAGAGCCCCCGCGCTGGGCTGTCAAACAGCTGGACAGGGAGCTGCTGCACGAGGCTGCCGAGGTTGAGGCCTGGGTCAAGGGCTCCGCCGCCAGCCCCGAGGATATAGACGTTTCGGCCGAGGTTGAGTGGCTTCGTGGGGCGCTAACGCGAGCCTGTGACGTCGCGATGCCCCGTCTTCGGCCTGGTGCCCCCTTTCGCCGCGTGCACTGGTGGTCATCGGAGATCGCGGAACTGCGGCTCGCCTGCGTGCGCGCTAGGCGTGCACACGCCCGCAGCCGCCGGCGGCGACTCCGCGATCCCGAGGAGGAGGACCGCCTGCTTGCGGCATACAGGGAGAGCAAGACTGCTCTGTCGACAGCCATTGCGGCGGCAAAGGACGCCGGATTTGCAGAAATGCTGGCCTCCCTTGACGCAGACCCGTGGGGCCGTCCGTACCGAATGGTGCGAGACAAGCTCCGCCCGTTTGCGCCGCCGCTCACCCGGAGCATGAGGCCGGAGACGGTGGACACTGTGGTCGCCGGCCTATTTCCACCCGCGAATGGACTTACGCCTCCCCCGATGGGACTACCGGATGGGACGGCCGAAACCGAAGCGCCGGAAGTGACGGCGGCAGAGCTCGGTGCCGCTATGCAGCGCCTTCGCGGCCGCAGAAAGGCCCCGGGCTTGGACGGGATCCCGGGGCGCGCGTTGATCATCGCCCTGGACCCTCTGGAGGAGAGGTTCAGGGCCTTGCTCACCGCGTGCCTCGTGCGGGGCCAGTTTCCCCGGCCGTGGAAGGTGGGTAAACTTGTCCTGCTGAGGAAGGAGGGCCGACCGGCGGACTTGCCATCAGGCTACCGCCCGCTCGTTCTCTTGGATGAGGTGGGGAAGCTGTTCGAGCGCATCCTGGTGGCCCGACTCGTGCGGCACATGGAGACGGTGGGGCCGGACCTTTCCGAGGCCCAATTTGGATTCCGGCACTTCCGGTCCACCGTCGACGCGATCCGCAGAGTGAAGGGGATGGCGGAGGAGGCGCTGGCGGGACGCGATATGTTACTCGCTGTTTCGCTCGACATAGCGAACGCGTTTAACACCCTCCCCTGGGCCTGCATTGAGGAGGCGCTCCGGTACCACGGCTTCCCGGAGCACATGCGCCGCATCATCGGAGCTTACCTCTCCGAGAGGGAGATCCGGTATCCGGCGCGGGACGAGTGGGCGGCGAAACCCATGTCACGCGGCGTTCCGCAGGGCTCGGCCCTTGGCCCTACGCTGTGGAACATCGGCTTCGACTGGGTGCTGCGGGGTGCGCTACCGGAGGGGGCCGGCGTGACCTGCTATGCGGATGACACGCTGGTCACCTCCCGCGGCGCTAACTTTAGCGAAGCGGCCGCGCTCGCTACCGCGAGTGTAGAGGAGGTGCTTCAGCGCATCCGAGGACTGGGGCTGGAGGTGGCGCTCCACAAATGCGAGGCCCTGTGCATTCATGGGCCGCGGAGGGGGCCGCCGAATGGGGCTCGAGTGACGGTGGATGGGGTGGGGATCGATGTCGGGTCGGCCATGCGCTACCTCGGCATCGTTCTGGACTCTCGTCTGACGTTTTGCGAGCACTTCCGACGGCTCGCGCCGCGACTCATGGCCGCGTGCAGTGCCCTCGGCCGCCTGCTGCCGAACGTCGGTGGGCCGAATGCGGCTTGCCGGCGGCTTTACGCGCTGGTGGTGCGGTCGATGGCGCTGTACGGAGCACCCGTGTGGGAGGACTCCCTGGGGCGGGCGAACAGGGCCCTGCTGCACCGTCCGCAGAGGGCTATTTGCCTGCGAATGGTGCACGGCTACCGCACCGTCTCTTACGAGGCGGCGTGTGTGCTGGCCGCTTGCCTGCCCTGGGAGATGGATGCACGTGTGCTCACGCTGGTGTACGACCGCGTCGCCGAGTGCCGGGCCGCGGGGGAGCCCCCGTCGAGGGAGGAGATGCTGCGTTGGCGCATGCGAGCTCGCAGACGTCTGCTCATCAGATGGCTGCGCGCACTCGAGGAGCCTACGGCGGGCCACGACACTATCGCCGCGGTGAGGCCGGTTCTCGAGCGTTGGCTGACGAGGAGGCACGGAGTCCTCTCCTTCCACCTTACGCAGCTCCTCTCGGGGCACGGTTGCTTCGGGAGATATCTGTGGAGGGTGGCGGGAGCGGAACCCACACCCGAGTGCCACCACTGCGGTCACGACGAGGACACGGCACATCACACGTTGGTGGAGTGCCCGGCGTGGGCGGACGAGAGGGCGGCGCTGACTGTCGTGATAGGGGTGGACCTGTCGCTGCCGGCCGTCGTGCGCTCGATGGTCGACAGCGAGGTAGCTTGGCGGGCCGTCCAGGCCTTCGCTGAGGCAGTCATGACTGCTAAAGAGGAGGCTGAGAGGCAGCGCGAGCGTGACCCCGAGGCACGGCGCGGAAGGCGGGAGCGCAGAAGGCGCAGAGCGGGTGTCGGTCAGAGGGTGCAAGACCCGGGGTAGGTCTTGCGCCTGAATGACGAAGTGTCGGTCGGCGCCGTGTCTAGTGTCCCTGACACGGCGGTCGGCAAGATAGAGGGATGAAAGTGATTTCATGAATGAGGATTAATTTATGGGGTGGCGGGCACCAGCCGCGCCGCCCGCGCACGCGAGGAGTGCGTGAGTAAATGTGATGGATGAACGGTGCAGAGGTCGTGCTGAATCTGGAGTTGTGATCTGGGTAGCATGACCGGCACATAAGACGAGGAGAGGGATGGCGCTCAGGTCGTGCCTGCTGGCTGGCGCGGAGCGCTCGTCACTGACCTGCGACCTGCGTCTAGTACGGTACGATCAGCGACAGAAGAAGAATGAATGGCTCGTTATACATGCCGGACCGCGGGCCGGGCGTTACCACGCGCTTGCCCCGCGATCCGAATGGTGTGCCGAGCAGATATACCAGGTGATGGATGAGTGGTGCTCGGATCGTGCTAGATCGACGTGGAGCGGGCGCCACCACACGTGCGACCCACGATCGTAACTGGTGCGACCGTCACATAAGACGAGGAGAGGGATGGCGCTCAGATCGTGCCTTCCGGCTGGCGCGGAGCGCTCGTCACTGACCTGCGACCCGCGTCTAGTACGGTACGATCAGTGACAGAAGATGAATGAATGGCTCGTTATACATGCCAGACCGCGGGCCGGGCGTCACCACGCGCTTGCCCCGCGATCGGAATGGTGTGCCGAGCAGAAATACAAGGTGATGGAAGAGTGGTGCTAGGTACGTGCTAGATCGACGTGGAGCGGGCGCCACCACACGTGCGACCCACGATCGTAACTGGTGCGACCAGCACAACAAACAAGATATGATGGATGCTATGATGAAGAGAATGGGGGTAGCGGAGCGCCTATGGCTCCTCCACCGCTACCCTATGCGGAAACGCAAAAGGTGGGGACGGGGTCGCCAGCCGAGTTGCGGAGGTGTCTTTGCGAATCACGTAGCTCGGTGTGAATGGCGAGAGACGGAACACCGGAGGGGTTTTAGTGGGTGCAAGCCCCACATAACCCGGCGTTTTCCCCGAGACGCCGGGTATCTGTCAGAGATTTCCCCTCCGAAAAAAAAAAAAAAAAAAAAAAAAAAAAAAAAGGTTAGGTTAGGTTAGGTTAGGTTAGGTTAGGTTAGGTTTCCGTGTGGAGTTTCTGGTCTCCCATCGGACGCGTCCCCAGGTGGCGGATAGGGGAACGCCCTCCAGATATGGGGGGTACCGGCTTCGGCCGGCGCGGACCAAAACCAGACGGGGGGGACGTCCAGTGGCAATTTGCTGCTGGTCATCCGGCGGAGTCCAATTAGGGCTCCGCACTTGACGGGCTCGGTTTGTGCGCTTGCGCAGATACTGGGCAGGCTTCGGCCACCGTCGACATACCGTAATCCCACATTGAGTGGGACCGGGGGCCTTCGGGCTGCGAGGAGATAACCTCTACAAAAATCCCCAATCCTAAGCTTAGACGCCCGGCGATGGGATGCATGGCTGGTGGGAGACCAGTCATGAGGGCGTCCTTATCCGTCCGCCGTAGAGCGGGCGTGTCTTTACGGGTCTGCGCTCCACACCCTAAGGGGCGCAAGCATTATGTTAAGTACCGGTAACGAGACTACTTCCCGGGTGGGTCCCCGAAAGGGGGAATCCCACCTCTCTGCCACGTCGGAGAGCTGCCCCGTAGTATACGGGAGGGGCAACGAATGCTTGAAGGAAGGAGGAGACGGGTCCGATGCTGCCCTTTTCAGGGCGGCTTCGGACGGGTCTGGGGCTGCCCTTGTCAGGGCGGCTCCGGACAGCCCTAATGCTGCCCTTTTCAGGGCGGCTTCGGGCGAGTCTGGTGTTGGACCGGAGCCCGGGAGTTCATCCCCAGTTGTGCTCCGGGAGGTTTCGGTGCGGCTACCGCGCTGCGACCTGACGAGAGTGCCATTGCGGCTGTCGGAATCCGACAGCAGTACAGGCACCCTCATGGAGGTGAGCTCGCGCTCCCCCACCCCGTCACCTAGCCGGCTCTGGCGCAAGCGCCTCGCCGAGTCGGACGCTGAGAGCGAGAAGTCGGCGGGGGGGTGTGAGAGCAGTAAGCGTGGCCGTGGCCGTCCCCCGACGACGGGCCAGTACGTCGGACTCGCCCAGGCGAAGGAGGCCCTCAACAGGGCTAGAGCTGAGGAGCTGGAACTCCAGGCCGAAAGGGAGTTGGCCGAAGAGCACCGGCGCAAAACCCAAGAGGCCAAGGCGGCCTACCTCAGGAAAGAAGAGGGGCCATTGAGAGACTCGGACGTGACAGGCTGTGATGCGACTCAGCTCGAACGGACGATCAAGGACTCGCTGGACACGGTGTGCTCTGTAGCCACCAAGTCCAAAAACCTGAAGGGCACTTACGTCCGAGTCCTCAAGGAGGCGGCGAGAGCCATCCAGCTGAGCTTCCAGGAGCTACAGAGACGAACGGTGCCGGAGGAGATGGAGCTCCTGAAGGCGGCCAACAAAAGGCTCGAGGCGGAGCAGCAGGTGCTCCGCCGCGAACTGGAGGAGCTGCGCGCGAACCAAGCGCAACGGGCACGACCTCCAACGGCGGCTCCGGCCCCGGCGCCTGCGCAGGCCCCGGCCATCGCGACGCAGGCCCTCCAAGACATCGCGCACACGATCATGGTCCAGGTGGGGACCATGATCAATGCCCGCTTTTCGGGAATTGAGGAAAGACTTCTTCCCGAGAAGCGGATGAGGCCTCCGCTGGCGGCGGACAGGAGGAATGAGGCGGCTGCTCAAGCGTCATCCCTGCCCTTGGCTACCACCTCCGGGGCTAATAATAAAAAGAAGGGCCCCAAGAAGAAGAAGGCGCCGTCCACTGAAGGTCCCCCCAGGGAGCCCTCGAGGCCGCAGCCCACCTCCGCGCCGGCCCTAGAGGCAGAGTCTTGGACCCTGGTCCAAAGCAGGTCCCGCAAGCGGACCAAAAAGGCTGCAGGGCCAAACGCGGCGAGGGACGCAGCTCCCTCGCAGCGTCGAGCCGGGAGATCTGCGCCGACAGCGGCCGCGCCGAAACAGGGCAAGGCGCACCGCAAGGCCAATCTCCGCCTGCCCCGCGCAGCGGCTGTGGTTGTTAAGCTACAACCGGGAGCGGAGGAGAGAGGCCTCACGTATGCCGGCGTCCTGGCGGAGGCCCAGAGCCGGATCGACCTGGCCGCAATCGGGGTGCCGCCGATAAGCGTCCGGAAGGCGGCGACGGGTGCGAGGGTCCTCGAGGTCCCGGGGGTCGGCAGGACAGAGAAGGCGGATCTCCTGGCTGCCAAACTGACGGAGCTGTTCGGGGCGTCGGAGGACATCCGTGTCTCGAGACCGGTCGCAACCGCAGACATGCGGGTGACCGGCCTGGACGACTCAGTGACACCAGAACGGCTGCAGGAGGCCCTCGCCAAGGCGGGCTGCTGCCTCCCCACCGAGGTCTCCGTCGGAGCCATCAGGGCTGGCTCTGGGGCTATGGGCACAGCGGTCGTGCGGTGCCCTGTGACTGCCGCGCGAAAACTGACGGCCGGCGGCAACACCCGGCTCCTCGTGGGTTGGGTCGCGGCGCGAGTTCGCATCCTGGAGGCGAGGCCCAAGAGGTGCTTCCGATGCCTGGCACAGGGCCACGTGAGGGCCCAGTGCCAGGCCGAGGTGGACCGCAGCGAGGACTGCTATCGCTGTGGTCAGAAGGGCCACAAGGCCAACGTGTGCACTGCGGCTCCGCACTGCACCCTGTGCGAAGCCCAGGAAAAACCTGCGGCGCACCTCTGCGGGGGCAAGGCCTGTAAAGCCAAGCCCCCGCCCCGAAAAGGGGCCAAAAAGCGAGCGTCAGCTCCGATCCAGGTCGCGGCCGGGTCACAGCCGAACGGCTCCCCACAGGAGCAGGAGAAATCGCAGATGGACACGCAGTAGTATGGGTCCACTGCGATTTCTCCAGGGAAATATGAACCACTCTGCCAGGGCCCAGGACCTGTTTCTACAGAGCCTGGCGGAGGGCTCGGTTCACGTTGGGGTTGTGGCCGAGCCGTACGTGGTTCCCCCCAGGGGCGACTGGATCGGGGACCTGGACGGCGTGGTCGCAATCACCACACAGTCCCCGGTGCCCTCGCCAGCGCTTGACGGAGTCGTCCGGGGCCATGGTTTCGTGGCGGCACAAGTCGGAGGAGTGGTCGTGGTGGGGATGTACTTCTCGCCGAACAGAGTGCTCACAGAGTTTGAGACGTTTCTCGACGACGTGGGCACTCTCGTGGGCCGAAGTCATCCCCGCCCAGTCATCGTCCTCGGAGATCCCAACGCCAAATCTTTGGCATGGGGCTCTTCGACGACCGATGCGAGAGGTCGAGTCCTGCAGGAGTGGGTGCATGAGTCGGGCCTAGTTGTCCTGAATCGGGGGTCAGTGGACACGTGCGTTCGCCGGCATGGATCGTCGGTGATCGACGTCACGTTTGCGACCCCCGATTTGGCACGGAGAGTGGAGGACTGGGAGGTGCTGGTCGAGGAGGAGACTTTGTCTGACCACCGGTATATCCGGTTCAGCGTCTCCTCTTCATCACCACCTCAAGAAAGTGCTCGGCGGATGGAGAGCGGCCCACGGTGGTCCCTCAAAAAGCTGGATGCGGAGGTGCTTCGAGAGGCGGCCATCGTGGAGGCCTGGAATCCGCCTCCCGCAGAATCAGCCAGCGTAGAGCAGCAGGCCGACGAGCTGACCCGGGCGATGACTCGCGTGTGCGACTCGGCCATGCCCCGAGTGCGAGCACCTACATCCCGACGCCAGGTGTATTGGTGGTCGGAGGAGATCGCCGAGTTGCGCATGCGATGCGTCGCCCGACGCAGGCTGTATCAGCGCTGTCGCCGGAGGCGTCTCGCGGAGCCGGGGCAAGCGGACGCCCTCTACGCCGCATATAGAGAAGCGTCCAGAGCACTCAGGGCCGCCATCTCCGACTCAAAGGAAATGGCCTGGCAGGAGCTGTTGGCGTCCCTGGACGTAGACCCATGGGGGCGGCCGTATAAGATGGTGCGGCAAAAGCTCCGCCCGTGGGCCCCCCCGATCACGAGCTCGCTCGAGCCCGACGTCCTCCGGCGAGTGGTCGACGGGCTATTCCCGTGTGCTCCGGGACCCGAGTTCGTGCCCCCAGTCGTAGTGGCGCCAAGGCGGGAAGAACTCGCAGCGGCCGAGGACATCCCTGAGGTGTCGGAGGGGGAGCTGGAGGTTGCGGTCCTTAGGATGAGGGCCAAAAACACGGCACCCGGGCCTGACGGCATCCATGGTCGCGCGTGGGCCCTCGCCCTCGAATCCCTGGGCCCCCGCCTGGTGTCCCTCTTCGACGCCTGCTTCAGGGAAGGCAGGTTCCCCGGGAGATGGAAGAGGGGTCAACTCGTCCTTCTACGGAAGGAAGGACGCCCTGCGGACGAACCCTCTGGGTATCGGCCGATAGTGCTGCTGGACGAGGCGGGTAAGCTCTTGGAGCGGATCGTCGTTGCCCGTCTCGTCAGGCACCTCGAAACGGAGGGGCCAAACCTAGCCGATACCCAATTTGGGTTCAGGAGAGGGCACTCGACGGTGGACGCCATTGAGTACGTCCGCCGCCTTGTGGAGGAAGCGTGGGCCGGGGGGGACTGCTTGTTGGCGGTGTCCTTAGACATCGCCAACGCTTTCAACAGCCTTCCCTGGCCCACGATCTTGGTGGCACTGGAGCACCACAAGGTGCCACAGTACCTCCGTCGCCTTGTCGGGCACTATCTCTCCGATAGAGAGATAGTGTACCCGACGACGGACGGAGAGGGTTGTACCCCGGTCACGCGCGGCGTTCCCCAGGGCTCTTGCCTGGGTCCGACGCTGTGGAACATGGGGTACGACTGGGTACTCCGGGGCGCAAACCTTCGTGGCGTCGGCGTCGTTTGTTACGCCGACGACACGCTGGTCACTGCTCGGGGTACGACGTTCAGAGAGGCGTCCATCCTGGCCACGGCGGGAGTGGCGGCGGTCGTGGCCAGGATCCGCAGATTGGGCCTGGAGGTGGCGCTCCACAAAAGCGAGGCCATATGTTTTCATGGCCCGCGTGGGGCCCCCCCTTCCGGCTCAAACATCGTCGTGGGGGGCACCTCCATCGCTGTCAAGCCGACGCTGAAGTATTTAGGCGTCGTGCTTGACAGCAGATGGCGATTCGAGGAGCACTTCCGCCGGCTGTTGCCCAAACTAACGGGCACGGCGGGCGCGCTGAGCCGCCTGCTCCCGAACGTGGGAGGCGGAGGTCGAACGAGCCGCCGACTCTATACATCGGTGGTTCGTTCCATGGCCCTCTACGCCGCCCCGATCTGGGCCGACGGCCTGAGGCCCGTGGAAACGGCGCTGCTCCACCGCGCACAGCGCATGATGGCCGTGAGGGTGTGCCGCGGCTACCGCACGCTGTCGCACGAGGTGGCGTGCGTCCTCGCCGGAACGCTTCCGTGGGACCTGGACGCGAGGGTCTTGTCCGACGTGTACTGGCGTCGAGCACGTGCCCGCGGCGAGGACCTCCGTCCGGCACCAGGAGAGGTCGTGCGATGGCGTCAACACGCCTGGCGCCGAGCCGTGGAGGAGTGGGGCGAACGCCTATTGGCGAGCCCCGCAAGTAGGGGGGCCGGTGCGACCCGGCTCCTGGAAGCGGTAGGGCCCATGCTGTGTGGCTGGCTTTTGCGCGAGCACGGTGTGCTTACCTTCCGACTGACACAGGTACTCTCGGGGCATGGATGCTTCGGGAGATACCTGTGTAACGTCGCGAGGAAGGAAGCCACCACAGCCTGCTACCAGTGTGGGCACACGGAGGAGACCGCCCAACATGTGTTGGAGGAGTGTCCGGGGGCCGCAGAGCAGCGGGCATCCCTGACCGCGGTAGTGGGGACGGACCTCTCCTTGTCGGCAATCTTGGCTAAGATGGTCGACGACGAGAGGTCCTGGGAGGCGATGGTCTCCTTCTGTGACGATGTCATGTCACAGAGGGAGGCCGAGGAGCGGGAGAGGGAACGTGATCCCGTCTCATTCCCGCTCCGGAGGACGCGGACACGGGGCAGGGCTAACATAGCCCGATCTCCGTCTCCACTCGGAGAGCCTAGAGCGTCGGACGCGGGGGTGTCCGGCGTTCAACATCAGGGATAGGCTCTCTCGTGG
The DNA here is from genome assembly GCA_934045075.1 of Yponomeuta sedellus. Lineage (NCBI taxonomy): Eukaryota > Metazoa > Arthropoda > Insecta > Lepidoptera > Yponomeutidae > Yponomeuta > Yponomeuta sedellus. The sequence continues at coordinate 22,111,534 of OW203738.1, forward strand.
GTCGATGCGTTGTTTGTCCGGCGCATCGATCGGCTGAAGGGGGGACTCTTTACATCCCCCCAAAGGCGGGTCTGCCTCTTGGCAGACGTCGGCGTCGGCGGGGTCTCGAGCGTATGCGAATGGACTCGCAACCCCGTCGGAAGTCGTGGCCGTAGGACAACGTCAGGTTTTAGTGGGTATGGGGGCGTAGCCTCGAGTCCCACATAACCCGCCGGCCTACCCCGGGCCCGCGGGTATGCGTAACAGCATTTCCTGACGGGAAAAAAAAAAAAAAAAAAAAAAAAAAAAAAAAAAAAAAAAAAAAAAAAAGGTTAGGTTAGGTTAGGTTAGGTTAGGTTAGGTTGGGGTGCGATGCCAGATAACCTTCACGTGTACCTCTCCGCTTTCCGTTCCATCTGATTCCATGAACCAGATGGAGGGGCAAGTGGTGGGGTCGGTGCACCCTGAGCGTTAGTCAGTAACTTCTTCTTGTCGGATCTTACTGGCTAACGGCGAATAATCTGGCGGGAGGGGTCGCGTGGGCCCTGTTTCACTTTGTGGAGCGGGACCCAGGCGACCAACCGATTGAAGGACCGACTGGGGGGGGCGCCGCTGCGCGAAAGCGCGCGCGCCTCGTACCAGTCGGACCAGAGTGGCCGTGGGCGGAGGGTCGGGGGACCCTCTGCCTCCATCACGGCGGGAGGGGTCGCGTGGGCCCTGTTTCACTTTGTGGAGCGGGACCCAGGCGACCAACCGAATGAAGGACCGATTGGGGGGGGCGCTGCTGCGCGGAAGCGCGCGCGCCTCGTACCAGTCGGACCAGAGTGGCCGCCGGGACGCGGAGGGTCGGGGGACCCTCTGCCTCCATCACGGCGGGCCGGAAGGCGCCCTTGCGTGTTCCGAGGGTGCCTTCTGGCACGGAGGGGGCCCGCGCGGTCGCTCACCGCCTTCTCTGCTTTCAGAGAAGTGCTGGTGGGCGACGTGACGGGCCTCAAGTGTGGGGCGTGTGGGGGCCAACAGTTGACATTGGCCCCCATGCTCCCCAACGAGGAGGTGCGCCGCCCTCCTCTAATCCCATTGGACCACACAACAATGGGTTGGAGGGGGCGGCGCGTTGGGGCGTGTGGTGGCCAAGGGGTTCGCACTTGGCCACTATGCGCTCCAACGAAGAGATGCGGCGTTCCCTCGCCCCGTCGTTCGGTCCGATGCGATGGGGCAGGGGCGCCGCCGAAGGAGTGCCCGAAAGGGCGCCCGCAGACGGGGTCGCGGAAGTGTGCGTAAGCGTCCCCGTGGCCCCGTCCTTTGCGGTGCGGAGGAACACCCCAGGAGTTTTAGTCGGTATACCGCCCTTTTCAGGGCGGGGAGTCCGACATAACCACTGTGCTCCCCCGAGCCGGTGGTACCCGTAATTGGGGTTTCTCCTGGGTGAAAAAAAAAAAAAAAAAAAAAAAAAAAAAAAAAAAAAGGTTAGGTTAGGTTTCCGTGTGGAGTTTCTGGTCTCCCATCGGACGCGTCCCCGGGTGGCGGATAGGGGAACGCCCCCCAGATATGGGGGGTACCGGCTTCGGCCGGCGCGGACCAAAACCAGGCGTGGAGGGTCATCCGAGTTCCCTGTCAGGTCTCGGATGAGGCACACCACCCACTCTACTCTTAGAATGGTGCTTGGTGTGCGTGAGCAGATCGTAATCCCAACGTATCGGGACCGAGGGTCTTTTTGACCGCGAGGAGATAACCTCTATAAAAAATCCTCAATCCTCGGCGCTGAGGCACGTGGCGTCGGGGTGCTCACAAGAGCGGCTGGGGAGGTCATCAGCCACTAGCGGCCAACCCTGCAGGCTTAGTGCTGGCCCTGGGTTCTAGCCCCTAAAAGAGCACCCGCGTCGTGTTGGGAAAGCGGCGCGTGTATATTCCCTTCTTTCAGATGTAGCCGGAATGCTAAAAAACTATTAAAAAATCATGGAGTCCGTTCAGAAAAAGATATTACCCCAGGAGGGTACCTGCTTGTCAGGAGAATCCCTCCCCGGCGCCACCTCGGCGCCGGGCTGCCCCTCGTGTTCTGGGGGGGGCACCAACGGCTTTTCCTCCTTGAGGCCATCGGCCTCAAGTGAGCTCATCGACACTGCCACGGGTAGTTTTGTCGCTTCTGGCGCCACAAGTGGCGTTGGAAGCGGCAAGGTCGTGGCAGACCACGTGGTGGGGAATTCGTCCAGCGACGACATGGAGCTGGAGTTTTCCAGGCCAACGAGTCGCACTTCCATGCGACACGGTGGCGGGAAGCGGACGCTGTCTGATCGGTCAGCCTCCGCTTCTAGCGTCGAACGGAGTGTCCCAGGGACCTCCAAAAGGGGCAGAGGGCGGCCGCCAGCCTCAGGCCAATATATTAGCCTTGGGAAAACTTCTGGCGAGCAACGAAAGTTGGAAAACGCTCAAAAGCGAGCGGAGGCTGAGCGGGAAATAATAAGAAAGGCAGAGGATGCTGAAAGAGCACGGCAGACCGCACTTGGTCGGGCATCCCAGGCTTTGCTGACTGAAGCTTCGGTTAAGTCTTCTGCCAGGCTCAGGGAGCTGGCGGAAAATGACCTCGGCATTGTCCTCAACGTGGCGGCGAAGTCGGGGAATATGAAGGGAACATTTCAAAAGGCCCTCAAAGATGCCGCAGCCTCCTTGAAGGCAATTGTCGGAGACCTGGCTGAGCGCAGTGCGAACGAGGAGACTCGCCAACTCCAGGCGGAGAACCAAATGCTCCGCCGAGAGATTGAGGAGCTCCGCCGAGAGATGGCAGAAGTCCGTAAGGATTTATACTCCAGGCCAAGCGGTGTTCCTCCATCGGCGACAGCAGACCAAGTCTCAAACCAGGAGGATCTTGTTCGATCTATCGTCGTCCAGGTCGGCGATATGATGAATGCCCGTTTCGCCGCAATAGAAGACCGGCTTCTGCCTGCAAAGTCGGTCCGCCCACCCCTGGGGAAGAACAGCTACGCCTCTGTCACTCAGGCGGCGTCTGGTTCTGGTGCTTCCTCGAGAGCCCGGACTGCCCACCCACCTATGGCCCAGCGGAGTGCATCTCCCGTCATCTCTGGGCCTAGAACCTCTGGTAACCCCCAGGGTTTGCAGAGGCGAGGAGGGGGAACGGCCCAAGAGAACGGAGGCGAGCGGGTGAGAGCGACGCAATCTACACCCTTGCAGGAAGGGGAATGGGTAACCGTAGGCAGGCGTGGACGCCCTATCACCCAGTCGCGCGTTCCCGCCAAGGTCCGACAAGTTCCTGCAGCGGCTCAACCTCCTGTTACCGGAAAGAGGAAGAAAAAGAGGGTGAATCTGCGCACCCCACGTTCTGCAGCGGTAACAATTACCTTGTCGCCTGAGGCTGTAGAGAAGGGCCTTACATACGGGAGTGTTCTCGCGGAGGCCAGGGCCAAGGTGGACTTGGGGCAGATGGACATATCTGGTCTCAAGTTCCGCATGGGAGCTACTGGAGCCCGTGTCCTCGAGCTCCCAGGCTTAGAGAGCGGCCCGAAGGCCGACCGGCTGGCCTCCAAGCTTAAAGAGGTCCTGCCCGAGTGCGTCCGAGTCGCCAGACCGATGAAATGTGCAGAAGTCCGCGTGTCTGGTCTGGACGACTCGGTAAGCGGAATGGACGTGGCAGCTGCTATAGTCCGGCGGGGTGGCTGTCAAGCCGAAAACGTAAGGGTGGGGCAAATGCGCCGCAGTGAATTCGGCGGTGGTACCATCTGGGTGCAGTGCCCCGTGGCCACCGCCAGCCTGCTGGTCGAGGATGGTCGTCTTCTGGTCGGCTGGAGCTCTGCTCGAGTAGTTGCACTTGAGCCAAGGCCAATGAAGTGCTTCCGGTGCTTGGCGATCGGACACACGGGTCTCCGGTGCACCTCCACGACTGACCGCAGCCGTCTGTGCTTCCGCTGCGGCAGTGCCGACCACAGGGCGGCCACATGCTCGGCCAAGCCCCATTGCCCTCTTTGCGCGGATGCGAACCGGCCTGCGGATCACCTTATTGGTGGCCGGGCCTGCAAGCCCCCTCCCAAAGCCGGGAAGGCAACCACGGCACCCACAGCCGCATCGCAACAGAGAAGAGCCGGAGAGGAGGCGATGATGACTGGTTAACGATGGCTTCCACACTTCGTTTTCTCCAGGGCAATCTCAACCACTCCGCTGGTGCGCAGGATCTGTTCCTGCAAACCATGCTGGAGTGGTCGATCGATGCGGCGGTGGTTGCTGAACCGTACTTTGTGCCTGACCGCAATAACTGGGCCGGGGACCTCGATAGCTTGGTCGCGATAGCGGTCGGTAGTGGCCCACAGTCCGCACCTCTTGTCGTTGAGGACAGAGGCTCGGGCTTTGTTATGGCGTCTTGGCGGGGAATAACTCTCGTTGGAGTGTATTTCTCGCCAAACAGGACTTTAGCAGAGTTCGAGGTGTTCCTCGACGAATTGGGGGCGGCCATCGGGAGAGCGGCACCCAGCCGGGCTCTTATTCTTGGAGATTTCAATGCTAAGAGCGCGGCTTGGGGCTCCCCGAGGACGGATGTGCGGGGTGATGCGGTCGGCGAATGGACGGTGACGTCTGGCGTTGTGCTCCTTAACAGGGGCACAGTCAACACGTGCGTAAGGCAGCAGGGGGGGTCTATAGTGGACTTATCGTTTGCTACCCCTGCCCTTGCGCCGTGTGTTCGCGGCTGGCACGTTGTGGAGGACGTGGAGACATTGTCCGATCATCGCTACGTCCGATTTGAAGTTTCTTCGTCGGACGTGGAGGTGGTCGGGCGGCCTTCCGAAAGCCCCTTTCCCCGTTGGTCCCTGGCTAAGCTGGACAAAGACCTGCTAGCTGAAGCCTCCATCGTTCAGGCTTGGGTCGCGCAGTCGGTCGAACCTGCGGAGGAGGTCGACGCAGAGGCTCTACGGCTCCGGGATATGTTAGCGGCAGTGTGCGACGCAGCAATGCCTCGTGCCAAGCGTCGCAACCCAAAGCGGGAGGTGTATTGGTGGTCGTCCGAAATTTCCGAACTCCGTTTGGAGTGCACGGCGGCGCGCCGCCGATACACCCACTATCGCAGGCGCCGGGTTCGGGACGAGGTGCAGACGGAACAGCTTCACAGCACATACCTGGAGGCCAAAAAGGCACTGCAGCTCACTATAAGCCGAGCCAAGGCCTCCGGGAGAGAGTCCGTCTTGCAGACCCTCAACTCGAACCCGTGGGGACGCCCATATCGCGCGGCGCGAGGCAAGCTGCGGAACCAAGGACCTCCGCTCACAGAGACCCTTCAACCGCGGCTGCTGGAGAGCGTCGTCGTTGGCCTATTTCCGGATGCCGTGGAGCATACCCCTCCAGCTATGGCGGGGCTGAGCGTGAGCGATGGAGATTCAGTGGTGACGGAGATTCCGCCCGTCACGGAGGCTGAAGTGGCGGTAGCCTTGCTTAAACTGCGAGGGAAGAAAACAGCTCCCGGTCCTGATGGGATTCCCGGACGCGTCCTTCTGACGGCCATCGAGATGCTGAACGAGCAGTGCAGGGGACTTCTCGATGGTTGTTTGACGTCGGGACGATTTCCGAGCGTATGGAAAACCGGGAGACTGGTTCTCCTGCAGAAGGAAAACAGACGGGCGGATTCTCCATCTGCATATCGTCCTATCGTCCTCCTGGACGAGGCAGGCAAAATGTTCGAGCGTGTCCTAGCTACCCGCGTCGGTCGACACCTACGGGAGGTCGGACCGGACTTGGCCGAATGCCAATATGGGTTCCGCTGGGGGCGCTCGACCATTGATGCCATCCAGCGCGTCAGGGCCTTGTCGGACGAGGCGACCAATTCGGGCGGTGTGATGTTGGCTGTGTCCCTGGACATAGCCAACGCCTTTAACTCTCTGCCCTTCGGATGCATACGGGAGGCGCTCCGATTCCACGCAGTGCCCGATTACCTGCGGCGCGTGATCGGAGACTATCTGAGGGGCAGGGAGGTGGTGTACCAGGGGCGAGACGGTAGCATCCACCGCCGAGTGATGAGATGCGGTGTTCCACAAGGATCGGTCTTAGGACCACTCTTGTGGAACATCGGATATGACTGGGTGCTACGAGGCACACTGTTGCGCGGATTGCATCTGGTATGCTACGCCGATGACACCCTCGTAACGGCGCGTGGGAGGAACTTTGAGGACGCAGCCAGACTGGCCTCAATGGGAGCCACTCATGTGGTCGGTCGAATTGAGCTGCTTGGTCTCAGGGTGGCCTTGAACAAGACTGAAGCAATTTGCTTCACCGGTCGTCGTAGGGCGCCCCCTTCGGGATCCGGTGTGAGGGTGGGCGATGTCCACGTCGGGATCAAGTCTACGATGAAATATCTGGGCTTGGTCCTCGACAGCCGGTGGAATTTCAGGGAGCATTTTAGACGTCTGGCGCCAAAATTAATTGGCACAGCGTCTGCACTAGGTAGGCTTCTGCCAAACACCGGTGGACCTGACACCACCTGTCGGCGCCTTTACACCGGCGTCGTTAGGTCAATGGCGCTCTACGGTGCACCCGTCTGGGCGGACGCTCTGACCGCCCACAATATCACCCAGTTGCACCGTCCGCAGCGGGTGATGGCGATCAGAGCGATACGTGGATACCGAACGGTGTCGCACGAGGCGGCGTGCGTGTTGGCGGGCTCGGTACCCTGGGACCTTGACGCTCAATTACTGGCGGCCGTTTATTGCCGACGTACGGAGGCACGTCAACAGGGTGTCTTCCCTACACCAGAGGAGGAGGAGCAATGGAGGAGGGAGGCACGTCGCCATCTCCTGCGCCAATGGCAAAGGCGACTCCAGGAGCCCAGAGCGGGCTTGCGAACCGTGGAGGCGGTTCGCCCTCTTCTGAAGAAGTGGGTGGACCGTCGACACGGATCGCTTACCTTCCGGCTGGTGCAGATTCTCTCAGGACACGGCTGTTTTGGGAGGTATCTGTGCCACATAGCCGGAAGAGAGACGACTGCGGCGTGTCACCATTGCAATAGCGATGAAGACACGTCGCAGCATACTCTGGAGGTCTGCCCGGCATGGGCGCGGGAGAGGGCAATGCTCCAACAGACGGTGGGCCACGATATTTCTCTGCCGGCCCTTATAGGAGAAATGCTGAGGGGAGACACCCCTTGGCAGTCGGTAGTTTCCTTCTGCGAGAGTGTTATCTCGCAGAAGGAGGCGGCGGAGCGGCTGAGAGAAGACGACCCATCGTCTCAGCCAATCCGTCGCAGGCGGACGGGACGGAGAAGGAGGGCGTACGCCCACCTTCTTCCGCCCCCGTGAGGAATGACAGATTGGGGAATCTGGCCTCACAAAGCGGAGCGGAGTGCTAGTTGTGTTCCTAGCATTCCGCTCAGACCTGGCGGATAATGGGCGCAGGAGGGGTCCACCAGGACTGACGCTGGCGGGGCTGCGGAAGAATGCGAGAGCGTTCCCGCTACCCCGCTGCAAGGCGTGAGAAGGAACACCATGGGGTTTTAGCCGGTAAGAGTCCGGCATAACCCTGTCGCCAACCCCAGCGACAGGGTATCCATGAGGATTTCCCCATGAAAAAAAAAAAAAAAAAAAAAAAAAAAGGTTAGGTTAGGTTAGGTTAGGTTTTTTTTTTTTTTTTTTTTGGTAACGCGGGGGAATGCATTTACGCACTTCACCACTCTGCTGTCAGGGGACAACAGAGCGGCTTCGTGTGGGACTCCCAGCCCGAGGGCTGGACTACCCACTAAACCCCCGCGGTGATCCTCCTCTCCTCTACCGGGTCGCGGGGTAGGCCAAAGGTTAAATCACCGCGACCCGGCAAGAGGTCGCCCCTCCGCGTGAGGGGCTCGACTGGTGGGGGAGCCAGAGTGGCTCCCCAGCGGCGCCCCCTGCCCCATCGCAACGCCTCATACGATGGGGCAAGGAAACGCCGCGTCTCCTCGGGGGGGCCCTATAGGCCCCCATACGCTCCAACGCGCCGCCCTCCCCCGACCCATTGCTCATACAATAGGACAAGAGGAGGGCGGCGCATCGCTGCGAGGCCCGTCGCGTCGCTCACCAGCGCTTCTCTGATGAAGCAGAGAAGGTGGAGAGCGAGCGCGCGGGCCCTCTCTGTGCTGGAAGGCACCCCCGGATCACGCAGGGGCGCCCTCCGGCCCGCCGTGTTAGAGGCTGAGGGTCCCCTGACCCTCCGCCCACGGCACTGGTCCGACTGGTACGAGGCGCTCGGACGCCCCCCCCAGCCGGACCTCCTCCTCTTGGTCGCTTGGGTCCCACTCCACAATGTGAAGCAGGGCCCAAGCGACTAAACGGTCGCAGGGGATAGGGAGAGAGGCGCACCGCAATACCAGCACTCCTCTTCCCCTGCGACCCCACCGCGTCCGCCATCAACCGGTGGCGGCCCCGGTAAGGCCGCGGCAGGCAGGGAGAGCGGCGCACCGTAATACCGGCACTCCTCTCCCGCCGCGGCCTCCTCCTTACGGCTGCGATGCCGCCCATACGGCATCGCAGCCCGCCTCAGTGGCGGTGCTGCCCATACAGCACCGCCACCTACTGACCGCTCGACTCGCAAGCGAGGAGCGGTCCCTCCGCGGTTGCTCTTGGTTTCACCGTGGCGGTCCTGAACCACGGCTACTTAGCCCCCTCGCCACGACAAGGCGGCAACCGTCGAGGGGGAGGTTAGGTTAGGTTAGGTTAGGTTAGGTTAGGTTAGGTTTTTTTTTTTTTTTTGGTAACGCGGGGGAATGCATTTACGCACTTCACCACTCTGCTGTCAGGGGACAACAGAGCGGCTTCGTGTGGGACTCCCAGCCCGAGGGCTGGACTACCCACTAAACCCCCGCGGTGATCCTCCTCTCCTCTACCGGGTCGCGGGGTAGGCCAAAGGTTAAATCACCGCGACCCGGCAAGAGGTCGCCCCACTGGAGGGGCTCGACTGGTGGGGGAGCCAGAGTGGCTCCCCAGCGGCGCCCCCTGCCCCATCGCAACGACGGGGCAAGGAAACGCCGCGTCTCCTCGGGGGGGCCATGTAGGCCCCCATACGCTCCAATGCGCCGCCCCCCCCCATCCCATTGCTAAAACAATGGGACTAGAGGGGGCGGCGCATCGCTGCGAGGCCCGTCGCGTCGCTCACCAGCGCTTCTCTGAGAACAGAGAAGGTGGAGAGCGAGCGCGCGGGCCCTCTCTGTGCTGGAAGGCACCCCCGGATCACGCAGGGGCGCCTTCCGGCCCGCCGTGTTAGAGGCGGAGAGTCCCCTGACCCTCCGCCCACGGCCCTGGTCCGACTGGTGCGAGGCGCACAAGGCGCCCCCCCCAGCCGGACCTCCTCCTCTTGGTCGCCCGGGTCCCGCTCCACAGTGTGAAACAGGGCCCAGGCGACTAAACGAGGGGGAGGTTAGGTTAGGTTAGGTTAGGTTAGGTTAGGTTAGGTTAGGTTTTTTTTTTTTTTTTTTTTTTTTTTTTGGTAACGCGGGGGAATGCATTTACGCACTTCACCACTCTGCTGTCAGGGGACAACAGAGCGGCTTCGTGTGGGACTCCCAGCGACACGGAGCTGGCATAACCTCCGTGACGACTGGACTACCCACTAAACCCCCGCGGTGATCCTCCTCTCCTCTACCGGGTCGCGGGGTAGGCCATAGGCTAAATCACCGCGACCCGGCAAGAGGTCGCCCCGTGAGGGGCTCGACTGGTGGGGGAGCCAGAGTGGCTCCCCAGCGGCGCCCCCTGCCCCATCGCAACGCCTCATACGATGGGGCAAGGAAACGCCGCGTCTCCTCAGGGGGGCCCTATAGGCCCCCATACGCTCCAACGCGCCGCCCTCCCCCGACCCATTGCCCATACAATAGGACAAGAGGAGGGCGGCGCATCGCTGCGAGGCCCGTCGCGTCGCTCACCAGCGCTTCTCTGATGAAGCAGAGAAGGTGGAGAGCGAGCGCGCGGGCCCTCTCTGTGCTGGAAGGCACCCCCGGATCACGCAGGGGCGCCTTCCGGCCCGCCGTGTTAGAGGCGGAGGGTCCCCTGACCCTCCGCCCACGGCCCTCTGGTCCGACTGGTACGAGGCGCACGAGGCGCCCCCCCCAGCCGGACCTCCTACTCTTGGTCGCCTGGGTCCCGCTCCACGGTGTGAAGCAGGGCCCAAGCGACGCCACCTCCGACCGCTCCAAGGAGCGGTCCCTCCGTGGTTGCTCTTGGTTTCACCGTGGGTGGCTGTCCAACACCCACGGCTACTTAGCCCCCTCGCCACGACAAGGCGGCAACCGTCGAGGGGGTAGGTTAGGTTAGGTTAGGTTAGGTTAGGTTAGGTTAGGTTAGGTTAGGTTGAGTCTGCGTCGGTACGCCATTGCGAGTAGATGTGTGCGCTGTTCGCTACTTTGCAAATAAGTACCCGCAGCAATTGCTTTTGTTTATTTATTAGTAAATAAAAGTGTGAAGTGCCTGCATACGTGTGCATCTGTGTTTGGCGTGTGCGTGCGTAGTGCACGTTATAAGATACGATGGATGCGGCCGCGGCGCCTGGCGCCGATCTGTCGGCTGCCGGCGCCGCTATGGCGGGAGACGGCGAGGCGTCTGGCGGCGGCGCTCGAACTACCCACGAGGGAAAAAAACCAACTCGCGGTAAGTTGTGGGTGGTGGCAGCGAGGAAGCGAGGCCGCTCCACTGAGTCGGATGGGTCGTGGGACTCTGAGCCAGATGGCGAGGAGGAGACGGCTTTGCTCCCAAAGGTGTCCCGCGTAGGGACGCGCGGCGGTGTCGCCGCAAGGGCCCGTGGCAGAACGGCGAAGCGCGGCGGCGCCCGTAGAACGGCTGGTGAGGCGAAGGAGGCCGCCCGCGAAGAGCAGAAGCTCTGCGCGCAGGCAGAGGTGGCGAGCCTTACGGCTCAGTACTATCGTCGGTCGACATCGCCGCGTGCCTCGACGTCAGCGGCGTTCGCGGGGGGCGTCGTACCGGTGGGGGAACTTGTGGCTCAGATAAACTCGGCTATTCTTTACATAGCTGAAGTGGGCCGCAAGTCCAAAAATATAAAGGGCGAGCTGCTTGGTGGCCTGAAGAAGGCTACGGCGGCGATCGGGGACGCTGTTGCGGAACTGAGTGTCCGCACGGCTACCGCCGAGACCCGCCGTGTCTCCGAGGAGAACGCCCGCCTCCGCGCTAGGGTCGACGAGCTGGAGAAGGCGAGCCGTGCCCCTGTTGTGGCACCCGTGCATGCTGCCGCCGCCACTGTTCGCGCTTTGCCTGCTGCTGCTGCCGCTGTTCGTGCCTCGCCGGCTGCCGCCGCGGCGCGTGTGCCGCCGGCGGCTGACTCCGGGCGTGTACGGCTGCCGGCCGTTGCCGGATCGGCGCGAGCACCGGCGACTGCTGCGGCACGTGTGACCCACGGGTCGCCGGCCGCGACGGCGCGTGGGCCGCCGGCCGCCACGGCGCGTGGGCCGCCGGCCGTCGCGGTGCGTGTGCCGCCGGCGGTCGCGATGCGTGGGCCGCCGGCCGCTATGGTGCGTGGGCCGCCGGCCGCTACGGTGCGTGGGCCGCCGGCCGTCACGGTGCGTGTGCCGCCGGCCGTAACGGTGCGTGGGCCGCCGGTCGTCTCTGTGCGAGGTCCGCCGGCGGCCGCGGTACGCGGGCCGCCGCTCGCCGCCGTGCGCGGGTCAACGCCCGCCGCGGTGCGCGGGTCGCCAGCCGCCGTGGTGCGTGCCGCGCCGGCCCCCGGCGCCGGCGTGCGCGCTACGGTGTCGGCGGCTGCTGCTCGGGTGGCGGCGGCACGTGTTGCTACACGCGGCACATATGCGGGTGCGGTGGCTGGCGGACGTGTTAGCTGCTCGCCCGCTTCTGCCAGCGGGCGTGCGGTAGGCGCGCACGGCGACTTGCCCGCGACGGCGACGAGTGTGAGGGAGGACGCGGCGACCGCCCGCTCGCCACCCGCCGCTTGTGTGGATGATGAGACGAACGACGTCGACGTCGAGGTGATCGACGACACGCCGACTGCTGCCTCGCCCGCGGACTGGGTGGTGCACGAGACACCCGCCCGCCGTCGCCGGCGTCGTAGGACGATGGCGGCGCGTCGGGTACCCGACGGCGAGCTGTCGGGGCCCGCCTCTGCGTCCGTCCCGCTCGCGGGACCGGTGACGGCGGTGGCTCGTGGGACCGCGGGGACGCCACCCACGCCGGGCCAGCTGGCCGCGCGCAAGCTGCGTCTGCCGCGTTCTGCTGCAGTTGTTATTACGCTGCAGCCGGAGGCGATGGAAGCGGGCATGACGTATGCGCAGGTGATTTCGGAAGCGAGGTCAAAAATTGACATCGCTTCGCTTGAAATCACCTCGCTGCGGTTCAAGCGATCGGTCACCGGGGCGCGGGTGCTGGAGGTGGCGGGGGCGGGTGCCGCGAGTGCTACCAAGGCGGACGCGCTGGCCCGAAAACTGGAGGAGGTTCTCGGCTCGCAGACTGCGAGAGTTTCGAGGCCGATCAAGTCCGCAGAACTGCGGGTGTTCGGCCTCGACGATTCCGTCACAGCGGACGAGGTGACCGCTGCGGTGGCTCGCTCGGGTGAATGTGAACGGGGGGCGGTAAAGTGCGGTGAGGTGCGCCCTGGCGCGACCGGCGCTTGCGCAGCTTGGGTGCGCTGCCCCGTGTCTGCGGCGAAGAAGGTCCTCGCGGCGGGCCGCCTCTCAGTCGGATGGGGCATGGCCCGAGTAGAGCTGCTGACGGCGCGCCCACTGCGCTGCTACAGGTGCTTGGAGCCTGGCCACACGCGTGCGCTATGCCCGTCGACGGAGGACCGCAGTGATCTGTGTTATCGCTGCGGTGAGCCCGGCCACAAGGCCGGCGCCTGCCACGCCACGCCGCGCTGCACCCTGTGCGCGGCGGCGGGTAGGCCTTCTGAGCACACGTGCGGCAGCAAAGCCTGCCCTGCACCGAGGAGAGCGCCGGCGGTGAGTCTGGGCCCACAGGCCCCTCCCCAGCCACAGCGCCAGCCGACCCCCGGTGCAGGGGCGGCTACTGCGGAGGCTGACATGGACACTGCCGCGTAAATGGCCACGTGCAGATTCCTGCAGGCCAATCTGAACCATTGCGCGAGAGCACAGGACTTGCTGATCCAGAGCCTTGCGCAGTGGCAGATACACGTGGCGGTTGTCGCTGAGCCTTACCGGGTTCCGGCGCACGCCGGCTGGGCGGGTGACGACGACGGCACTGTCGCATTGGTCGTGAGGACGGGCGCTGGGGCACCACCGTTGGAGCGGCTGTCGAAGGGGCGCGGGTGGGTCGCGGGGGAGGTTGATGGCACGATGATCGTCGCCGTGTACTTCTCTCCGAACGGCTCACTTGCGCAGTTCGAGCGATACCTCCGCCAGCTCGAAGTGTTGGTGGCCGGGCGCCGTCCTCGCCACGTACTCGTCGCTGGGGACCTCAACGCCAAGTCACCGATGTGGGAGTCCACGGTGACAAACGCGCGAGGCAGGGAGGCGGAGGACTGGGCCGTTGCGGGAGGATACACGGCACTGAACAGGGGAGGGGTGCACACTTGTGTACGACACGAGGGAGGATCGGTCGTGGACGTCACGTTTGCGACACACTCCCTTGCGCGCCGCGTCACGGGTTGGGAAGTCTTGGAGGAGGTAGAAACTCTGTCGGACCACCGATACATTCGGTTCGATGTGACGGCCCTCTCTACGGCTCCGACCGACCTGTGGCACCCTCTGCCGGGAGAGCCCCCGCGCTGGGCTGTCAAACAGCTGGACAGGGAGCTGCTGCACGAGGCTGCCGAGGTTGAGGCCTGGGTCAAGGGCTCCGCCGCCAGCCCCGAGGATATAGACGTTTCGGCCGAGGTTGAGTGGCTTCGTGGGGCGCTAACGCGAGCCTGTGACGTCGCGATGCCCCGTCTTCGGCCTGGTGCCCCCTTTCGCCGCGTGCACTGGTGGTCATCGGAGATCGCGGAACTGCGGCTCGCCTGCGTGCGCGCTAGGCGTGCACACGCCCGCAGCCGCCGGCGGCGACTCCGCGATCCCGAGGAGGAGGACCGCCTGCTTGCGGCATACAGGGAGAGCAAGACTGCTCTGTCGACAGCCATTGCGGCGGCAAAGGACGCCGGATTTGCAGAAATGCTGGCCTCCCTTGACGCAGACCCGTGGGGCCGTCCGTACCGAATGGTGCGAGACAAGCTCCGCCCGTTTGCGCCGCCGCTCACCCGGAGCATGAGGCCGGAGACGGTGGACACTGTGGTCGCCGGCCTATTTCCACCCGCGAATGGACTTTCGCCTCCCCCGATGGGACTACCGGATGGGACGGCCGAAACCGAAGCGCCGGAAGTGACGGCGGCAGAGCTCGGTGCCGCTATGCAGCGCCTTCGCGGCCGCAGAAAGGCCCCGGGCTTGGACGGGATCCCGGGGCGCGCGTTGATCATCGCCCTGGACCCTCTGGAGGAGAGGTTCAGGGCCTTGCTCACCGCGTGCCTCGTGCGGGGCCAGTTTCCCCAGCCGTGGAAGGTGGGTAAACTTGTCCTGCTGAGGAAGGAGGGCCGACCGGCGGACTTGCCATCAGGCTACCGCCCGCTCGTTCTCTTGGATGAGGTGGGGAAGCTGTTCGAGCGCATCCTGGTGGCCCGACTCGTGCGGCACATGGAGACGGTGGGGCCGGACCTTTCCGAGGCCCAATTTGGATTCCGGCACTTCCGGTCCACCGTCGACGCGATCCGCAGAGTGAAGGGGATGGCGGAGGAGGCGCTGGCGGGACGCGATATGTTACTCGCTGTTTCGCTCGACATAGCGAACGCGTTTAACACCCTCCCCTGGGCCTGCATTGAGGAGGCGCTCCGGTACCACGGCTTCCCGGAGCACATGCGCCGCATCATCGGAGCTTACCTCTCCGAGAGGGAGATCCGGTATCCGGCGCGGGACGAGTGGGCGGCGAAACCCATGTCACGCGGCGTTCCGCAGGGCTCGGCCCTTGGCCCTACGCTGTGGAACATCGGCTTCGACTGGGTGCTGCGGGGTGCGCTACCGGAGGGGGCCGGCGTGACCTGCTATGCGGATGATACGCTGGTCACCTCCCGCGGCGCTAACTTTAGCGAAGCGGCCGCGCTCGCTACCGCGAGTGTAGAGGAGGTGCTTCAGCGCATCCGAGGACTGGGGCTGGAGGTGGCGCTCCACAAATGCGAGGCCCTGTGCATTCATAGGCCGCGGAGGGGGCCGCCGAATGGGGCTCGAGTGACGGTGGATGGGGTGGGGATCGATGTCGGGTCGGCCATGCGCTACCTCGGCATCGTTCTGGACTCGCGTCTGACGTTTTGCGAGCACTTCCGACGGCTCGCGCCGCGACTCATGGCCGCGTGCAGTGCCCTCGGCCGCCTGCTGCCGAACGTCGGTGGGCCGAATGCGGCTTGCCGGCGGCTTTACGCGCTGGTGGTGCGGTCGATGGCGCTGTACGGAGCACCCGTGTGGGAGGACTCCCTGGGGCGGGCGAACAGGGCCCTGCTGCACCGTCCGCAGAGGGCTATTTGCCTGCGAATGGTGCACGGCTACCGCACCGTCTCTTACGAGGCGGCGTGTGTGCTGGCCGCTTGCCTGCCCTGGGAGATGGATGCACGTGTGCTCACGCTGGTGTACGACCGCGTCGCCGAGTGCCGGGCCGCGGGGGAGCCCCCGTCGAGGGAGGAGATGCTGCGTTGGCGCATGCGAGCTCGCAGACGTCTGCTCATCAGATGGCTGCGCGCACTCGAGGAGCCTACGGCGGGCCACGACACTATCGCCGCGGTGAGGCCGGTTCTCGAGCGTTGGCTGACGAGGAGGCACGGAGTCCTCTCCTTCCACCTTACGCAGCTCCTCTCGGGGCACGGTTGCTTCGGGAGATATCTGTGGAGGGTGGCGGGAGCGGAACCCACACCCGAGTGCCACCACTGCGGTCACGACGAGGACACGGCACATCACACGTTGGTGGAGTGCCCGGCGTGGGCGGACGAGAGGGCGGCGCTGACTGTCGTGATAGGGGTGGACCTGTCGCTGCCGGCCGTCGTGCGCTCGATGGTCGACAGCGAGGTAGCTTGGCGGGCCGTCCAGGCCTTCGCTGAGGCAGTCATGACTGCTAAAGAGGAGGCTGAGAGGCAGCGCGAGCGTGACCCCGAGGCACGGCGCGGAAGGCGGGAGCGCAGAAGGCGCAGAGCGGGTGTCGGT
Organism: Yponomeuta sedellus; assembly: GCA_934045075.1. Classification (NCBI taxonomy): domain Eukaryota; kingdom Metazoa; phylum Arthropoda; class Insecta; order Lepidoptera; family Yponomeutidae; genus Yponomeuta; species Yponomeuta sedellus. The sequence goes on from OW203738.1 coordinate 22,127,651, forward strand.
CAGAGGGTGCAAGACCCGGGGTAGGTCTTGCGCCTGAATGACGAAGTGTCGGTCGGCGCCGTGTCTAGTGTCCCTGACACGGCGGTCGGCAAGATAGAGGGATGAAAGTGATTTCATGAATGAGGATTAATTTATGGGGCGGCGGGCACCAGCCGCGCCGCCCGCGCACGCGAGGAGTGCGTGAGTAAATGTGATGGATGAACGGTGCAGAGGTCGTGCTGAATCTGGAGTTGTGATCTGGGTAGCATGACCGGCACATAAGACGAGGAGAGGGATGGCGCTCAGGTCGTGCCTGCTGGCTGGCGCGGAGCGCTCGTCACTGACCTGCGACCCGCGTCTAGTACGGTACGATCAGCGACAGAAGAAGAATGAATGGCTCGTTATACATGCCGGACCGCGGGCCGGGCGTTACCACGCGCTTGCCCCGCGATCCGAATGGTGTGCCGAGCAGATATACCAGGTGATGGATGAGTGGTGCTCGGATCGTGCTAGATCGACGTGGAGCGGGCGCCACCACACGTGCGACCCACGATCGTAACTGGTGCGACCGTCACATAAGACGAGGAGAGGGATGGCGCTCAGATCGTGCCTTCCGGCTGGCGCGGAGCGCTCGTCACTGACCTGCGACCCGCGTCTAGTACGGTACGATCAGTGACAGAAGATGAATGAATGGCTCGTTATACATGCCAGACCGCGGGCCGGGCGTCACCACGCGCTTGCCCCGCGATCGGAATGGTGTGCCGAGCAGAAATACAAGGTGATGGAAGAGTGGTGCTAGGTACGTGCTAGATCGACGTGGAGCGGGCGCCACCACACGTGCGACCCACGATCGTAACTGGTGCGACCAGCACAACAAACAAGATATGATGGATGCTATGATGAAGAGAATGGGGGTAGCGGAGCGCCTATGGCTCCTCCACCGCTACCCTATGCGGAAACGCAAAAGGTGGGGACGGGGTCGCCAGCCGAGTTGCGGAGGTGTCTTTGCGAATCACGTAGCTCGGTGTGAATGGCGAGAGACGGAACACCGGAGGGGTTTTAGTGGGTGCAAGCCCCACATAACCCGGCGTTTTCCCCGAGACGCCGGGTATCTGTCAGAGATTTCCCCTCCGAAAAAAAAAAAAAAAAAAAAAAAAAAAAAAAAAAAAGGTTAGGTTAGGTTAGGTTAGGTTTTTTTTTTTTTTTTTTTTTTTTTTTAACGCGGGGGAATGCATTTACGCACTTCACCACTCTGCTGTCAGGGGACAACAGAGCGGCTTCGTGTGGGACTCCCAGCCCGAGGGCTGGACTACCCACTAAACCCCCGCGGTGATCCTCCTCTCCTCTACCGGGTCGCGGGGTAGGCCAAAGGTTAAATCACCGCGACCCGGCAAGAGGTCGCCCCTCCACGTGAGGGGCTCGACTGGTGGGGGAGCCAGAGTGGCTCCCCAGCGGCGCCCCCTGCCCCATCGCTACGACGGGGCAAGGAAACGCCGCGTCTCCTCGGGGGGGCCATAAAGGCCCCCATACGCTCCAATGCGCCGCCCCCCCACATCACATTGCTAAAACAATGGGACTAGAGGGGGCGGCGCATCGCTGCGAGGCCCGTCGCGTCGCTCACCAGCGCTTCTCTGAGGACAGAGAAGGCGGAGAGCGAGCGCGCGGGCCCTCTCTGTGCTGGAAGGCACCCCCGGATCACGCAGGGGCGCCTTCCGGCCCGCCGTGTTAGAGGCGGAGAGTCCCCTGACCCTCCGCCCACGGCCCTGGTCCGACTGGTACGAGGCGCACAAGGCGCCCCCCCCAGCCGGACCTCCTCCTCTTGGTCGCCCGGGTCCCGCTCCACAGTGTGAAACAGGGCCCAGGCGACTAAACGGTCGCAGGGGATAGGGAGAGAGGCGCACCGCAATACCAGCACTCCTCTTCCCCTGCGACCCCACCGCGTCCGCCATCAACCGGTGGCGGCCCCGGTAAGGCCGCGGCAGGCAGGGAGAGCGGCGCACCGTAATACCGGCACTCCTCTCCCGCCGCGGCCTCCTCCCTTCGGCTGCGATGTCGCCCATACGGCATCGCAGCCCGCCTCAGTGGCGGTGCTGCCCATACAGCACCGCCACCTACTGACCGCTCGACTCGCAAGCGAGGAGCGGTCCCTCCTGGGTTGCTCTTGGTTTCACCGTGGGTGTGTTCCCGCCCGTAGGCCCCCACGGCTACTTAGCCCCCTCGCCACGACAAGGCGGCAACCGTCGAGGGGGAGGTTAGGTTAGGTTAGGTTAGGTTAGGTTAGGTTAGGTTAGGTTAGGTTAGGTTAGGTTAGGTTAGGTTAGGTTAGGTTAGGTTAGGTTAGGTTAGGTTAGGTTAGGTTAGGTTAGGTTAGGTTAGGTTAGGTTAGGTTAGGTTAGGTTGGGGTGCGATGCCAGATTACCTTCCCGTGTGCCCTTCCGCTTCCGTTCCTGCTGATTCATCTTGAACCAGTAGGAAGGGTAAGTGGCAAGGGCCGGTGCACCCTGGGCGCTGGTCAGTAACTTCTCTTTATGGGATCTTGCTGGCCAGCGGCGAAAAATCTGGAATCCGGTGGCGTCGCCTGGTCCCTGCTTCACACTGTGGAGTGGGGCCCAGGTGACTAAGAGGAGGAGGTCCGGCTGGGGGGGGCGCTTTCGGGCGCCTCGTACCAGTCGGACCGGAGGTACCGCTCTTCGGAGTGGTACGTGGTGTCGTCGCCTGGTCCCTGCTTCACACTGTGGAGTGGGGCCCAGGCGACCAAGAGGAGGAGGTCCGGCTGGGGGGGGCGCTTTCGGGCGCCTCGTACCAGTCGGACCGGAGGTACCGCTCTTCGGAGTGGTACGTGGTGTCGTCGCCTGGTCCCTGCTTCACACTGTGGAGTGGGGCCCAGGCGACCAAGAGAAGGAAGTCCGGCTGGGGGGGGCGCTTTCGGGTGCCTCGTACCAGTCGGACCGGATGGCCGGGGCGGAGGGTATCCCGCTCCTCCGCCTCTGACACGGAGAGGGCCCACGCGGTCGCTCTCCACCTTCTCTGCCTCGGCAGAGAAGCGCTGGTGAGCGACGTGATGGGCCTCGCATCGATGCGCCGCCCTCTTCTTGTCCCATTGCAGGGGCAGTGGGGCGGGGGGGGAGGGCGGCGCATTGGTGCGTATGGTGGACTGCGGGGGTGGAGCGGAGGGAGGAGGAGCCTCCAGCCGCTCCACTCCGGCGCAGATGTGAGGGCGGGAGAGGGCTGGTAGTTTCTGCTGGACCTCTTCCGCCCTTAAGTTCGTTTGCACGTGCCACTTCTGGCGCGTGCATTCATCCAGATGTCAAGGGGATTGCCTTATCTTCCGAGGCAGTCCCCTATTGGTGCCAGCCCAGCTCGCAAGCTGGGCAGCCCGGGGGTGGACTGGTGAATTATATAGGTCCCAGGCCACCCCCAAGCAAGGGCATGAATGGAAGACGGGGAGTTTTAGTGGGTATTCCCAGCGCCCTAGTGGTGCTGGGCGAGTCCCACACGCGCCCGCCGCTTGCTAGCGGCGGGTAGTCCGTAAATGGATTTCTCCTCGATAAAAAAAAAAAAAAAAAAAAAAAAGGTTAGGTTAGGTTAGGTTAGGTTAGGTTAGGTTAGGTTAGGTTAGGTTAGGTTAGGTTAGGTTAGGTTAGGTTAGGTTAGGTTAGGTTAGGTTAGGTTAGGTTAGGTTAGGTTAGGTTAGGTTAGGTTAGGTTAGGTTAGGTTAGGTTAGGTTAGGTTAGGTTAGGTTAGGTTAGGTTAGGTTAGGTTAGGTTAGGTTAGGTTAGGTTAGGTTAGGTTAGGTTAGGTTAGGTTAGGTTAGGTTAGGTTAGGTTAGGTTAGGTTAGGTTAGGTTAGGTTAGGTTAGGTTAGGTTTGGAGCGGGGAAACCTGTGCTTCCGCTGCAGCAAGCCGGGTCACAAAGGGGCGGACTGCAGAGACGAGGCATTCTGCGCAGTCTGCCACCACGCCGGGCTGCCGGCGGGGCACAGGATGGGCGGCTTGAGTTGCAAGCCACCCAAAACTAGGGGCGTGGAATCCCCAAATCGCAGGGCTCCACCGGAAGCCTCCGCAGCCGCCGGACCCCCAATGAATGGGGCGAGTGAGGGACAGCCCATGGACCAGTGATGCCTGCACACCCACAGCTCACTGGTACCCGTGAGGTGCTGCAGGGAAACCTGAACCACTCCGCCCGTGCTCAGGATCTCCTGATGCAGAACATGGCGGAGTGGGGCATTGCCCTGGCGGCTGTGGCGGAGCCGTACGCTGTCCCTCAGCGCCCCAACTGGGTGGGTTCCACCGACGGCCAGGTGGCTCTGGTGGTCCCGACCATGGGGGCGGCCCTCTCAGGCATCGAGAGGGGGGCGGGCTATGCGGCTGTAAAGTGGGGAGATACACTCGTGGTGGGGGTGTATTTCTCCCCCAACCGGCCGTTGGACGCCTTCCAGCAGTTCTTGGGGAGGCTTGAGAGGGTCATCGGGAGAGCCGGTGGGGCGCCCGTCCTAGTTCTTGGCGATTTTAACGCCAGGAGCCGGGCATGGGGGAGCCCTAACACGGACCTCAGGGGGGCCGAAGTAATGGACTGGGCGACCGCGGCGGGCCTCGTCGTCCTCAACCAGGGCGGCGCGCAGACATGCGTACGCCGGCAGGGGGGGTCGATCATCGACCTCTCTTTCGCGACCCCTGCCCTGGCTGCGCGCGTTGCCGGGTGGAGGGTGATGGACGACGAGGAGACCCTCTCGGATCATTTGTACATCCGTATGAGGGTCTCCTCGCTGCGAGTTGCCGTGCCATCGGCCTCCCACGGCCAGGGAGCTGGAAGGGGCTTCCCCAGATGGGCGGTCACCCGGCTCGACCGCGAGATGGCGAAGGAGGCTGCCATAATAGAGGCGTGGGGCGACCCCCCGACCGCCCTGAGGGGGGTCGATGAAAAGGCAGCCCACCTTAGGACTTCCCTCACGGCGGTGTGCGACGCGGCCATGCCTCGGGCAAAACCGTTCCGAGGGCGGCGACGGGTGTACTGGTGGTGCCCCGAAATTGCCGCCCTCCGCGAGGAGTGCAATGGGGCCCGACGGGCATACACCCGATGCCGCAGGAGGAGGCACACCGCCGGGGAGGAGGACCTCCTCCACTCTGCGTGGGCCTTAAAAAAGGCGGCGCTCCGGGCAGCCATTGGCAAGGCCAGGGATGAGGGCTGGGAGGAGTCCCTGGCTACCCTCAACAGGGACCCGTGGGGGCGCCCCTACAAGATGGTTCGCAATAAGATGAGGGGTGCCCCCCCCATGGATTCCATGGAGCCGGAACTCCTCCGCGGTGTGGTCGAGGGCCTTTTTCCGGCGGCCCACAGCTTCACCCCGCCCAGAATGGCGCCCCCGTCAGCGGTCCCGGAGCGGCCACTCGTCGTCCCCCCCGTCACGGACGACGAGCTCACCGGGGCGATCCTGCGGCTCAGACGCGCCCGGAAGGCTCCGGGTCCGGACGGGGTGCCGGGAGGGGTCCTCTTCCTGGCGCTCCAGCGGCTTGGGGACCGCCTCAGATCCCTCATGGAGGAGTGTCTTGGGGAGGGGCGCTTCCCGAGCTGCTGGAAGGAGGGAAGGCTGTGCCTGCTGAGGAAGGAGGAGCGCCCAGCAGATTCCCCGTCTGGTTACCGCCCCATCGTGCTGCTGGATGAGGTCAGTAAGCTCTTTGAGCGAATCCTGGAAGGCCGCATCCAGCAGCACCTAGAGGAGACGGGCCCGGACCTGAGTGACAACCAGTTCGGGTTCCGCAAGGGGCGGTCAACCATAGATGCGGTGGGCGCTCTCAGGAGGTTTGGGCTGCAGGCGGAGGAAAGGGGGGAGGGAGCGGTGGCGGTGTCTCTGGACATCGCAAACGCCTTTGGCTCCCTCCCCTACGAGGTGATAGAGGAGGCGCTCCGGTACCATGAGGTGCCGGGGTACCTCCGGAGGGTCGTGGGGCACTACCTGGCGGGGCGGGTGGTGCTTTACGACAGCGGTGGAGCTCGGTGCGCCAGGGCCATGTCGTGCGGGGTTCCGCAGGGATCCGTGCTGGGTCCACTACTGTGGAACCTCGGGTTCGACTGGCTCACCAGAGGAGCACAGCTTCCGCGCATGGTCACCGTGTGTTATGCTGACGACACACTGGTGGCTGTGCGGGGTAAGCGGCTGGAGGAGGTGCTCCGAAGGGCAGAAGTGGCCACCGAGCTCACGGTGTACCGCGTGGGCCTTCTGGGGCTGAAGGTCGCCCTCCACAAGACCGAGGCGATGGTCCTCGGGGGGAGGGGCTGGAGGGTGAGCGCAGACGCTATCCTCAGAGTGGGAGGGGAGCGTGTTCAGGTCAGGCCCAATATCAAATATCTGGGTCTGGTCCTGGACAGGTGGTGGTCCTTCAGGGACCACTTCACCAGACTGGGTCCTCGCCTCGTGGGTGCGGCCTCGGCACTGAGTCGGCTGCTGCCGAACATTGGAGGGCCAAACGCTCCGTGCAGAAAACTGTACGAGGGCGTTGTGCGGAGCATGGCTCTCTACGGCGCACCGATTTGGGCCGAGAGGCTGAATGGGCGCACCACCGCTCTGCTACGGCGTCCGCAGAGGGTGGTGGCCCAACGAATAGCGAGGACCTACCGCTCCACCTCCCACGCTGCGGCGTGTCTCCTCGCCGGGACTCCGCCCTGGGACCTGGATGCCGAGCACTTGGCGGACCGATACCGGCGCAGGGCGGAGGCCAGAGCGAGAGATCGGCCTCCGGACCCCGAGGAGGCAAAGAGGGCGGCCCAGGAGGCCCGAGATAGACTGAGGGAGCGGTGGAGGGTGGCCCTGGAAAACAGCCATTACGGCACGAGGACCATAGGGGCCATCCTCCCCATAATGGAAGAGTGGTTGGACCGAGAAGGGGGGGTTCCAACCTTCCGGCTGGCTCAGGTGGTGTCCGGACACGGCTGTTTCGGGCACTACCTGTGCAGGATAGGGAGGGAGCCGGACACCCGTTGCCATGAGTGCGGCGCGGATGACGACACGGCCCAGCACACACTGGAGGTGTGCAGCCGCTGGGCCGGGGAGAGAGCGGCACTCGTGGCGGAAACGGGATTGGTGGACCTCTCGCTGCACAGCGTCATTGCGAAGATGCTGAGCGGCGAGAGACACTGGCAGGCGGTCGCCTCCTTTTGCGAAGAGATCATGTCGCAAAAGGAGGCGGCGGAGAGGGAGCGGGAGGCTGCGGCCGATGCGCTCCCTCAACGCCAGATGAGAGGGGGTCGAAGGCGTCGACAATTTGTCCGCCTCGGCCCCTAGGGGACCTGCGGTTGGTCCCACTCCGCCTGGGGGGAGCTCACTAATTTTGTGAGCCCCCCCCCCCTTCCAGGCGGGTTCCCCGGCGCAAGCCGGGGTTGCCGGGGGGGCACTCTGGTAGAATGCCTAGCGATCCCAGGGTGCCCCTACACCAAACTGGCCCAGAGGGAACCGCCGGAGTGGAGTTTAGTGGGTAGGGCCAGGCTCTCCCCCCTCTTTTAATAAAGAGGGATGAGAGCGGCGAGTCCCACATACCCCCTGGAGTTTTACCCAGGGGGATGCGTAAATGCATTCTCCACTCCGTCAAGAAAAAAAAAAAAAAAAGGTTAGGTTAGGTTAGGTTAGGTTAGGTTAGGTTAGGTTAGGTTAGGTTAGGTTAGGTTAGGTTAGGTTAGGTTAGGTTAGGTTAGGTTAGGTTAGGTTAGGTTAGGTTAGGTTAGGTTAGGTTAGGTTAGGTTAGGTTAGGTTAGGTTAGGTTAGGTTAGGTTAGGTTAGGTTAGGTTAGGTTAGGTTAGGTTAGGTTAGGTTAGGTTAGGTTAGGTTAGGTTAGGTTAGGTTAGGTTAGGTTAGGTTTTTTTTTTTTTTTTTTGAATAAATGAGTATTACCATTAATGGGGTGGTGCTTACGGTATACTCCGCCCCATTAAGTGTCTGTTTCTTTTGTGTGATTTTACGTTAGACTTTATTGAGATCTTGTGTATTAACAGGTAATTTTGTTGTTTAATAAATGTTATTGTATATAGATGTATTTGTGCATGTTACATCTTTTTATAATATGTTGTTCCATATTGATTATGCTTATGCTTATTATTATATATAATTATATATTATTATTATTATTTTTTTTTTTTTTTTATATTAAATATATATATAGATACATTTTTTTTTTTTTTTTTTTTTCATTTTTTATTTACATGTAGTTTTTCTTTTGGTTATTGAGAGTATTTATGCATATTGTTGCGTTTTATCATTTATTGTTCCATATTATTTTTTTTAATTTTTTTTTATTTTTATTGTTATTTTTTTTTTTTTTTTAAGTCTTATTTATTTCTTTTAATTCACTGACAATAGTCGCTATGAGGTATTCATATGTGTCTGTTGTTGATTCATACTTTACCACATCCAGTGCATCATAGGGATCGACTTTCAAGACCAAACATAAATGTTCGTGTTTCGTTCTATGTGCACTGAAGTAGGGACAGACTTTCATCAAATGTGAAAATGTTTGGATGGATAAGTTGTCGCAAGGACAAGTGTTATTTTCTGTAATTTTAAATCTGTGTAAATATTCTTTATGGAAACCATGATTTGTCAGGAATTGTGTAGTTGCAAAGTTGATTTTTAGGCTATTTAATACTGTAGTGAGTTGTTCATGGGTTTGGCATAAAGATTTCGTATAGGTAGCTTTGCCAACTTGGTCGTAGAATCTTCCTCTAGCTTCAGTACTGCGAGTCTTGCATTCGTACCGGATATGACTTAAGGGGAATTTGTCAAAGTCGAATGCGCGATTGGATCCAGCTGCACTTTTGGCGGCAGCGTCAGCCTCTTCATTGCCGGTTACTCCAGAGTGTCCTTTGATCCAAATAAAGGTTATGCGTATATTTTTTAATTTGAGGCTATGAAGATATCTGTGTATGGACACTACCGTTGGCTGGCTGCTCTCTGCGTTGCTAATTTCTTGAAGGCCTGATTTGGAATCCGATAGAATACAGACCAATGTCGTGTTATTGTCATCTACCCATTTACAAGCTCTCTCGATTGCCAATAGCTCGGCTTGGTAAACGGAACATGTGCCGTGTAGTTTGATTTTTAGTGTTGTTTTTCTGTCATCGGGCTTGCGTACAACTACCGCTGCCCCCACTTTCCCATCGTATTTACTGCCATCTGTGTAAATATGGTAACAGTCTTTTTCGAAATACTCAGGTACTAATTCGGGTGTTATCTCTTCGTTGATTTTGATAGGCTGACGTAAGCTGGGGTGAAGTTTTTCGACGGGGAGTGCGGGCCTGTCCAGTGTAATGTCGGAGGGTAGAAAATGTGATGTTCCCTTTATTCTAGCGTTCTCAATGTCAGCGACTTCTAACACTTTTTGATTCAACGGGGTTAGCTGGGCGAGGGAAATGGCTGCAACGGTACTAAGTGTTCTAAATCCTCTCACTATTGCAATGGCGAAGCTGCGCTGGAGAGAGAGGAGCGCGTCGCATACGCACTTGTAATTAAGGGCTGTGTGCCAGATGGAAGCAGCGTAGCAAACTATTGGTTCAATTACATGGGTGTAGATGGTTTTCACATTTTCGGGGTTGATGCCCCAAGTTGGTTTGATATATTGGATTAATTTGGAATATATTTTGCGGGATTTAGTGGCTATATGTTTAGTATGCTGGATGAACTTGAGATTTCTGTCGATAATTACTCCGAGTAGTTTAATGTTATTGCTGAATTCCAACCGGCATCCGGCCATGTATATTTTGGCTCGCAGAGCTTTGTTCGTGAACGCGATGGCTTGTGTTTTCGCCACACTGAACGAAAGTTTCATGTCGAGTCCCCATTGAACTATAGTTTTTAGTGCTGCGTTGGCGTTCTCCTGAAGGTCTTTGATGTTTTTGGCTTGAGCCAGCAGAAATATATCATCGGCGAATGCCTGCAATCTGCAACCAGCAGGCATTGGTGTGTCGAGAAGTACGTCGACAATGAGGTTCCAGAAGAACGGGCCACACACAGATCCCTGGATACATCCTCTGGTCAGGTGTTTCGTGACCGAGCTCTCAGCGACGTTTAGTGTGACCGTTCTATCTGCGAGGTAACTTTTGACAATTAGATAGATGTTACGTGGGCATTGGACATCTTGAAGTCGGTGCAAGATTGCTGGCCACCAAGCGTTATCAAACGCCGCTTTAATATCAAGTGAGACGGCGAGAACCTGATCTTTGTCGTCTTTTGCTTGGGTTACCGTTGTCAGCATGTTTTGTAGTGCATGGATGGTGGACGTCTGTTCCTTGAAGCCGTATTGAGCGGTGTTAAACGTGTCGGTCAGGTGCATATGATAGGCTAATCTCCGAATTATTAGTTTCTCTAATAGTTTGCCGAGGACGTTTATTAGTCCTATTGGACGGAAAGCAGAAATGTCGGTGTAGTCGTCTTTGTTAGGTTTAGGGAGAATTTTCACTATGGCATGTTTCCAGGTTTTAGGGAAGTAGTTAAGTTCAAGGCATCTGTTCATTATGTTAGTGATGATGTCCGGAAAGCAGTCGGCAAAAAACAAGCAAATGTCCGAGGTAAGATGGTCAACACCCGGTGCTTTTTTGGGATTCATTTCTTTGAGAACAGTTATAATTTCGTTATACGTGAAGGGTGTCTCTTGGGTGGTATCCGGTGTATCAGCCACGACCTCTCTGACTCGTTTCTGTTGGTGAGAGTCGTTTGTGTCATCGTCTGGATAGAACTTATTTAGTAGGGCTTGGGCTGTTTCGTCACTACTGGTGGTATATCGGTCTCCGATTTTCAGTGTCGCTGGTGGCTGCATAGGTGGTTTCGTCTGTACAATTCTGTTGGTCACAGACCAGACATCTTCAGGGCCTTGGCGCATACAGAACTCGCGAAAGTTACGAGTGGAAGCCTCATTGAACATTCGCGAGTATTCAGCTTTTAAACGTTCCTTCTCTACTAGAGCCTCGTCTAGTGGTTTCTTCTGTCTTTTGAGACGTTGGATATAGTGGTGATTCCGGATAACTTCTTTTTTCTTAATATCTAGTTCGTCACTCCACCAAGGGCACCTGGGTTTGCGACCTCTAGACTTCGGGAGCGCTTTGTCACAGAATTCTTGTATAGCTGCTGTTATTTTTAGTATGTGTTCTTCTAGGGCCTCTTCATTGAGATTGTCGACTTCGGTACTTTGATCAGAACGTTCCCACATGTGGTGTATGAAGTTTGGCTTCAGCTTCTCCCAGTCAATCTTGTTGGTGTCGTATTTGAACGTGCTGACCTTCTTATTACGCACAAGGGTGTCTTTTCCTAGCTTCAGGTCGAAAAGGATGGCATTGTGGTCAGATGACGTGCAAATGTCCGGGTCAACGTGCCAGTTCAAGATGTTGTCGGCCGCGTCGTTACTTGACAGCGTTAGATCTACGATGGTCTCTCTTAGTAAGCCGTGTGTTATGGAGTGAAATGTCGGTGTTGTGCCTTTGTTGCATACCGCTAAATCGTGTGCTGTGAGAAAATTTACGATATTATTGCCTCTCTTGTTTGCGGTGGTTGAACCCCACATTGGATGCCATCCGTTAAAGTCTCCACAGATCAGGTGAGTGGTGCCTTGGGTTTGCAGCAGAAGGGTTTCAAGTCTACTCAATGTAGATAGTACATCAGCGCCGTCATCAACACCTCCCCTCCCCACCACCGTCTTTTCTCTCGGTCTCAGGTACACACACGTGAGGAGGATTTTAGTTCCAGTGGTGTTAAGTTGAACGGTACACAGGTTGGATGTGGAGTATTGGGGTAGGCCAAGGGTGCTGAATTTACCTGCTCTTAAAATTAAACATGCTTTGACGGGGTCGACAGAGGGAAATTGATATAAGTCGTAACCAAAAGAATTCTTTACGGTAAGATTCCTCCCCACGTATGGTTCATTGACGAAAGCTACGTCATAGTCATTTTTGTCGAGGAATTCAAACATCTCGTGTTGTGCGCGAAAGCATTTGCCTATATTACATTGAAGAATTTTGATTGTGTTGCGTGTATTCCGGTGAGTGCTAGTGGCCATAGTCGATGCGATTACGGGTTTTTTCTTGCATATGTTGCACGAGAGGACAGATGAGTGAGGTGGCGCTGTGTGTGATGGGTTTGTTGGTTTTGTGCTTATTGCAGAATTGTTGGCAGTTAAAACATTTGCTGGTATCAGGTTCGTTCTTTAGAGGACAGTTTTTAAAGATGTGGTCGTTGGAGGCGCAATGCGAGCAGGCGATATCTTCACGATCGCACTTAGCTCGGGTGTGGCCGAACTGGAGACAGTTGTAGCACTGTAGAAGCGGGATGTAGTTTTCGACGTGGACGCGTTGGTGGTCAATATTTAGTTTGGAGTCTTTGTCCCCGAGTATAGTTCGCCACACAGCCGGTGCGACCGTGAGTACAGCATTGTATAATTTAGGGTTTCTGTTACCGCGCTTAAAATTAAACTGTACGTCGTCTTTTGTGGGGTTTAGGTCGAATACCGCTTTATTTTGGTACACAATGATGTCCGCCAGCTCGTCCGCGGAAACGTCTTGAGATATACCCTTTATCATTACCATCGGTTTCAGGCTCTTCGCCAGTTCGGCCTCCACCTTACCGCCAGGCTTCTCAATCTTCTTCAGGGTTGCCTCTCTCTGTTGGTCATTAT
>OW203738.1:22145276-22160276 GCA_934045075.1 Yponomeuta sedellus
CGTTCGTTGCCGGGGATCCCGACGTGGGCCTTGATCCAGTAGAACCGGATCAGGCCCCCGTTTTGTTGGATGTGCGCCAGCTGGCCGTGAATCTTCACGGCCAGCGGGTGTGTGGGCGAGGTACTCCTGAGCAACTCCAGAGCGGATCTGGAGTCGCTCAGAACACTCGCCCTGATGGGAGCGGGACCCCCGGCAACGAGGTCGAGAGCCTTAGAGATCGCCACCATCTCCGCTTGGAAGACGGAGGCGAATCCCTCCAGCCTGAACCCCCTGGTGCGGACCTCAGCGCCGCCCTTCCACAGTGTGACCGCTCCCCCCACCTTGCCCTCGATCTTACTGCCGTCCGTGTAAGCCCTGGGCCAGTCGTCGGGCACCCTACTGAGCCCCTCCACGCTGGCCACCTCCTCAAACTCCACCGGAGTTCTGAGAGCGGGGTGTGCCAGCGTGAACGGGCTGCATCGGTGCTCGACTTCCCGGCCCGGGAGCGGGGCGAAGGGCCTCCCCCTCTTCAGCTCGTAGAGTTGAAGGGCCTCCTCGGCCCTTAGGTCGAGGGGGAGGATCCTCGCCAGGAGGACGGCAGCAGTGAGGGAGGTGGTGCGATGGGCCTTGGCGATGCGGATCGCGAAGGCCCTGGTCACCCTGTCGAGCACGGCCCTGGGGCCCGCACGTTGCGCGACAGGCGCCCAGACGTTGGCCGCATAGAGGATGGTAGGCTCGATGACGGTAGTGTAGAGCAGCCGGACGATATCGGCATTTAAGCCCCAAGTCGCCCTGGCCGCTCTAGACACCATCTGGAACCTAGCCATAGCTTTGCCGCAGACCCTGTTGAGGTGGCTAAGAAAGTTGAGGTTCTTGTCGATCGTCAGACCCAGTACGGTGATCTCATCCGAGAACGCGATGTCCTCCCCCCCAAGACTCAGTTTGGGCGGGATTACATCGCGCTTCTTGGTGACCACCATAGCTTGGGTCTTTCGAGCGGCGAACCTCATCTTAGCCGCCTCTCCCCACTCAGACACGGCTTCCAGCGCGGCGTTGAGGATCCCCTCAAGCTCACCCGCAGTCTGCGCCGCGGCGATAATCAAAATATCGTCCGCGAACGCCTGCAGGTGAGCTCTCAGGTCCTCGCCGCGCCGGAGCAAAGGGTCGAGTAGCAGGTTCCACAGCAGGGGACCGCACGTCGAGCCTTGGATGCAACCCTTCGAAGTAGGTCTGTCTACTTGTGCTCCAGCGTACCTGACTGTGACCTGTCTTTCGCTCAGGTAGCTGCACAGGAGTTGGTAGACAGACTGGTCGCATCCAGTGGCCAGGATCTGGTGTTTTATTCCGGGCCACCACGCATTGTCGAAGGCCCCCTCGATATCGAGGGAGACTACTCCGACAATGCGTTTCTGCCCGACGTGATCTCTTATGAGCTGGACAGCATCATACAAAGCGTCCTCCGTGCTGCGCTGCGGCATGAAGCCATATTGGCGCGGGCTCAGTCCTCCGCCCAGCCCGAGCTGCCAGAGCAGCCTCCCGGCCATCATCTTCTCCAAGATCTTCCCCAGGACTGACAGGAGCCCAATTGGCCTGTATGACTTAGGCCGCGTGTAGTCATCTCTGCTGGGCTTAGGCAGGATTTTGACTACCGCGGCCTTCCAGTCCTTGGGGAAGTATCCCAGAGAAAGGCAGGCGTTCATCAGGGCAACAAATACATCATTTCTTGCCCTGATGGCCGCACTGCAGATGTCGGCCGTGAGGCCGTCCCCCCCGGGCGCCTTTTTAGGGTGGATGCCCTTCAAGACGCCCGAGAGCTCGTGCTGGGAAAAGGGAATAAACTCCCGCGGCTTGGCACTGGCTTCATCCTCCATGCGGGCAACTGCCTGCCTGACGCGGGCATGAGTATCTAACTCGGACTGTAGATCGTCAGCTGGGTAGAATGTTTCAGCTATGAGAGCTGTGGAGCCCTCGGCATCCAGGGTGCGTCCATCCGCGCCGCTGAGGAGGGTGTCCTCCTTCCGACGAGCGGCGCATCTTAGCACCCTATAGATGCCGTCCCACACGCTCTCATGCTCCTGCTTTGTGCAGAATTCCACCCAGCTGGCGGTCTTGGCCGCCTCTATGGCGGCCTTGTAGTCCTCCTTGGCCACCAGATACTCCTCAACTACCCTATCCCTTCTGCGGCGATTCGCGTGCCGGATTCGACCCCTCATCGTGATGAGGTTGCGCTTCTTCGCTTGCAACTCAGGGCCCCACCAAATCACCCGTTTGGGTGCCTTTGGTGGAGCCAGAAGAGGGATCGAATCCTCGCACGCACCGTGAATCGCCCCAGTGTACCTTCCAATGGCCTCCTCAAGACCGCGGGGCGTCTCGATAGCCTCGATTTCGTCGACCGTCCAGTTTCCTAGACGGTCGACGAACGAGGCCCGAAAAAGGTCCCAGTCGGCCTTCGCGGCGTGGTAACGCCTGGTGGATCCGCTGGGTCTGGCTGGCTCCGTCTCGGGCCCCACCCCCACCTCGAACGTGATCGCCCGATGGTCCGGGGCGGAGGGGATGAGGTCCGGACGGACCCTCCAGTCGCTCACTCGATGGAAGAGCGCCGACGTGGCGAGGGTTACATCGACTATGCTGGTAAACAGCTTGTCCCCCCGCCAGATGTAAAACGTCGGCGCTCCTCCCTCGTTGAGGACCTGCAGGTCCACCTGGGCTGCGAACTCGGAGAACAGAGTACCCCTCTGGTCCTCGCGCTCGCAGCCCCACCAAAGGCTTTTGGCGTTAATGTCCCCGCCGAGAAGGACCGCGCTGGTGCCCATGCGGTCCATGAAGGCCTGGATGTCGCGGAGATAGGGGCTGAGATCTTGGTCTCCCTCGAGGTACACCGAGACCAGGCCGATCTTCTGCCGCTCCCATTCCACCACCACCGCCACGACGTTCTCCGTGATGGTGGTGGCGTCCTGGACGACAGAGAGGGCCGGGTTGATGATGAGGATAGCCGACTTGACCGGTTTAGCCCCGGTGGCCATCTTTTGTATACAAGTATACCGGGTGTCCACTCGGCCCACCGACCCAGTGTAAGGTTCCTGGATCAGTACGGCCGAGTAGCCACCCTCGATGGCCACCTGGACGACCTCGTGGAACGCGGCGCGGCAACGGCCTATGTTGACTTGCAACAGCCGTATAGTGCCCCGCCGCGCTCCCCGTGGCCGCCCCGCGGCGTCCGGGCCATCGTCGGCCACCCCATCACCCGGTGCGCCCCGAGGCCGTGGGGGGGCCAAGGTGCCCGCATCAACAGTACTTTATGGCCTGCCGCGCTATACTGTCCCAACGCATGCGCTCGGGACAGTCGGCGGCGTATGCAGGGTGCGAGGACTCTGCCCCTGACACTTTCGCGCAGTGGCAGCAGCGCGGCCCCTCAGCCCGCGCCGACGGGGGGCAGTCCCTGGTTTGGTGCTCACCGCTGCACTGGCCACACTTGGCTTCGGCGCGACAGATTCGCGCCGTATGCCCGTAGCCCATGCAGCGGTAGCACTGCACCAGTGGGGACTGATCCACCGCCAGCACGACCTGGTAGCCCAGCCTTATCCTCGCTCCCTCCATACGCCGCCAGATTTCGGGGGTCACCTCTAAGATGACGTTGCAGAGTGCCCCGTTTCTGCCATTGGTGCGCCTAAGGACCCGGGCCTCCTCTTTATTGAGGGCGATGCCCGCCATCAAGTCCCTGTTCTGGGACCTGATGGCGGCCATCACCTGCTCGTCTGGGGTGTCTCTCGCGACCCCGGCGAGGCGAATCAGGGGGCGCTTGTCGGTGGGCTCGGTGACTGTAAAGAGGCCACCGGCCCCCTCCAGCTCCTTCTTGAAAGCCTCCCTGCCCTCGCCGGTGTCGCAAGAGAGCAACACTTTCTGGTTCCGCAGCCTCCTGACCGCGTTGACTCCAATCCCGAGGGTGATGACGTCGACCTTCGCCTTAATATCTGCAATTGTTGCTTCGGCTGTCTTGTTGGGGTCGGTCGACTCCACCACCATCGGGTGGCGCGGTGAGGAAGCTGCCTCGGCATAGGTTTTTGGCGAGACCCGACCTCGCTGGGAGGGCCGCGGGACTGCGGCCGTGGCGGGGAAGTTGTTCTGTCGGGTCGGGCCGGCGGGGGGAGACAGGTCGGGCCCCGCGAGCGGCGCAGGCTGCTGCCTGTCAAGCCGCTCGCGAAGCCCGCGGAGCTCCCCCCTAACCTCCTCCGCCCATTCCACACCCACTTTGGTGTTGGCTGCCCCGGCCACGCCGCTCAGCTCCTTGCTGAGGCCCTCGCACCGCTCCGTGAGCGCCTGCATCCCCTTGGTAAGGGATGAAACCGCCCCCGGAGCAGGCAGTGCCTCCTTGTCCCGCAGCTCTCCCAATACGTCAAAAGAGATCAGGTCTCGTGCCGCCAAAACCTCTCTCTTTATCTCTCCCAGGTCCTTGGCTATTGTGGGCAGCACCGCGCCCGCGGCCAGCTTTTCCAGGCGGGCCGCGTGAGCCTCCTCTCTACGGGTCGCGTCCGCGGCGAACTCCGCCCTGGCGGCCTCCATCCTCAGGCTAAGAGTCTGCCTGGACTCGCTCAGCCTGAGTACCATCTGGTACAGCTCGCCGAGCGAGCCCACGACAAACTCACGGGTTTCCCGCTTCAGGTTGCCTGAGGACTCCAGCCTCTCCTTCGCCGCTAGCATTACGTCGTTGGCCATCCTTGGGAGATTGGCCAGTGTTCCGGTCACTGACCCTCCCAACGATGGCCTGCCGGACTGGGGCGAACGGGAGGCCGGTAAGATGCCGCCAGGGACGACAGTCTCGTCCAGGGGCGATTTGGTTGGTGGCGCGGTGCTGGCTGAAGCGGGCCCCGCGGTCCCGGCTCCCTCGATCGGGGCCTTGATGGAAGGTGCCTTTTTCGGCGGGGTTCCGCGGAGCCCCCTTGTGGGCACCCGCAGCAGGGCACCCGCACCCGTCCCGGTTGGCCGGCTCTTGGCCTCCGCCGTGGTCGTGGACTTTCGCGGCCTGGTGTCCATTTTGTTTATTTGCGTCAGGAGGGCCGGTTTGGCGTTGCCCAGTTACCCTCGGTCCCAGCCGAGCGAGGAGGGCGAGTCAGAGAACAACTACCAGGTCGGCGAGAAGACCGGGTCAAATTGTCTACTTATGTATACTAAAATTGTATATGTCAATTGTTTTGTACTTAAACCTAAGGCAAAAAGGCCGTGTAAAAGTGTAAATCTTAATCTAGTGCAATAGGGCAATTATATTTAACTTAAAACTAATGTGCCAATAGGGGCCAGGTCACACGTGTTCAAAATTTGAATAATTAAAATTGAGAAATTAAAGATTTAAAATTAAAAAATTTATAAAATATTAAATATTGATAAATTATTTAAATTATAAGATTACAGAATTGAATATTATAAAATGATTAGGATGAAAACAAAATTGAATAAAATAAAAATTGACGAATTAAAAATTTAAAATGAAATTAAAACTTTTCCGCTCTACGTAGAGCCGTTATTACTGTTGTGGTGTAGAGTCCCTCGAGTAAGTCAGATTATTGTGTAACGGAACAAATTGTGGTCAAAATCGAAAAAACTCTACTTCTACCCGAGTGACTCTATGTAGAGCCGCTTTCCGGCCTCCGACGGATAGCTCTCACCGAGCCCTTTCCAACGACCCCAAACACGGCCCCCCTAGCCCAACTAGTCCCGGAGGAATCTCGGTGCAAACCTTTCGGTTGAAATTCAAAATGGCCGCCAGAAAATGGTTAAACGGCGATTCCTCCGCGACCACCGGGCCGAAAAATCCCGTGCTTGGGCTCGTCTTACTGGGCGCGATGAGCCCCGTCCGCCGGTTTGGTTTTCAGGCTGAAAATTTTCAGGCCCCTGAAAAAGCCTGAAAGCTGGTGGGTCGGACAGGACAGGACCAGCCAATGACCGAGGGGAAAACCCCAGCGCTCTACGACGTTCCGTTGCGGAGATATGGGCGTTACAAGAAAAACAAAATGGCCGCCGAACTGTCAAAGTTGGACTTTGACTTGCGATATCTCCGCTTCCGGAAGCCGCAGAGAGCCCGGATTTCGACTGTCCCCCCCTGCCCGACCCAAGCTTCCCGCTGAAACCACTTTCAGGGCCCTGAAAATCTCCGACCCCAATCCGCCTGAAAGTTGGGGATTTTGTTCTTAAGTTGCCCCTGAGTACAACCGTGAAAACGGCGTTCCTATACGCCTCACGGTTCCAAAGTTATGGCGGATTGAAGTCGGAGTTTGACAGCTAAGATGGCCGCCGAACTGTCAGATTAAAGATTTAATCGCCCGTAACTCCTGAACCCGACGTCAGAAAACGTCGGGGTTTTCGGCGGGCAGCTCGGCCTGGCTTCCCCTATGTTCTGAAAGCGGTTTCAGGCCCAAAAACTTTCAGGCCTGGAAATCGCCTGAAAACGGCCCAAGGCTGTAGTACGCAATTAACAACCAACTCTAGTCCAAATCCCGGATTCCTAGAGTCAGCCGGTCCGAAGATATTCAATATCGAAGGAGTTAACCGATTTAAACAAAATGGCCGAAATCGGCTAACTTTCCCGATCTAGACGATATAGGGCCCGAGTTTGGGCTTAGTTGATGTGGGATAGGCCTTTTAGACACTATCCCGACGTCAGAATAATTTTAAAAGTATTAATTTTTAATTAAAATAGAAAAATGACTTAAAATTAAATAACTTCGGAACCGTGAATGTTAAAATTTCCTAAAAATAACCAATATTTGGCTTAAAAAAGTCTTAATATTACTACTTAAGATAAGTTTAAAAAATAAAAAATTTTACATATATTTTACAATTAAATTCAAATTTTTGCTATTTTGGTTATAATCTATAAACTATTTATCCTAGTAATCTAAAAATTTTCAGTGGTGTTCTTCGCTGAAGCGCGCTCAAAATAGCAGTTCAATAATTTTAAAACTTTTGTTGGATTCGGAGTTATTCGCTGTATAATTTAGGATTTTTAAGATGTTATTATTCGAAAACTAAAAGAGCCAAAATTAGGTTACTTGCGGTGTCCTGCGCTGTTCCGATGGAAGATGGCCTCTGCGAAGTTTCGCCTTCCTATCTTCTCTCCTTCCGTGTTTTCAGGTGCACGTGGTTTCGATTTTTCTTCAATATCCCTGAAACGCTTGGTCTGCGGGTGGTCCGGATTAGCCCAAAAGATGCGGGCGCTGGGTGTCCTCCTGAATCCGGCAACAGCCGGTGGGGGTCGTGAGTCGTGTGCTTTTGGGAGTGATTTTTCAAAACATAACCTCCAAAATATAAGGTTTTTCAGCCTTAACCGGTCTTTAATTTGTTTTCCGGTTTGTAAAACTCTGTTTGCGAGGTAGGCCGCACTTTACCACAAAAAACAACACCTCACTCGTCCAAATTGGACCACTTTTTACCACTTTTCTTGATTTTTTAGTGTGGAACGCTAAGAAAAAGCACGTGCTCCAGGGTTCGGACAGATCGGAACTGGTTAGGTTAGGTTAGGTTAGGTTAGGTTAGGTTAGGTTAGGTTAGGTTAGGTTAGGTTAGGTTAGGTTAGGTTAGGTTAGGTTAGGTTAGGTTAGGTTAGGTTAGGTTAGGTTAGGTTAGGTTAGGTTAGGTTAGGTTAGGTTAGGTTAGGTTAGGTTAGGTTAGGTTAGGTTAGGTTAGGTTAGGTTAGGTTAGGTTAGGTTAGGTTAGGTTAGGTTAGGTTAGGTTAGGTTAGGTTAGGTTAGGTTAGGTTAGGTTAGGTTAGGTTAGGTTAGGTTAGGTTAGGTTAGGTTAGGTTAGGTTAGGTTAGGTTAGGTTAGGTTAGGTTAGGTTAGGTTAGGTTAGGTTAGGTTAGGTTAGGTTAGGTTAGGTTAGGTTAGGTTAGGTTAGGTTAGGTTAGGTTAGGTTAGGTTAGGTTAGGTTAGGTTAGGTTAGGTTAGGTTAGGTTAGGTTAGGTTAGGTTAGGTTAGGTTAGGTTAGGTTAGGTTAGGTTAGGTTAGGTTAGGTTAGGTTAGGTTAGGTTAGGTTAGGTTAGGTTAGGTTAGGTTAGGTTAGGTTAGGTTAGGTTAGGTTAGGTTAGGTTAGGTTAGGTTAGGTTAGGTTAGGTTAGGTTAGGTTAGGTTAGGTTAGGTTAGGTTAGGTTAGGTTAGGTTAGGTTAGGTTAGGTTAGGTTAGGTTAGGTTAGGTTAGGTTAGGTTAGGTTAGGTTAGGTTAGGTTAGGTTAGGTTAGGTTAGGTTAGGTTAGGTTAGGTTAGGTTAGGTTAGGTTAGGTTAGGTTAGGTTAGGTTAGGTTTTTTTTTTTTTTTTTTTTTTTTTTTTTTTTTTTTTTTTTTTTTTTTTTTTGCGTTGGAGGAGGGGAATACTCATGTATACCACCGAACCCGTGCTCGGTGGCATGCCCGACTCTACTGGGAATTTCTCCCAGCAGCCTACGGACTAAACCCCTCCCCCTGTTAGTTCCTGTCGCTATTTATTATGCGACAACTTTTGTCACTGCAATGTTAAAATGCTGATACACAATTTTCCCTTTCATATTTCTTATCCTATATTACATAATTACACAGCAATTACACAGCAAGAATACATTTATCCTTACACAATTTTCCTTGCACATAATTATAATCTTTTGCACTTAATAATAATTTTTTTTTTTTTTTTTTTTTTTTTTTTTTTTTTTTTTTTTTTTTTTTTTTTTTTTTTTTTTTTTTTTTTTTTTTTTTTTTTTTTTAGTCTATTCTTATACTAGGTTAGATACTATTTACAGTCTTGTCTTAATCTGACTTAAAATAAACATGTATGACATAATCTGACTTAAAATAAACATGTGGATATGGGTGTGGACGTGGAGCGGTTGCTTCCTTTTTAGTCAAAGCAGATACTACCGTTATTTTTGTTAGCCCGCATCGCGATTTGTTCCGCGTAATCGAGGAAT
This sequence comes from Yponomeuta sedellus, assembly GCA_934045075.1. Lineage (NCBI taxonomy): Eukaryota > Metazoa > Arthropoda > Insecta > Lepidoptera > Yponomeutidae > Yponomeuta > Yponomeuta sedellus. The sequence continues at coordinate 22,154,185 of OW203738.1, forward strand.
GTCTCCCTATATTTGTCGTTATTGACTAATATAGCGTAATTATCATTGCAAATCTTTATCCCTAATTTCTGTTCAATGTCCAATCTTTGTTTACCGTAAACCACGCATTCGTTTAATAAGTGGGGTACATCCTGGGGGCTGCTTCCGTCACAATCACAATATGGATGGTCTTTAATTTTAAATCTGTACAAGTATGCGCCAAAACCACCATGCCCGGTAAGTATTTGTGATCTTAGATTGTACATTTCCATTTTTGTGAGCGCTTTGTAGGCCTGTCTCACGTCCGGGAAGAATAATTTGGTTACAGCTCCTGTGCTTCCGCTGCTGTACTCTTGTTGCCAATCGCAGATTGTGCTTGTTCTGAGGCTGTACTTTAAGTATGATATAGGGACCCCGTCGTAGACAGCTCTCTGCTTATTTTTTAACGCTGCTTGCTTAGCAAGTTCGTCTGCTCTCTCATTTCCTGGGATTCCGGCGTGGGCTTTAATCCAGTACAACTTGATGTGGCCTCCGTTACTCTCTAGTGAGCTCAAGTCCTCGTGTACTTTTACCACGAGCGGGTGGGTACTAGTGGGGTCTTTTATAGCCTCAAGCGCCGATCTGGAATCGCTGATGATGTTGGCTTTCTTGCCTCTGTCTTCCCGTGCCATTTTTATTGCGCAGATGATTGCAGTCAGTTCAGCCTGGTACACTGTGCAATAATTTTCAAGCCTGCAACCTCGCTTTTTGACTTCGTTGCCGTCTTCCCACCAAGATACAGCTGCACCGACCCTGCCTTCAATTTTGCTCCCGTCCGTGTAGATCTGCGGCCAGCCGTTGCTGATCTTGTCAACGTCACTGGCATGGTTGATGATGTCGAACCCTGGCCCCCTACGTTCGGCTGGATGCGGAAGGTGGAAGACACTCACTCTCTTCTCGATGGTTCGCCCCGGAAGCTCCTCAATTGGTTTCCCTCGTTTCATCCCGTATAGTGCTGCTGCCTCTTTCAGTCTGAGGTCTAGGGGAATTATTCTTGCAAGTGTGGAGCTTGACGCGAGAGAAGCGGTCTTGTGTGTCTTTGCAGACCTTATAGCAAACATACGTGTTAGCTTATCTAACCATCGTTTGACGTTCTTATTATCTATAGCTGGAGCCCAAACGCTAGCGGCGTAGAGAACAATCGGTTCGATGACTGCTGTATATATTGTTCTCACAATGTCCGCGTTTAGGCCCCAGGTTGCTCTTGCAGCTTTGGATACTGCTCTGTAAATGTTGGTAACCTTTACTGCTATTTTCTTGAGGTGCGGTATGAAGTTCAAGTGTTTGTCAATAGTTAATCCTAGCACCATTATTTCGTCGGACAACATGATGTCGGTACCGTTCATTTTAAAAGCTGGTTCATCGTATTTCAGCTTCTTTGTCACTATCATGGCTTGTGTTTTGTGGGCCGCAAAATTCAGCTTGTTTTCGCCGCCAAAAGCTGATATGTCGTTCAGCGTTTTGTTTACTATGGCCGTAAGATCTCGAGTATTGTCGGAGTACGCTATCAGCAGCAGATCATCGGCAAAAGCCTGAATGTGAGCCTCCATGTGGTCAGCTTTCCTAAGCAGCGGGTCGAGTAGGATGTTCCACATCAGGGGGCCACAAGTTGATCCCTGTACGCAACCTTTATTGGTTGCTCTCTCGATGAAGTTACCCCCATAACTTACTCCCACCGAACGCTCCTCCAGATAGCTGTATACAAGAGCGAGTATGTAAGGGTCACACTTCTTTTTAATCAGTTGTTCCTTTATGGCTGGCCACCATGCGTTGTCAAATGCGCCTTCAATGTCAAGGGATATTACCGCTACGATCTTTTTATTGCGTACTTGATCCCTCACTAAGGTGACGGCGTCGTATAGGGCATCCTCGGTGCTGCGTTGGGGCATGAAGCCATACTGACGAAAGCTCAGTTGATTGCTCCGTCCCAGTGACCACAGCAATCTGTTGGTGAACATTTTCTCCATAATTTTGCCAAGTACAGGCAGGAGGCCAATTGGTCTGTAGGATTTAGGTATTGAGTAATCATCCTTCCCTGGCTTCCTCAAAATCCTTACAAAGGCGACCTTCCAGATTCTAGGGAAATAACCGAGAGACAGACACTTATTCAGTATGGCCAGGAATATGTTCGGTGCGGCCAGGATTGCCCGGAGTTTTTAGCGGGTCAGTACAACGTCCCAACTCGAATAGCTTATAAATTACGAGATTTTTACAGATAGCTCGAGTCTTGTCTGTCTAGCTTACAAACTAAAGCAGTTTTTTCCAGTCAGTCTTCGGATTCCAGCAGCGACACTCGTGGCGCTTCCAACGAGGTCCCACACCACTTATCAAGACTCGCTGTGCCCGAGGGACGTCGGCTGGTGTAATGTGGCACTCAGTAACTTATCAAGACTCGCTGTGCCCGAGGGACGTCGGCTGGTGTAATGTGGCACTCAGTAACTTATCAAGACTCGCTGTGCCCGAGGGACGTCGGCTGGTGTAATGTGGCACTCAGTAACTTATCAAGACTCGCTGTGCCCGAGGGACGTCGGCTGGTGTAATGTGGCACTCAGTAACTTATCAAGACTCGCTGTGCCCGAGGGACGTCGGCTGGTGTAATGTGGCACTCAGTAACTTATCAAGACTCGCTGTGCCCGAGGGACGTCGGCTGGTGTAATGTGGCACTCAGTAACTTATCAAGACTCGCTGTGCCCGAGGGACGTCGGCTGGTGTAATGTGGCACTCAGTAACTGCACAACAAAGAAAGGAAACTGCTCGGTTAGGTTAGGTTAGGTTAGGTTAGGTTAGGTTAGGTTAGGTTAGGTTAGGTTAGGTTAGGTTAGGTTAGGTTAGGTTAGGTTAGGTTAGGTTAGGTTAGGTTAGGTTAGGTTAGGTTAGGTTAGGTTAGGTTAGGTTAGGTTAGGTTAGGTTAGGTTAGGTTAGGTTAGGTTAGGTTAGGTTAGGTTAGGTTAGGTTAGGTTAGGTTAGGTTAGGTTAGGTTAGGTTAGGTTAGGTTAGGTTAGGTTAGGTTAGGTTAGGTTAGGTTAGGTTAGGTTAGGTTAGGTTAGGTTAGGTTAGGTTAGGTTAGGTTAGGTTAGGTTAGGTTAGGTTAGGTTAGGTTAGGTTAGGTTAGGTTAGGTTAGGTTAGGTTAGGTTAGGTTAGGTTAGGTTAGGTTAGGTTAGGTTAGGTTAGGTTAGGTTAGGTTAGGTTAGGTTAGGTTAGGTTAGGTTAGGTTAGGTTAGGTTAGGTTAGGTTAGGTTAGGTTAGGTTAGGTTAGGTTAGGTTAGGTTAGGTTAGGTTAGGTTAGGTTAGGTTAGGTTAGGTTAGGTTAGGTTAGGTTAGGTTAGGTTAGGTTAGGTTAGGTTAGGTTAGGTTAGGTTAGGTTAGGTTAGGTTAGGTTAGGTTAGGTTAGGTTAGGTTAGGTTAGGTTAGGTTAGGTTAGGTTAGGTTAGGTTAGGTTAGGTTAGGTTAGGTTAGGTTAGGTTAGGTTAGGTTAGGTTAGGTTAGGTTAGGTTAGGTTAGGTTAGGTTAGGTTAGGTTAGGTTAGGTTAGGTTAGGTTAGGTTAGGTTAGGTTAGGTTAGGTTAGGTTAGGTTAGGTTAGGTTAGGTTAGGTTAGGTTAGGTTAGGTTAGGTTAGGTTAGGTTAGGTTAGGTTAGGTTAGGTTAGGTTAGGTTAGGTTAGGTTAGGTTAGGTTAGGTTAGGTTAGGTTAGGTTAGGTTAGGTTAGGTTAGGTTAGGTTAGGTTAGGTTAGGTTAGGTTAGGTTAGGTTAGGTTAGGTTAGGTTAGGTTAGGTTAGGTTAGGTTAGGTTAGGTTAGGTTAGGTTAGGTTAGGTTAGGTTAGGTTAGGTTAGGTTAGGTTAGGTTAGGTTAGGTTAGGTTAGGTTAGGTTAGGTTAGGTTAGGTTAGGTTAGGTTAGGTTAGGTTAGGTTAGGTTAGGTTAGGTTAGGTTAGGTTAGGTTAGGTTAGGTTAGGTTAGGTTAGGTTAGGTTAGGTTAGGTTAGGTTAGGTTAGGTTAGGTTAGGTTAGGTTAGGTTAGGTTAGGTTAGGTTAGGTTAGGTTAGGTTAGGTTAGGTTGTTTTTTTTTTTTTTTTTTTTTTTTTTTAATAAGGTTATACTGCCACCATTCATTACGTGGCAACCTTGTGGTCCTTGGATTAAAACAAAAATTTAATATAATAAAATTATGCTGTACAATTGTCTACTGTTTGTCCTTGTCCTTATTATTTTAGTCTTGTTGTATTGTCCTAATTAATACTAATATAGCTTAATCTAATGGGTGAATAAATCTTTTTTTTTTTTTTTTTTTAGTTTCTTTTCTTTCTTTCTTTTTTTTTTTTTTTTTTTTTTTTTTTTTTTCTTTCGTTTGATATTTGGTTTTTGTTTTTTTACTGTTCTTATTTATATGTATAATTTTTTTTTTTTTTTTTTCCATATATTTCGCCCATTTACATCATTTTTTTTAATGAATTAGCAACTAAGTAATAAAAAATAATATGTAGACATTGTTAAAATTAAATTTCAAAATTATAATGATCAATTCCGGATTTTACCCCGGCGCCTTATCTCTGTTTACTCCGAAGAGTAGTCACAAGCAAGGCGCCGGGGTTTACAAATATAGAATGTCAATATTAATAAATTCAAAACAATAATAATATACAATAAAATTAAATTCAAATTCATAAAATTACAGTAAAATGTCAATTAAGAATAAAATTGCCTTATACTGTAGTTAAAATTAGGTGTGTTCCCCGGCGCCTTATCTCTGTCTACTCCTTCGAGTAGTCACAAGCAAGGCGCCGGGGTCCTGTAACAATTTTCAACCCAATCCTACTCTCTCCCTCGGCCTAAAAATGGGCATCAGGGTCGCCCGGGCTAGAACCGGCCCCCATTCGCCCTTGAGGCCGCGCGCACGACCCCCAAGGCGAAGGCAAGGAAGGCTTCTCGACTATCGGAGTCAGCCATAAAGGCGGCGAACGCCTCGCACCTCACCGCCCCTCCCAGGCGTATCTCGCAATCGGCCCCTAGCAGCTCCGAAACGGGGACACTCCTCCAGCAGGTGCTCCAGCGTTTCGGGAGTCACGTCATCGCAAATGCATGACGGACTCCCCGCGAGCTTAAACCTGTGGAGGTACGCTCGAAAGCCGCCGTGCCCCCGTAAGGAGCTGCGCCTTGGCATTGCACATCGTGAATTTGCCAAGGACTTTGTGGGCCGATGCGACGTCCGGGAAGAACAGCGAGGTGACGCGGCCTGTGGCAGATTCGCTGTAGCGAGCCTGCCACTTTGCCACTGTCTCCCCGTCTCACCTGCAGTTTTGCGTGTGAGACGGGATACAGGTCGTAGGCTGCCGCGTCTTTGCGAGACAACGCCGCCCTCTTGGCCAACTCGTCCGCGCGTTCGTTGCCGGGGATCCCGACGTGGGCCTTGATCCAGTAGAACCGGATCAGGCCCCCGTTTTTCTGGATGTGCGCCAGCTGGCCGTGAATCTTCACGGCCAGCGGGTGTGTGGGCGAGGTGCTCCTGAGCAACTCCAGAGCGGATCTGGAGTCGCTCAGGACACTCGCCCTGATGGGAGCGGGACCCCCGGCAACGAGGTCGAGAGCCTTAGAGATCGCCACCATCTCCGCTTGGAAGACGGAGGCGAATCCCTCCAGCCTGAACCCCCTGGTGCGGACCTCAGCGCCGCCCCTCCACAGTGTGACCGCTCCCCCCACCTTACCCTCGATCTTACTGCCGTCCGTGTAGGCCCTGGGCCAGTCGTCGGGCACCTTATCGAGCTCCTCCACGCTGGCCACCTCCTCAAACTCCACCGGAGTTCTGAGAGCGGGGTGTGCCAGCGTGAACGGGCTGCATCGGTGCTCGACTTCCCGGCCCGGGAGCGGGGCGAAGGGCCTCCCCCTCTTCAGCTCGTAAAGTTGAAGGGCCTCCTCGGCCCTTAGGTCGAGGGGGAGGATCCTCGCCAGGAGGACGGCAGCAGTGAGGGAGGTGGTGCGATGGGCCTTCGCAATGCGGATCGCGAAGGCCCTGGTCACCCGGTCGAGCACGGCCCTGGGGCCCGCACGTTGCGCGACAGGCGCCCAGACGTTGGCCGCATA
>OW203738.1:22162776-22173098 GCA_934045075.1 Yponomeuta sedellus
AGGTCCGGCTGGAGGGGGCGCTTTCGGGCGCCTCGTACCAGTCGGACGCAGTCGGACCGGAGGTACCGCTCTTCGGAGTGGTACGTGGTGTCGTCGCCTGGTCCCTGCTTCACACTGTGGAGTGGGGCCCAGGCGACCAAGAGGAGGAGGTCCGGCTGGGGGGGGCGCTTTCGGGCGCCTCGTACCAGTCGGACCGGAGGAACCGCTCTTCGGAGCGGTCGGTGGTGTCGTCGCCTGGTCCCTGCTTCACACTGTGGAGTGGGGCCCAGGCGACCAAGAGGAGGAGGTCCGGCTGGAGGGGGCGCTTTCGGGCGCCTCGTACCAGTCGGACCGGAGGTACCGCTCTTCGGAGTGGTACGTGGTGTCGTCGCCTGGTCCCTGCTTCACACTGTGGAGTGGGGCCCAGGCGACCAAGAGGAGGAGGTCCGGCTGGGGGGGGCGCTTTCGGGCGCCTCGTACCAGTCGGACCGGAGGAACCGCTCTTCGGAGCGGTCGGTGGTGTCGTCGCCTGGTCCCTGCTTCACACTGTGGAGTGGGGCCCAGGCGACCAAGAGGAGGAGGTCCGGCTGGGGGGGGGCGCTTTCGGGCGCCTCGTACCAGTCGGACCGGATGGCCGGAGGCGGAGGGTCCCCTGGTCCTCCGCCTCTGACACGGAGAGGGCCCACGCGCTCGCTCTCCACCTTCTCTGCCTCGCAGAGAAGCGCTGGTGAGCGACGTGATGGGCCTCGCATCGGTGCGCCGCCCTCTTCTTGTCCCATTGCAGGGGCAGTGGGGCGGGGGGGGGGCGGCGCGTTGGTGCGTATGGTGGTCTGCGGGGATGGGGCGGAAGGAGGAGGAGCCTCCAGCCGCTCTAATCCGGAGCAGAGGTGGGGGCGGGAGAGGGAGGTAGTTTTCTGCTGGCCCTCTTCTGCCCTTAAGTTGGTCTGCACGCGCCAGCCGCACTGGCGCGTGCATTCATCCTGGAGTAAAGGGGATTGCCTCATCTTCCGAGGCAGTCCCCTATTGGTGCCAACCCGGCTCGCAAGCTGGGCAGCCCGGGGGTGGACTGGTGAATGATTTCGGTCCCAGGCCAACCCCCAGCAAGGGCATGAATGGAAGACGGGGAGTTTTAGTGGGTATTCTCAGCACTCTGCTGGGCGAGTCCCACACACGCCCACCTAGTAATGGTGGGTAGTCCGTAAATGGATTTTCTCCTCGATAAAAAAAAAAAAAAAAAGGTTAGGTTAGGTTAGGTTAGGTTAGGTTAGGTTAGGTTAGGTTAGGTTAGGTTAGGTTAGGTTAGGTTAGGTTAGGTTAGGTTAGGTTAGGTTAGGTTAGGTAGGTTAGGTTAGGTTAGGTAGTAGGTTAGGTTAGGTTAGGTTAGGTTAGGTTAGGTAGGTTAGGTTAGGTTAGGTTAGGTTAGGTTAGGTTAGGTTAGGTTAGGTTAGGTTAGGTTAGGTTAGGTTAGGTTAGGTTAGGTTAGGTTAGGTTAGGTTAGGTTAGGTTAGGTTAGGTTAGGTTAGGTTAGGTTAGGTTAGGTTAGGTTAGGTTAGGTTAGGTTAGGTTAGGTTAGGTTAGGTTAGGTTAGGTTAGGTTAGGTTAGGTTAGGTTAGGTTAGGTTAGGTTAGGTTAGGTTAGGTTAGGTTAGGTTAGGTTAGGTAGGTTAGGTTAGGTTAGGTTAGGTTAGGTTAGGTTAGGTTAGGTTAGGTTAGGTTAGGTTAGGTTAGGTTAGGTTAGGTTAGGTTAGGTAGGTTAGGTTAGGTTAGGTTAGGTTAGGTAGGTAGGTTAGGTTAGGTTAGGTTAGGTTAGGTTAGGTTAGGTTAGGTTAGGTTAGGTTAGGTTAGGTTAGGTTAGGTTAGGTTAGGTTAGGTTAGGTTAGGTTAGGTTAGGTTAGGTTAGGTTAGGTTAGGTTAGGTTGTAGGTTAGGTTAGTTAGGTTAGGTTTAGGTTAGGTTAGGTTAGGTTAGGTTAGGTTAGGTTAGGTTAGGTTAGGTTAGGTTAGGTTGTAGGTTAGGTTAGGTTAGGTTAGGTTAGGTTAGGTTAGGTTAGGTTAGGTTAGGTTAGGTTAGGTTAGGTTAGGTTAGGTTAGGTTAGGTTAGGTTAGGTTAGGTTAGGTTAGGTTAGGTTAGGTTAGTTAGGTTAGGTTAGGTTAGGTTAGGTTAGGTTAGGTTAGGTTAGGTTAGGTTAGGTTAGGTTAGGTTAGGTTAGGTTAGGTTAGGTTAGGTTAGGTTAGGTTAGGTTAGGTTAGGTTAGGTTAGGTTAGGTTAGGTTAGGTTAGGTTAGGTTAGGTTAGGTTAGGTTAGGTTAGGTTAGGTTAGGTTAGGTTAGGTTAGGTTAGGTTAGGTTAGGTTAGGTTAGTTGTTAGGTTAGGTTAGGTTAGGTTAGTTAGGTTAGGTTAGGTTAGGTTAGGTTAGGTTAGGTTAGGTTAGGTTAGGTTAGGTTAGGTTAGGTTAGGTTAGGTTAGGTTAGGTTAGGTTAGGTTAGGTTAGGTTAGGTTAGGTTAGGTTAGGTTAGGTTAGGTTAGGTTAGGTTAGGTTAGGTTAGGTTAGGTTAGGTTAGGTTAGGTTAGGTTAGGTTAGGTTAGGTTAGGTTAGGTTAGGTTAGGTTAGGTTAGGTTAGGTTAGGTTAGGTTAGGTTAGGTTAGGTTAGGTTAGGTTAGGTTAGGTTAGGTTAGGTTAGGTTAGGTTAGGTTAGGTTAGGTTAGGTTAGGTTAGGTTAGGTTAGGTTAGGTTAGGTTAGGTTAGGTTAGGTTAGGTTAGGTTAGGTTAGGTTAGGTTAGGTTAGGTTAGGTTAGGTTAGGTTAGGTTAGGTTAGGTTAGGTTAGGTTAGGTTAGGTTAGGTTAGGTTAGGTTAGGTTAGGTTAGGTTAGGTTAGGTTAGGTTAGGTTAGGTTAGGTTAGGTTAGGTTAGGTTAGGTTAGGTTAGGTTAGGTTAGGTTAGGTTAGGTTAGGTTAGGTTAGGTTAGGTTAGGTTAGGTTAGGTTAGGTTAGGTTAGGTTAGGTTAGGTTAGGTTAGGTTAGGTTAGGTTAGGTTAGGTTAGGTTAGGTTAGGTTAGGTTAGGTTAGGTTAGGTTAGGTTAGGTTAGGTTAGGTTAGGTTAGGTTAGGTTAGGTTAGGTTAGGTTAGGTTAGGTTAGGTTAGGTTAGGTTAGGTTAGGTTAGGTTAGGTTAGGTTAGGTTAGGTTAGGTTAGGTTAGGTTAGGTTAGGTTAGGTTAGGTTAGGTTAGGTTAGGTTAGGTTAGGTTAGGTTAGGTTAGGTTAGGTTAGGTTAGGTTAGGTTAGGTTAGGTTAGGTTAGGTTAGGTTAGGTTAGGTTAGGTTAGGTTAGGTTAGGTTAGGTTAGGTTAGGTTAGGTTAGGTTAGGTTAGGTTAGGTTAGGTTAGGTTAGGTTAGGTTAGGTTAGGTTAGGTTAGGTTAGGTTAGGTTAGGTTAGGTTAGGTTAGGTTAGGTTAGGTTAGGTTAGGTTAGGTTAGGTTAGGTTAGGTTAGGTTAGGTTAGGTTAGGTTAGGTTAGGTTAGGTTAGGTTAGGTTAGGTTAGGTTAGGTTAGGTTAGGTTAGGTTAGGTTAGGTTAGGTTAGGTTAGGTTAGGTTAGGTTAGGTTAGGTTAGGTTAGGTTAGGTTAGGTTAGGTTAGGTTAGGTTAGGTTAGGTTAGGTTAGGTTAGGTTAGGTTAGGTTAGGTTAGGTTAGGTTAGGTTAGGTTAGGTTAGGTTAGGTTAGGTTAGGTTAGGTTAGGTTAGGTTAGGTTAGGTTAGGTTAGGTTAGGTTAGGTTAGGTTAGGTTAGGTTAGGTTAGGTTAGGTTAGGTTAGGTTAGGTTAGGTTAGGTTAGGTTAGGTTAGGTTAGGTTAGGTTAGGTTAGGTTAGGTTAGGTTAGGTTAGGTTAGGTTAGGTTAGGTTAGGTTAGGTTAGGTTAGGTTAGGTTAGGTTAGGTTAGGTTAGGTTAGGTTAGGTTAGGTTAGGTTAGGTTAGGTTAGGTTAGGTTAGGTTAGGTTAGGTTAGGTTAGGTTAGGTTAGGTTAGGTTAGGTTAGGTTAGGTTAGGTTAGGTTAGGTTAGGTTAGGTTAGGTTAGGTTAGGTTAGGTTAGGTTAGGTTAGGTTAGGTTAGGTTAGGTTAGGTTAGGTTAGGTTAGGTTAGGTTAGGTTAGGTTAGGTTAGGTTAGGTTAGGTTAGGTTAGGTTAGGTTAGGTTAGGTTAGGTTAGGTTAGGTTAGGTTAGGTTAGGTTAGGTTAGGTTAGGTTAGGTTAGGTTAGGTTAGGTTAGGTTAGGTTAGGTTAGGTTAGGTTAGGTTAGGTTAGGTTAGGTTAGGTTAGGTTAGGTTAGGTTAGGTTAGGTTAGGTTAGGTTAGGTTAGGTTAGGTTAGGTTAGGTTAGGTTAGGTTAGGTTAGGTTAGGTTAGGTTAGGTTAGGTTAGGTTAGGTTAGGTTAGGTTAGGTTAGGTTAGGTTAGGTTAGGTTAGGTTAGGTTAGGTTAGGTTAGGTTAGGTTAGGTTAGGTTAGGTTAGGTTAGGTTAGGTTAGGTTAGGTTAGGTTAGGTTAGGTTAGGTTAGGTTAGGTTAGGTTAGGTTAGGTTAGGTTAGGTTAGGTTAGGTTAGGTTAGGTTAGGTTAGGTTAGGTTAGGTTAGGTTAGGTTAGGTTAGGTTAGGTTAGGTTAGGTTAGGTTAGGTTAGGTTAGGTTAGGTTAGGTTAGGTTAGGTTAGGTTAGGTTAGGTTAGGTTAGGTTAGGTTAGGTTAGGTTAGGTTAGGTTAGGTTAGGTTAGGTTAGGTTAGGTTAGGTTAGGTTAGGTTAGGTTAGGTTAGGTTAGGTTAGGTTAGGTTAGGTTAGGTTAGGTTAGGTTAGGTTAGGTTAGGTTAGGTTAGGTTAGGTTAGGTTAGGTTAGGTTAGGTTAGGTTAGGTTAGGTTAGGTTAGGTTAGGTTAGGTTAGGTTAGGTTAGGTTAGGTTAGGTTAGGTTAGGTTAGGTTAGGTTAGGTTAGGTTAGGTTAGGTTAGGTTAGGTTAGGTTAGGTTAGGTTAGGTTAGGTTAGGTTAGGTTAGGTTAGGTTAGGTTAGGTTAGGTTAGGTTAGGTTAGGTTAGGTTAGGTTAGGTTAGGTTAGGTTAGGTTAGGTTAGGTTAGGTTAGGTTAGGTTAGGTTAGGTTAGGTTAGGTTAGGTTAGGTTAGGTTAGGTTAGGTTAGGTTAGGTTAGGTTAGGTTAGGTTAGGTTAGGTTAGGTTAGGTTAGGTTAGGTTAGGTTAGGTTAGGTTAGGTTAGGTTAGGTTAGGTTAGGTTAGGTTAGGTTAGGTTAGGTTAGGTTAGGTTAGGTTAGGTTAGGTTAGGTTAGGTTAGGTTAGGTTAGGTTAGGTTAGGTTAGGTTAGGTTAGGTTAGGTTAGGTTAGGTTAGGTTAGGTTAGGTTAGGTTAGGTTAGGTTAGGTTAGGTTAGGTTAGGTTAGGTTAGGTTAGGTTAGGTTAGGTTAGGTTAGGTTAGGTTAGGTTAGGTTAGGTTAGGTTAGGTTAGGTTAGGTTAGGTTAGGTTAGGTTAGGTTAGGTTAGGTTAGGTTAGGTTAGGTTAGGTTAGGTTAGGTTAGGTTAGGTTAGGTTAGGTTAGGTTAGGTTAGGTTAGGTTAGGTTAGGTTAGGTTAGGTTAGGTTAGGTTAGGTTAGGTTAGGTTAGGTTAGGTTAGGTTAGGTTAGGTTAGGTTAGGTTAGGTTAGGTTAGGTTAGGTTAGGTTAGGTTAGGTTAGGTTAGGTTAGGTTAGGTTAGGTTAGGTTAGGTTAGGTTAGGTTAGGTTAGGTTAGGTTAGGTTAGGTTAGGTTAGGTTAGGTTAGGTTAGGTTAGGTTAGGTTAGGTTAGGTTAGGTTAGGTTAGGTTAGAGGTTAGGTTAGGTTAGGTTAGGTTAGGTTAGGTTAGGTTAGGTTAGGTTAGGTTAGGTTAGGTTAGGTTAGGTTAGGTTAGGTTAGGTTAGGTTAGGTTAGGTTAGGTTAGGTTAGGTTAGGTTAGGTTAGGTTAGGTTAGGTTAGGTTAGGTTAGGTTAGGTTAGGTTAGGTTAGGTTAGGTTAGGTTAGGTTAGGTTAGGTTAGGTTAGGTTAGGTTAGGTTAGGTTAGGTTAGGTTAGGTTAGGTTAGGTTAGGTTAGGTTAGGTTAGGTTAGGTTAGGTTAGGTTAGGTTAGGTTAGGTTAGGTTAGGTTAGGTTAGGTTAGGTTAGGTTAGGTTAGGTTAGGTTAGGTTAGGTTGGGAGGTTAGGTTAGGTTAGGTTAGGTTAGGTTAGGTTAGGTTAGGTTAGGTTAGGTTAGGTTAGGTTAGGTTAGGTTAGGTTAGGTTAGGTTAGGTTAGGTTAGGTTAGGTTAGGTTAGGTTAGGTTAGGTTAGGTTAGGTTAGGTTAGGTTAGGTTAGGTTAGGTTAGGTTAGGTTAGGTTAGGTTAGGTTAGGTTAGGTTAGGTTAGGTTAGGTTAGGTTAGGTTAGGTTAGGTTAGGTTAGGTTAGGTTAGGTTAGGTTAGGTTAGGTTAGGTTAGGTTAGGTTAGGTTAGGTTAGGTTAGGTTAGGTTAGGTTAGGTTAGGTTAGGTTAGGTTAGGTTAGGTTAGGTTAGGTTAGGTTAGGTTAGGTTAGGTTAGGTTAGGTTAGGTTAGGTTAGGTTAGGTTAGGTTAGGTTAGGTTAGGTTAGGTTAGGTTAGGTTAGGTTAGGTTAGGTTAGGTTAGGTTAGGTTAGGTTAGGTTAGGTTAGGTTAGGTTAGGTTAGGTTAGGTTAGGTTAGGTTAGGTTAGGTTAGGTTAGGTTAGGTTAGGTTAGGTTAGGTTAGGTTAGGTTAGGTTAGGTTAGGTTAGGTTAGGTTAGGTTAGGTTAGGTTAGGTTAGGTTAGGTTAGGTTAGGTTAGGTTAGGTTAGGTTAGGTTAGGTTAGGTTAGGTTAGGTTAGGTTAGGTTAGGTTAGGTTAGGTTAGGTTAGGTTAGGTTAGGTTAGGTTAGGTTAGGTTAGGTTAGGTTAGGTTAGGTTAGGTTAGGTTAGGTTAGGTTAGGTTAGGTTAGGTTAGGTTAGGTTAGGTTAGGTTAGGTTAGGTTAGGTTAGGTTAGGTTAGGTTAGGTTAGGTTAGGTTAGGTTAGGTTAGGTTAGGTTAGGTTAGGTTAGGTTAGGTTAGGTTAGGTTAGGTTAGGTTAGGTTAGGTTAGGTTAGGTTAGGTTAGGTTAGGTTAGGTTAGGTTAGGTTAGGTTAGGTTAGGTTAGGTTAGGTTAGGTTAGGTTAGGTTAGGTTAGGTTAGGTTAGGTTAGGTTAGGTTAGGTTAGGTTAGGTTAGGTTAGGTTAGGTTAGGTTAGGTTAGGTTAGGTTAGGTTAGGTTAGGTTAGGTTAGGTTAGGTTAGGTTAGGTTAGGTTAGGTTAGGTTAGGTTAGGTTAGGTTAGGTTAGGTTAGGTTAGGTTAGGTTAGGTTAGGTTAGGTTAGGTTAGGTTAGGTTAGGTTAGGTTAGGTTAGGTTAGGTTAGGTTAGGTTAGGTTAGGTTAGGTTAGGTTAGGTTAGGTTAGGTTAGGTTAGGTTAGGTTAGGTTAGGTTAGGTTAGGTTAGGTTAGGTTAGGTTAGGTTAGGTTAGGTTAGGTTAGGTTAGGTTAGGTTAGGTTAGGTTAGGTTAGGTTAGGTTAGGTTAGGTTAGGTTAGGTTAGGTTAGGTTAGGTTAGGTTAGGTTAGGTTAGGTTAGGTTAGGTTAGGTTAGGTTAGGTTAGGTTAGGTTAGGTTAGGTTAGGTTAGGTTAGGTTAGGTTAGGTTAGGTTAGGTTAGGTTAGGTTAGGTTAGGTTAGGTTAGGTTAGGTTAGGTTAGGTTAGGTTAGGTTAGGTTAGGTTAGGTTAGGTTAGGTTAGGTTAGGTTAGGTTAGGTTAGGTTAGGTTAGGTTAGGTTAGGTTAGGTTAGGTTAGGTTAGGTTAGGTTAGGTTAGGTTAGGTTAGGTTAGGTTAGGTTAGGTTAGGTTAGGTTAGGTTAGGTTAGGTTAGGTTAGGTTAGGTTAGGTTAGGTTAGGTTAGGTTAGGTTAGGTTAGGTTAGGTTAGGTTAGGTTAGGTTAGGTTAGGTTAGGTTAGGTTAGGTTAGGTTAGGTTAGGTTAGGTTAGGTTAGGTTAGGTTAGGTTAGGTTAGGTTAGGTTAGGTTAGGTTAGGTTAGGTTAGGTTAGGTTAGGTTAGGTTAGGTTAGGTTAGGTTAGGTTAGGTTAGGTTAGGTTAGGTTAGGTTAGGTTAGGTTAGGTTAGGTTAGGTTAGGTTAGGTTAGGTTAGGTTAGGTTAGGTTAGGTTAGGTTAGGTTAGGTTAGGTTAGGTTAGGTTAGGTTAGGTTAGGTTAGGTTAGGTTAGGTTAGGTTAGGTTAGGTTAGGTTAGGTTAGGTTAGGTTAGGTTAGGTTAGGTTAGGTTAGGTTAGGTTAGGTTAGGTTAGGTTAGGTTAGGTTAGGTTAGGTTAGGTTAGGTTAGGTTAGGTTAGGTTAGGTTAGGTTAGGTTAGGTTAGGTTAGGTTAGGTTAGGTTAGGTTAGGTTAGGTTAGGTTAGGTTAGGTTAGGTTAGGTTAGGTTAGGTTAGGTTAGGTTAGGTTAGGTTAGGTTAGGTTAGGTTAGGTTAGGTTAGGTTAGGTTAGGTTAGGTTAGGTTAGGTTAGGTTAGGTTAGGTTAGGTTAGGTTAGGTTAGGTTAGGTTAGGTTAGGTTAGGTTAGGTTAGGTTAGGTTAGGTTAGGTTAGGTTAGGTTAGGTTAGGTTAGGTTAGGTTAGGTTAGGTTAGGTTAGGTTAGGTTAGGTTAGGTTAGGTTAGGTTAGGTTAGGTTAGGTTAGGTTAGGTTAGGTTAGGTTAGGTTAGGTTAGGTTAGGTTAGGTTAGGTTAGGTTAGGTTAGGTTAGGTTAGGTTAGGTTAGGTTAGGTTAGGTTAGGTTAGGTTAGGTTAGGTTAGGTTAGGTTAGGTTAGGTTAGGTTAGGTTAGGTTAGGTTAGGTTAGGTTAGGTTAGGTTAGGTTAGGTTAGGTTAGGTTAGGTTAGGTTAGGTTAGGTTAGGTTAGGTTAGGTTAGGTTAGGTTAGGTTAGGTTAGGTTAGGTTAGGTTAGGTTAGGTTAGGTTAGGTTAGGTTAGGTTAGGTTAGGTTAGGTTAGGTTAGGTTAGGTTAGGTTAGGTTAGGTTAGGTTAGGTTAGGTTAGGTTAGGTTAGGTTAGGTTAGGTTAGGTTAGGTTAGGTTAGGTTAGGTTAGGTTAGGTTAGGTTAGGTTAGGTTAGGTTAGGTTAGGTTAGGTTAGGTTAGGTTAGGTTAGGTTAGGTTAGGTTAGGTTAGGTTAGGTTAGGTTAGGTTAGGTTAGGTTAGGTTAGGTTAGGTTAGGTTAGGTTAGGTTAGGTTAGGTTAGGTTAGGTTAGGTTAGGTTAGGTTAGGTTAGGTTAGGTTAGGTTAGGTTAGGTTAGGTTAGGTTAGGTTAGGTTAGGTTAGGTTAGGTTAGGTTAGGTTAGGTTAGGTTAGGTTAGGTTAGGTTAGGTTAGGTTAGGTTAGGTTAGGTTAGGTTAGGTTAGGTTAGGTTAGGTTAGGTTAGGTTAGGTTAGGTTAGGTTAGGTTAGGTTAGGTTAGGTTAGGTTAGGTTAGGTTAGGTTAGGTTAGGTTAGGTTAGGTTAGGTTAGGTTAGGTTAGGTTAGGTTAGGTTAGGTTAGGTTAGGTTAGGTTAGGTTAGGTTAGGTTAGGTTAGGTTAGGTTAGGTTAGGTTAGGTTAGGTTAGGTTAGGTTAGGTTAGGTTAGGTTAGGTTAGGTTAGGTTAGGTTAGGTTAGGTTAGGTTAGGTTAGGTTAGGTTAGGTTAGGTTAGGTTAGGTTAGGTTAGGTTAGGTTAGGTTAGGTTAGGTTAGGTTAGGTTAGGTTAGGTTAGGTTAGGTTAGGTTAGGTTAGGTTAGGTTAGGTTAGGTTAGGTTAGGTTAGGTTAGGTTAGGTTAGGTTAGGTTAGGTTAGGTTAGGTTAGGTTAGGTTAGGTTAGGTTAGGTTAGGTTAGGTTAGGTTAGGTTAGGTTAGGTTAGGTTAGGTTAGGTTAGGTTAGGTTAGGTTAGGTTAGGTTAGGTTAGGTTAGGTTAGGTTAGGTTAGGTTAGGTTAGGTTAGGTTAGGTTAGGTTAGGTTAGGTTAGGTTAGGTTAGGTTAGGTTAGGTTAGGTTAGGTTAGGTTAGGTTAGGTTAGGTTAGGTTAGGTTAGGTTAGGTTAGGTTAGGTTAGGTTAGGTTAGGTTAGGTTAGGTTAGGTTAGGTTAGGTTAGGTTAGGTTAGGTTAGGTTAGGTTAGGTTAGGTTAGGTTAGGTTAGGTTAGGTTAGGTTAGGTTAGGTTAGGTTAGGTTAGGTTAGGTTAGGTTAGGTTAGGTTAGGTTAGGTTAGGTTAGGTTAGGTTAGGTTAGGTTAGGTTAGGTTAGGTTAG
>OW203739.1:0-2500 GCA_934045075.1 Yponomeuta sedellus
AACAAATTTCCACAGTCACAGCTATACACAGCGCACTGGACATTATCTACCAGGCTAGATCTCAAAATGAGCACGTCATCGCGGTCTCACTAGATATAAAATCCGCTTTCGACAACGCATGGTGGCCAGCAATATTCAGTCAGCTACACAAACTTGACTGTCCCAAAAACATATACGAAATTCTGCGCAGCTACGTTCGGGAGCGAACCGTAAACATCATACTCGGCGACTGCAAGGTCGAGAAGACTATGACAAAGGGTTGCATACAAGGCTCAGTGTGCGGCCCCACCCTGTGGAACCTAATTCTGGACGAGCTACTTGTCATGGAACTACCAAGCAACTGTCACCTCCAGGCATACGCCGACGACGTCCTACTCATTGCACACGCTAAGAACACTGAGGAACTCGAAACATCGACTAATAGCAGTCTAGAGAAAATTGTGCGCTGGGGAGACCGAGTTAAACTACTATTTGGTCCAGACAAAACACAAGTAATTGGATTTACCTCTAAGTCACGAAAATGCGTCATAACCGTCAATAGTCAGAGAGTTCATTTCACCAACAATATTAAATACTTAGGAGTAATTATCGACAGCAAATTAACATTTATCCAACACACAGAGTTTATAACCGACAAAGTAAAAAAGCTATTCAATAAATTAGTAACTTTCATCCGCCCAACATGGGGCGTTCACCCTGGTAACGTGAAAATAATTTACCTCCAAGTCATTGAACCAATTATATGCTACGCCGCAGGTATCTGGTCTGGCGCTCTCAAATACAAACACGTCACTGATCGCTTTCTGAGCCTGCAAAGGTTATTCGCGATAAAAATAATACAGGGCTTTCGCACAGTGAGCAGGTCGGCCTCTATCTCGCTCGCACAACTCACCCCTCTTAATATTAAAATTAAAGAAATTGCTGACATTGACAATTCCAAGCTGCGCAGCATCACATCCTTCCTTCCTAGCGACGTTCCAATTGAACTTCCCTCACACCCATCCACTCTTTTACATCCCTCCCTCAGGAAAGCCATAAAATTCAAAACAATCTCTTCTGTTAACGAACTTAATGAACTAAATCTCAACAATTGCTGGCAAATTTACACGGACGGCAGCAGGCACGAGGCCGGAGTGGGCGCGGCTTACATTGTACTTAAGCCCAACGGCGACAGGCATCTGTGCAAAAAGCTCAAACTCCACGACTGCTGCTCGGTCTTCCAGGCCGAGCTGCTGGCTATACGCGGGGCGTGTGAGTGGGTTGAGAGCAGCAATATAGCTAGCGCAGCCATTCTATCGGACAGCCAATCGGGACTGACTGAATTAAATAACCCCAATTCGCACAACCCCCACGTTGTAGAAATACACCACACTCTCCACCGCCTGGGGGAACGTGGTCGCACTATTGGCTTCCTGTGGATCAAAGCTCACATTGGAATACCGGGCAACGAGGAGGCCGACGCGGCGGCTAAATCGGCTGCGGCGCTCCACAGGGCGCCGGACTACTACCGCGTCCCCATCAGCGCGGTCAAATACCACAATAGACTCACTTCTGCTCAAGCTACTAGCGAATATTACTCTGATCCCGCCACCTGCTTATACACCAAAAATCTCCTGCCCACATGGGAGGACCTTCAGCAGTTTATTTCCATAATTAAACCCTGCTTCTCAATCACACAGCTCCTTACTGGCCACGGATACCACAAAGAGTACCTTTGCCGATTTGGTATAGTACCAGATAACCTATGCCCATGTGATGGAACTACTGTTCAATCTATGTCTCACCTAATTAAGGACTGCCCACGATTTGACAGAACTAGGCTCTCCCTTCGTATAGCATCATCCACCCACAATATAGATCCATTCAACATACTCAGCATCATAGGACGACAGGAGACAAGCGACACCTTTCAATCACATCTTTCACATATAATAAATAATCTTAAACATTTTAATGGTACTTAATATATATTTAACGGTCATTTATAGTAATATATTAAATATTGTATTATATTAAATATTGTATTGAATTTATTATAGCATACACGTATATACAAAATAATACTACCACCTTCACAGTCAATACGGCTTAGTGTTACACTTTCATTTATACAATTATGTACTATGCTTAAGTCATCGTCAACTGATATCACTATTGTAAGTTTAACAATCTAATCATAATAAGAATGTCAGCCGTCACTGCAGCTTACTGTATTGTATCCAATCATTAGGTGTCGCTACCCTTTAACATTGGTATTGTATGCTGTATTTTGTATAATATAATATTTTCTATTTCAATTATTTCTATAAATCTAATACCAACTATGTCGGCCACATGCGACCACTGCGAGGCCTCTGCACTCGAGCTCAGCACCGTGAGGCAGGAATTGGCGGCCGTCAAGCTTGAGTTGCAAGGCGCCAGGGACACCCTCCAACGAACTCTCTACACCAATTTGATGCTAACACAAGCCAACAACAATCTTTCACGCGTGTTGCTGCAG